>CM075674.1:68462500-68712500 GCA_037962975.1 Clitoria ternatea | reverse complement strand
TTTAGGGTTAGGGGTTTAAGGTTTGGGGTTTGGGTTAGGGTTTAGGTGTTAGCATTTAGTGGTTTGGGGTTCAGGGTTCAGCGTTTGGGGTTTGGGGTTTGGGGTTTGGGTTTTACGGTTTAGGGTTTATGGTTTAGGAGTTAGGGTTTAACATTTAGGGTTTAGGGTTTTGGGTTTAGTGTTTAGGGTTTAGGGTTTATGGTGTGGGGTTTAGGGTTTAGGGTTTGGGGTTTAGGGTTTAGGTTGTAGGATTTAAGGTTTAGGGTTTAGGGTATAGGGTATAGGGTATAGGGTTTAGGGTTTCGTGTTTTGGGTTTAGGATGTAGGGTTTCGGGTTTACGGTTTAGGGTTTAGGGTTTTGAGGTTAGGTTTTAGGGTTTAGGGTTTTTGGTTTAGTGTTTTGTGTTAAGGTTTAGGGGTTTAGGTTTAGGGTTTAGGGTCTAGGGTTTAGGGGTTAAGGTTTAGGGTTTTTGGGCATTAAGGTTTGGGTTTGGGGTTTGGGGATTGGGTTATAGTGTTTAGGGTTAAGGGTTAAGGGTTTAGGGGTTAGGATTTAGGGTTTAGGGTTTAGGGTTTGGGGGTTAGGGTTTAGGGTGTAGGGTGTAGGGTTTTAGGGGTTAGGGTTTAGAGTTTATGGTTTAGTGTTTAGGGTTTAAGGGTTAAGGTTTAGGGTTTTTCGTTTAGGGTTTAGGGTTTAGGGTTAAATGGTTTGGGGTTTGGGGTTTGGGTTTTAGGGTTTAGGGTTTAGGGTTTAGGGTTTAGGGTTTAAGGTTTAGGGTCTATGGTTTAGGGTTTAGAGTTTGGGGTTTGGGGTTTAGGGTTTGTGGTTCAGGGTTTAGGGTTTTAAGGGTTAGCGGTTTAAGTTTATGGTTTGGGCCTTTGGGGTTAGGGTTTGGGGTTTATGGATTAGGAGTTAGGATTTAGGGTTTAGTGTTTTTGGTTAAGAGTTTTTGGTTAAGGGATTGGGGTTTGGGGTTTTGGGTTTGGGGTTTAGGGTTTAAGGGTTAGGGTTTAGGGTTTTTGGTTTTTGGTTTAGAGTTTAGGGTTTAGGGTTTGGGGTTTGGGGTTTGGGTTTAGGGTTAGGGGTTTAAGGTTTGGGGTTTGGGTTAGGGTTTAGGTGTTAGCATTTAGTGGTTTGGGGTTCAGGGTTCAGCGTTTGGGGTTTGGCGTTTGGGGTTTGGGTTTTACGGTTTAGGGTTTATGGTTTAGGAGTTAGGGTTTAACATTTAGGGTTTAGGGTTTTGGGTTTAGTGTTTAGGGTTTAGGGTTTATGGTGTGGGGTTTAGGGTTTAGGGTTTGGGGTTTAGGGTTTAGGGTGTAGGATTTAGTGTTTAGGGTTTAGGGTATAGGGTATAGGGTATAGGGTTTAGGGTTTCGTGTTTTGGGTTTAGGATGTAGGGTTTCGGGTTTACGGTTTAGGGTTTAGGGTTTTGAGGTTAGGTTTTAGGGTTTAGGGTTTTTGGTTTAGTGTTTTGTGTTAAGGTTTAGGGGTTTAGGTTTAGGGTTTAGGGTCTAGGGTTTAGGGGTTAAGGTTTAGGGTTTTTGGGCATTAAGGTTTGGGTTTGGGGTTTGGGGTTTGGGTTATAGTGTTTAGGGTTAAGGGTTAAGGGTTTAGGGGTTAGGATTTAGGGTTTAGGGTTTAGGGTTTAGGGGTTAGGGTTTAGGGTGTAGGGTGTAGGGTTTTAGGGGTTAGGGTTTAGAGTTTATGGTTTAGTGTTTAGGGTTTATGGGTTAAGGTTTAGGGTTTTTCGTTTAGGGTTTAGGGTTTAGGGTTAAATGGTTTGGGGTTTGGGGTTTGGGTTTTAGGGTTTAGGGTTTAGGGTTTAGGGTTTAGGGTTTTTGCTTTAGTCTTCAGGGTTTAGGGTTTGGGGTTTGGGGTTTAGGATTTAGGGTTTTGGGTTTTGGGTTTAAGGTTTACGGTTTAAGGGTTATGGTTTAGGGTTTAAGTTTTAGGGTTTTGGGTTTAGGGTTTAGGGGTTAGGGTTTTGGGTTTAGGATTTTGGGCTTAGGGTTTAGGGTTTAGGGTTCAATGTTTAAGGTTGAGTGGTTAAGGTTTTAGGTTTAGGGTTTAGAGGTTTGGTGTTTGTGGTTTGGGGTTTGGGTTTTAGGGTTTAGGGTTTAGGGTTTAGGGTTTAAGAATTAGGGTCTATGGTTTAGGGTTTAGAGTTTGGGGTTTGGGGTTTGGGGTTTAGGGTTTGTGGTTTATGGTTTAGGGGTTAGGGTTTAGTGTTTTAAGGGTTAGCGGTTTAAGTTTATGGTTTGGGCTTTTGGGGTTAGGGTTTTGGGTTTATGGTTTAGGAGTTAGGGTTTAGGGTTTAGGGTTTTTGGTTTAGTGTTTTGTGTTAAGGTTTAGGGGTTTAGGTTTAGGGTTTAGGGTTTAGGGTTTTTGGTTTAGTGTTTTGTGTTAAGGTTTAAGGGTTTAGGGTTTAGGGTCTAGGGTTTAGGGGTTAAGGTTTAGGGTTTTTGGGCATTTAGGTTTGGGTTTAGGGTTTGGGGTTTGGGTTGTAGTGTTTAGGGTTAAGGGTTAAGGGTTTAGGGGTTAAGATTTAGGGTTTAGGGTTCAGGGTTTGGGGGTTAGGGTTTAGGGTGTATGGTGTAGGGTTTTAGGGGTTAGGGTTTAGAGTTTATGGTTTAGTGTTTAGGGTTTAGGGGTTAAGGTTTAGGGTTTTTTGTTTAGGGTTTAGGGTTTAGGGTTAAATGGTTTGGGGTTTGGGGTTTGGGGTTTGGGGTGTGGGTTTAGGGTTT
The DNA here is from genome assembly GCA_037962975.1 of Clitoria ternatea. Lineage (NCBI taxonomy): Eukaryota > Viridiplantae > Streptophyta > Magnoliopsida > Fabales > Fabaceae > Clitoria > Clitoria ternatea. The sequence goes on along the minus strand of CM075674.1, from coordinate 68,709,755 downwards.
AGGGTTTAGGGTTTAGGGTTTAAGGTTTAGGGTTTAGGGTTTTTGCTTTAGTCTTTAGGGTTTAGAGTTTGGGGTTTGGGGTTTAGGATTTAGGGTTTTGGGTTTTGGGTTTAAGGTTTACGGTTTGCGGTTTAAGGGTTATGGTTTAGGGTTTAAGTTTTAGGGTTTTAGGTTTAGGGTTTAGGGGTTAGGGTTTTGGGTTCAGGGTTTAGGGTTTTAGGCTTATGGTTTAGGGTTTAGGGTTCAGTGTTTAAGGTTGAGTGGTTAAGGTTTTGGGTTTAGGGTTTAGAGGTTTGGGGTTTGTGGTTTGGGTTTGGGTTTTAGGGTTTAGGGTTTAGGGTTTAAGGTTTAGGGTCTATGGTTTAGGGTTTAGAGTTTGGGGTTTGGGGTTTAGGGTTTGTGGTTCAGGGTTTAGGGTTTTAAGGGTTAGCGGTTTAAGTTTATGGTTTGGGCCTTTGGGGTTAGGGTTTGGGGTTTATGGATTAGGAGTTAGGGTTTAGGGTTTAGTGTTTTTGGTTAAGAGTTTTGGGTTAAGGGATTGGGGTTTGGGGTTTTGGGTTTGGGGTTTAGGGTTTAAGGGTTAGGGTTTAGGGTTTTTGGCTTTTGGTTTAGAGTTTAGGGTTTAGGGTTTGGGGTTTGGGGTTTGGTTTTAAGGTTTAGGGTTTAGGGTTTAGGGTTTAGGGTTTAGGTTTAGGGGTGGGGTTTAGAGTTTGGGGGTTAGGGTTTGGGGTTTGGGGGTTAGGGTTTAGGGTTTGGGGTTTTTGTTTAGGGTTTAGGGTTTGGGGTTTAAGGTTTGGGGTTTAGGGTTTGAGGGTTAGGCTTTAGGTTTTTAGGGGTTTGGGTTTAGGGTTTAGGGTTTATGGTTTGGGGTGTAGGGTTTAGGGTGTATGGTTTAGGGTTTAGGGTTTGGGTGTAGGGTTTAGGGTTTATGGTTTATGATTTAGGGTTAAGGGTTTAGGGTTTGGGGTTTAGCGTTAAGGGTTTTTTAGGTTAGGGTTTAGGGTTTAGGGTTTAGGGTTAAGGGTTTATAGTGTGGGGTTTAGGGTTTAGGGTTTAGGGTTTAGGGTTTAGGATTTAGAGTTTAGGGTTTAGGGTATGGTGTATAAGGTATAGGGTTTAGGGTTTAGGGTTTAGGGTTTAGGATTTAGGGTTTTGGGTTTAGGGTTTTGGGTTTTTGAGGTTAGGTTTTAGGGTTTAGGGTTTTTGGTTTAGTGTTTAGTGTTAAGGTTTAGGGGTTTAGGTTTCGGGTTTAGGGTTTAGGGTCTAGGGTTTAGGGGTTAAGGTTTAGGGTTTTTGGGCATTAAGGTTTGGCTTTGGGGTTTGGGGTTTGGGTTGTAGTGTTTAGGGTTAAGGGTTAAAGGTTTAGGGTTAGGATTTAGGGTTTAGGGTGCAGGGTTTGGGGGTTAGGGTTTAGTGTTTGGGGTTAGGGTTTAGGGTGTAGGGTGTAGGGTTTTAGGGGTTAGGGTTTAGGGTTTATAGTTTAGGGTTTAGGGTTTAGGGGTTAAGGTTTAGGGTTTTTCGTTTAGGGTTTAGGGTTTATGGTTAAATGGTTTGGGGTTTGGGGTTTGGGGTTTGGGTTTTAGGGTTTAGGGTATAGGGTTTAAGGTTTAGGGTTTAGGGTTTTTGCTTTAGGGTTTAGGGTATAGTTTAGTCTTTAGGGTTTAGGGTTTGGGGTTTGGTGTTTAGGATTTAGGGTTTTGGGTTTTGGGTTTAAGGTTTAGGGTTTACGGTTTAAGGTTTATGCTTGAGGGTTTAGGTTTTGGGTTTTGGGTTTAGGGTTTAGGGTTTAGGGTTTAGGGTTTAGGGTTTTGGGCTTAGGGTTTAGTGTTTAGGGTTTAGGGTTTAGGGTTTAAGGTTTAGGGTTTGAGGGTTAGGGTTTAGGGTTTAGGGTTTTAAGGGTTAGGGGTTAAGGTTTATGGTTGGGCTTTTGGGTTTAGGTTTTGGGGTTATGGTTTATGGGTTAGGGTTTAGGGTTTAGGGGTCAGGGTTTCAGGTTTAGGGATTTGGGTTTAGGGTTTTGGGTTTTAGGTTTTGGGTTTAGGGTTTCGGGTTAAGGGTTTTAGGTTTAGGGTTTATGGTTTAGGGTTTAGGGTTTAGGGTTTTGGGTTAAGAGTTTAGGGTTTATGGGTTTGGGATTTGGGATTTAGGGTTTACGGTTTATCGGTGAGGATTTAGGGTTTGGGTTTTGGGGTTTAGGGTTTAGGGTTTAGGGTTTGGGGTTAGGGTGTAGGGTTTATGGTTGGGGTTTAGGGTTTGGGGTTTGGCATTTAGGTTTAGGGTTTAGGGTTTGGGGTGGAGGGTTTATGGTTGAGGGTTGAGGGTTTAGGTTTAGGGTTTCTGGTTTAGGGTTTTTAAGGTTAGGGTTTAGGTTTAGGGTTTCTGGTTTAGGGTTTAGGGTTTAGGGTTTAGGGTTTAAGGTTTAGGGTTTAGGGGTTAGGGGTTAGGGTTTAGGATTTAGGGTTTAGGGTTTAGGATTTTTGGTTTAGTGTTTTGTGTTAAGATTTAGGGGTTTAGGTTTAGGGTTTAGGGTCTAGGGTTTAGGGGTTAAGGTTTAGGGTTTTTGGGCATTAAGGTTTGGGTTTGGGGTTTGGGGTTTGGGTTGTAGTGTTTAGGGTTAAGGGTTAAGGGTTTAGGGGTTAGGATTTAGGGTTTAGGGTTTAGGGTTTGGGGGTTAGGGTTTAGGGTGTAGGGTGTAGGGTTTTAGGGGTTAGGGTTTAGAGTTTATGGTTTAGTGTTTAGGGTTTATGGGTTAAGGTTTAGGGTTTTTTGTTTAGGGTTTAGGATTTAGGGTTAAATGGTTTGGGGTTTGGGTTTTAGGGTTTAGGGTTTAGGGTTTAGGGTTTAGGGTTTAAGGTTTAGGGTTTAGGGTTTTTGCTTTAGTCTTTAGGAATTAGAGTTTGGGGTTTGGGGTTTAGGATTTAGGGTTTTGGGTTTTGGGTTTAAGGTTTATGGTTTACGGTTTAAGGGTTATGGTTTAGGGTTTAAGTTTTAGGGTTTTAGGTTTAGGGTTTAGGGGTTAGGGTTTTGGGTTTAAGGTTTAGGGTTTTGGGCTTATGGTTTAGGGTTTAGGGTTCAGTGTTTAAGGTTGAGTGGTTAAGGTTTTGGGTTTAGGGTTTAGAGGTTTGGGGTTTGCGGTTTGGGGTTTGGGTTTTAGGGTTTAGGGTTTAGGGTTTAGGGTTTAGGGTCTATGGTTTAGGGTTTAGAGTTTGGGGTTTGGGGTTTAGGGTTTGTGGTTTAGGGTTTAGGGGTTAGGGTTTAGGGTTTTAAGGGTTAGCGGTTTAAGTTTATGGTTTGGGCCTTTGGGGTTAGGGTTTGGGGTTTATGGATTAGGAGTTAGGGTTTAGGGTTTAGGGTTTTTGGTTAAGAGTTTTGGGTTAAGGGATTGGGGTTTGGGGTTTTGGGTTTGGGGTTTAGGGGTTAGGGGTTTTTGGTTTTGGGTTTAGAGTTTAGGGTTTAGGGTTTGGGGTTTGTGGGTTAAGGTTTGGGGTTTGGGTGTGGGGTTTAAGGTTTGGGGGTGAGGGGTAGTGTTTAGGGTTTTAGGGGTTAGGTTTAGGGTTTCGGGTGTGTAGGGTTTTGGGTTTAAGGTTTAGGGTCTAGGGTTTAGGGTTAAGGTTTAGGGTTTTGGGGCATTAAGGTTTGGGTTTGGGGTTTGGGGTTTGGGTTGTAGTGTTTAGGGTTAAGGGTTTAGGGTTAGGATTTAGGGTTTAGGGTTTAGGGTTTAGTGTTTGAGGTTAGGGTTTAGGGTGTAGGGTGTAGGGTTTTAGGAGTTAGGGTTAAGAGTTTATGGTTTAGGGTTTAGGGTTTAGGGGTTAAGGTTTAGGGTTTTTTGTTTAGGGTTAGGGTTAGGGTTTAATGGTTTGGGGTTTGGGTTTTAGGGTTTAGGGTATAGGGTTTAAGGTTTAGGGTTTAGGGTTTTTGCTTTAGTCTTTAGAGTTTAGGGTTTGGGGTTTGAGGTTTACGATTTAGGGTTTTGGGTTTTGGGTTTAAGGTTTAGGGTTTACGGTTTAAGGTTTATGGTTTAGGGTTTAGGTTTTATGGTTTAGGGTTTAGGGTTTTGGGTTTAGGGTTTCTGGCTTAGGGTTTATGGCTTACGGTTTAGGGTTTAGGGTTTAGGGTTTAATGTTTAAGGTTTAGGGGTTAAGGTTTAGGGTTTAGGGTTTTTCGTTTAGGGTTTGGGGTTTGGGGTTTAGGGTTTATGGTTTATGGGTTAGGGTTTAAGGTTTAGGGTCTATGGTTTTTGCTTTGGTGTTTAGGGATTACGTTTTGGGGTTTGGGTTTAGGATTTAGGGTTTAGTGTTTAAGGTTTAGGGGTTAAGGTTTATGGTTTAGGTTTTTTCATTTAGGGTTTACTGTTTAGGGTTTAATGGTTTGGGGATTTAGGTTTGGCGTTTGGGCTTTGGGTTTTAGGGTTTGGGGTTTAGGGTTTAGGGGTTAGGGTTTAAGGTTTAGAGTCTATGATTTTTGCTTTAGTGTTTAGGGTTTAGGGTTTGTGGTTTGGGGTTTAGGATTTAGGGTTTTAGGTGTAGGGTGTAGGGTTTATGGTTTAGGGATTAGGGTTTAGGGTTTTTTGGCGTTAATGATTAGGGTTTGGGGTTTGGGGTTTAGGGTTTAAGTGTTAGGGTTTAGGGCTTAGTGTTTAGGTGTTAGGGTTTAGGGCTTAGCGTTTAGGGTTTATGGTGTAGGGCTTAGGGTTTTAGGGTATAGGGTAAGGTTTATAGTTTAGGGTTTAGGGTTTAGGGATTAGAAGTTAGGGTTTAGGGGTTAGCAGTTCAGGTTTATGGTTTGGGCTTTTGGGGTTAGGGTTTGGGGTTTATGGGTTAGGAGTTAGGGTTTAGGGTTTAGGGTTTCTGGTTAAGAGTTTAGGGTTAAGGGATTGGGGTTTGGGGTTTAGGGGTTAGGGGTTTTTGGTTTTGGGTTTAGAGTTTAGGGTTTAGGGTTTGGGGTTTATGGTTGGGTTTTAAGGTTTAGGGTTTAGGGTTTAGGGTTTAGGGTTTGGGGGTTAGGGGTTAGGGTTTGGGAGTTAGGGTTTGGGGTTTGGGGGTTCGGGTTTAGGGTTTAGGGTTTAAGGTTTAATGTTCTGGGTTTAGGGTTTGGGGGTTAGGCTTTAGGGTCTAGGGTTCAGGGTTTTAGGGGTTTGGGTTTAGGGTTTAGGGTTTATGGTTTGTGGTGTAGGGTTTAGGGTTTAAGGTTAAGGGTTTAGGGTTTGGGGTGTAGGGTTTAGGGTTTATGGTTTATGGTTTAGGGTTAGGGGTTTGGGGTTTAGGGTTTATGGTTAAGGGTTTTTGAGGTAGGGTTTAGGGTTTAGGGATTTTGGTTTAGTGTTTAGGGTTAAGGTTTATGGTCTGGGGTTTGGGGTTTAGGTTTTAGGGTTTAGGGTTGAGGATTTAAGGTTTAGGGCTTTATGGGTTAGGGTTTAGGGGTTAGGATTTCTTGTCTAGGGTTTCGGTTTTAGGGTTTGGGGTTTGGGGTTTAGGTTTTAGGGTTTAGGATTTCTCGTATAGGGTTTTGGTTTTAGGGTTTGGGGTTTGGGGTTTAGGTTTTAGGGGTTAGGGGTTAGGGTTTTGTGTTTAGGGTTTTTGGTTTAGGGTTTAGGGTTTAAGGTTTAGGGTTTAGGGTGTATGTTTTTTGGTTAGGGTTTGGGGTTTAGGGTTTAGAGTTTAGGGTTTAGGGGTTAAAGGTTAGGGTTTATGGTTTAGGGTGTTGGGTTTGCAGGTTTAGGGTTTAAGGTTTAGGGTTTAGGATTTAGGGTTTATGTTTAGGGTTTATGGTTTGGCGTTTAGGATTTAGGGTTTTGGGTTTTGGGTTTTGGGCTTAGGGTGTAGGGTTTATGGTGTAGGGATAGGGTTTAGGGTTTAGGGTTTTTTAGGGTTAATGATTAGGGTTTGGGGTTTAGGGGTTAGGGTGTAGGGGTTGGGGGTTAGGGTTTAGGGTTTTAGGGATTAGGGTTTAGAGTTTAGAGTTTATGGTTTAGGGTTTAGGGTTTAGAAGTTAGGGTTTTAGGCTTAGGGTTTTTGGTTTAGGGTTTAGGGTTTAGCATTTAGTGGTTTGGGGTTTAGGGTTTTGGGTTTGGGGTTTGGGTTTTAGTTTTTAGGGTTTATGGTTTAGGAGTTACGATTTAAGATTTAGGGTTTAGGGTTTTTGGTTTAGTGTTTAGGGTTCATGGTTAATTGTGTGGCATTTAGGGTTTAGGGTTTAGTGCTTAGGATTTAGGTTTTTGGGTTTGGGGTTTAGGGTTTTGGGTTAAGGGTTTAGGGGTTTTGGGTTTTGGGTTATGGTTTAAGATTTAGGGTTTATGGGTTGGGGTTTAGAGGTTAGGGTTTATGGGTTAGGGATTAGGGTTTGTGGTTTAGGGTTTAGGGTTTTAGGTGTTGGGTTTGTAGTTTGTGGTTTGGGTTTAGGGTTTGGGGTTTAGGGTTTAGAGTTTGGGGTGTAGGGGTTGGGGTTTAGGGTTTAGGGTTTAGGGTTTAGGGTTTGGGGGTTAGTGTTTGGGGGTTAGGGGTTACGGGTTAAGGGTTTATTGTTTAGGGTTTAGGGTTTATGGTTTGGGCTTTAGGGTTTAAGGTTTAGGATCTATGGTTTAGGGGTTAGGGTTTATGGTTTAGGGTTTTTTGGTATTAAGGTTTGGGGTTTAGGGTTTGGGGTTAGGTTTTTAGGGTTTAGGGTTTAGGGTTTAGGGGTTAGGGTTTGGGGTTTGGGTGTGGGGTTTAGGGTTTGGGGGTGAGGGTTAGTGTTTAGGGTCTAGGGTTTTGGGTTTTGGTTTTAGGGTCTAGGGTTTAGGGTTTAGGGGTTTGGGTTTAGGGTTTTGGGTTTAGGGTTTAAGGTCTAGGGTTTAGGGTCTAGGGTTTAGGGGTTAAGGTTTAGGGTTTTGGGGCATTAAGGTTTGGGTTTCGGGTTTGGGGTTTGGGTTGTAGTGTTGAGGGTTAAGGGTTTAGGGTTTAGGATTTAGGGTTTAGGGTTTAGGGTTTAGGGGGTAGGGGTTAGTGTTTGGGGTTAGGGTTTAGGGTGTAGGGTTTTAGGGTTTAGAGTTTATGGTTTAGGGTTTAGGGTTTAGGGTTTAGGGGTTAAGGTTTAGGGTTTTTTGTTTAAGGTTAGGGTTTAGGGTTTAATGGTTTGGGGTTTGGGGTTTGGGTTTTAGGGTTTAGGGTATAGGGTTTAAGGTTTAGGGTTTAGGGGTTTTGCTTTAGTCTTTAGGATTTAGGGTTTGGGGTTTGAGGTTTACGATTTAGGGTTTTGGGTTTTGGGTTTTGGGTTTACGATTTAGGGTTTACGGTTTAAGGTTTATGGTTTAGGGTTTAGGTTTAGGGTTTTGGGTTTATGGTTTAGGGTTTAGGGGTTAGGGTTTAGGGGTTAGGGGTTAGGGGTTAGGGTTTAGGGTTTTTGGTTAGGGTTTAGGGTTTACGGTTTAGGGTTTAGGGTTTAGGGTTTAATGTTTAAGGTTTAGGGGTTAAGGTTTAGGGTTTAGGGTTTTTCGTTTAGGGTTTAGAGGTTTGGGGTTTGGGGTTTGGGGTTTGGGGTTTAGGGTTTAGGGTTTAGGGTTTAGGGGTTAGGGTTTAAGGTTTAGGGTCTATGGTTTTTGCTTTGGTGTTTAGGGATTACGTTTTGGGGTTTAGGGTTTAGGATTTAGGGTTTAGGGTTTAGGGTTTAGTGTTTAATGTTTAGGGGTTTAGGTTTATGGTTTAGGTTTTTAGGATTTAGGGTTAGGTTTAGGTTTAGGGTTTAGGATTTAGGGTTTATGTTTAGGGTTTATGGTTTAGGGTTTGTGGTTTGGTGTTTAGGATTTAGGGTTTAGGGTTTAGGGTTTAGGGTTTTGGGTTTTGGGCTTAGGGTGTAGGGTTTATGGTTTTGGGATTAGGGTTTAGGGTTTAGGGTTTAGGGTTTTTTGGGGTTAATGATTAGGGTTTGGGGTTTGGGGTTTAGGGTTTAGGTGTTAGGGTTTAGGGTTTAGGGTTGATGGTGCAGGGTTTAGGGTTTTAAGGATTAGGGTTTAGGGTTTAGAGTTTTTGGTTTAGGGTTTATGGTTTAGGGTTTAGAAGTTAGGGTTTAGGGCTTAGGGTTTTTGGTTTTGGGTTTAGGGTTTAGCATTTAGTGGTTTGGGGTTCAGGGTTTGAGGTTTGGGGTTTGGGGTTTGGGTTTTAGTTTTTAGGGTTTATGGTTTAGGAGTTACGGATTAAGATTTAGGGTTTAGGGTTCATGGTTAATAGTGTGGTGTTTAGGGTTTAGGGTTTAGGGTTTAGTGTTTAGGATTTAGCTTTTTGGGTTTGCGGTTTAGGGTTTGGGGTTTGGGGTATTGGGTATTGGGTTTTATGTTTGGGGTTTAGGGTTTTGGGTTTAGGATTTGGGGTTTCGGGTTTAGGTTTTATGGTTTTGGGGTTTTAAGGTTAGGGTTTTGGGTTTAGGGTTTTTGGTTTAGGGTTTAAGGTTTAGGGTTTAGGGTGTATGTTTTTTGGTTTAGGGATTAGGGTTTGGGGTTTAGGGTTTAGGGGTTAGGGTTTATGGTTAGGGATTAGGGTTTGTGGTTTAGGGTTTAGGGAGTTGGGTTTGTGGTTTGGGTTTAGGGTTTGGGGTTTAGGGTTTAGGATTTGGGGTTTAGGATTTGGGGTTTAGGGTTTAGGGTTTAAGGTTTAGGGTTTGGGGCTTAGGTGTTAGGGTTTAAGGTTTTAAGGGTTAGAGGTTAAGGGTTTATGGTTTAAGGTTTAGGGTTTAGGGTTTAGGGTTTAAGGTTTATGGTTTGGGCTTGGGGGTTTAAGGTTTGGGGTCTATGGTTTAGGGTTTACGGTTTGGGCTTTGGGGTTTAGGGTTTGGGGGTGAGGGTTAGTGTTTGGGGGTTTAGGGGATAAGGTTTATGGTTTAGGGTTTTGGGTTTAGGGTTTCGGGTTTAGGGTTTAGGGTCTAGAGTTTAGGGTCTAGGGTTTAGGGGTTAAGGTTTAGGGTTTTTAGGCATTAAGGTTTGGGTTTGGGGTTTGGGTTTGGGTTGTAGTGTTTAGGGTTAAGGGTTTAGGGTTTAGGGTTTAGGGTTTAGGGTTTTGTGGTTTAGGGTTTAGGGAGTTGGGTTTGTGGTTTGGGTTTAGGGTTTGGGGTTTAGGGTTTAGGATTTTGGGTTTAGGATTTGGGGTTTAGGGTTTAGGGTTTAAGGTTTAGGGTTTGGGGCTTAGGTGTTAGGGTTTAAGGTTTTAAGGGTTAGAGGTTAAGGGTTTATGGCTTAGGGTTTAGGGTTTAGGGTTTAGGGTTGAAGGTTTATGGTTTGGGCTTGGGGGTTTAAGGTTTGGGGTCTATGGTTTAGGGTTTGTCGCAACCTAAATCGCGACGGCGCGGCGAGAAAGAGAGAAAAAGTGGAATGAAACAGGGAGTCGCCACCAACGTTTTTATCCATGGGAAAAACATTGGAAAAAACTAGGTTCAGTAAAGCACTGGTTAAAAATTGAGATTCAAGTTCGGGAGTCGGTTACGAGTAGGGAAGGTATTAGCACCCTACATCGCCTGTCAAAAAGAGTACCAAGATTGAAAACGCGCAACATAAATAGCCTTACAAAAGATATTTTATTTCTTCCCTTTTATTGTTGTATCTTTTTTTATTTAAAAACGAAGGAATGGAGTGAGAGAATTTGCACAAACATAGAATGTCGAAGCGAGGTTAACGGGACGTTTCATCCGAATTAAACTCGACTTCGATATGAGACAGAGAGGGGAAAAGAATGCTAATAAGGCGTCACGCCTAAATTATACATCCTCGAGTAAAAAGGATAGGGACGGGAAAGAGATAAGCGGGACGTCTTGTCCTGAGTATCCCTTCCCTATGAATTGTGGCGAGGTTTGAACAAAAACTAGGGGGAAATCAACAAGACGTCACGTCTAAATTGATTTTCACGGAAACGACAAAAAGTAACAACACGAAAGAAACGAAAAAAGCAAGGAAATAAATCAGTAAAGGGAAATAAGAAAGATGGGCCCGACAGGAGTTAAAGTCCTGCTCCTACGTATTCTTGAATTATCAAGAAATCAGGGTTACGTAGTTCTGAATGTTTTTTTTTTAGGAAAAGATTAGGAAGATATTGATGGGCATCATTTTAGCGAAGAATCCATACAAGGCGAAGTGCTTCGCACGTGCACGGATCCTATAAAGGTGGTGTAGACGGAAGTATTTTCCGTACGACACTGACTAAGAACGATTTATTTTGCTTTTTTTTATTATTTAAACTAGAAAGAAATCATAGGAATATTTCCTATTATTATATTTTTAGTACAAAGCAAAAAAAGAAAGGTAACAGAAGCTATAAGGGAGAAAAGAAGACAGTAAGTTCGGAAAAGGGAAGAAAAGAAAAAAGATGAGTGAAAACTGAATGGGAGAAGAGAAAACCGAGTGTAAAAAATGAAAAAAACGAGTGAAAAATAAGAAAACCGGGTGAAAAATAAGAAAACCGAGTGAAACTATGAAAAAATCGAGTGGAAACAGGGAAACCCGAGTGAAACAGTGACAATATGAGTGAAACGGTGAAAATCCGACTGAAACAGTAAGAATCCGAGTGAAACGGTGCAAATCCGAGTGGAAATAAAGGAAACCGAATGAAAAGAGGATTACCGAGTGAGAAGTGGACTGCCGAGTGAGACTGACTGAGGAGAGGGATTCTGGACGGTGTGGAGCTGGCTTAGACGGTGTGGTGTGGGTTGGAAGGAGAAGAGAGAGGAAGCTGGACGGTGTATGGGTTGAGAGGACGGATTGAAGTGACCGTGAGGTGTGTGTGTGTGGTTTGGTTTTTAGAGGAGGAGAGGAAAGGGAGAGTACGGTGGGAGAGAGGGTGTATGTAGAGTGAGAGATGATGGAAGGAGAAGAAGAGATGAATTGGTGTGAGAGAGAAGAGAGCACGAAGGATTTTTTGGCAGAGTTTCCTCTTCTGAATGCCTCCCCCCTTAGCTGCCCTCTGCCTTGCCTATTTATAGGCTGGCTCGAGTGGAATGCCAGCTCAGGCTTCCACTTCCGAGTGGAATGCCAACTCAGGCTTCCACTCAGTTTGGGTAGTGGGGGGACAACGGCTGGTGGGAATTTTTTAATTCTCTCCACCTCCGCCCCTGTCTGCCACCCCCTGTCTGCCACTTGGGTGGTGGAATCCAGGTCAGTAAGGTGGAGATCCGAAAGAGATGGTGGAATTCCGAGTGAAAATAGTGGAAAACCGAGTGAGAATGGCTCGGATCCATACTGGGAGTCAAATCCGAGAGAAAATGGTGTAATCCGAGTAAGAATGGTAGAGTTCCGAGTTGAAATGACTCGGAACCGACTGAAATGTGTGAAGTGTGACTCGGAACGGGTGAAAAGTGGCTCGGTGATGGTTTGAAGTATGCCTCAGAAATTGCTGGAGATGGGGGCTCAGAATTCATTGGCCAAAAGGGCTCGGGAAAGATTTAATCATGGCTCGGAAATTGGTGGAAATGGACTCGGTAATTGGCTTCAGGAAGGATGAGAAGAATTGGTTTGAAGAGGGCTGACTGACTAAGTTGCCACTCGGTTCCGACTGAAGTTGGCTCGGGTTTGGTAAAAACTGAGTCAGAAATGATTGAAGATTGACCAAGAACTGACTGGAGAGAATGATGAATCGGAAATCCGTAAAAATGACTCGGAAATGGGTAAAGGAGGACTCAGAATCTGGGTGAAAAAAAGAAAGGGATTCGGATGAGTGAAGATTGGCTCGGAAATCCTTTCACTCGGTTGTCGTCACTTGGAAATCGATTGAAGATTGATCATTCGGCACAGATTCACTCCTTCCTAAAAATATTTCAGTCGGAACATGGCATTTTCACTCGGAAAGAGTTTGCTTCCCACTCAGGACTTATAAACGGGGTACTTTCACTCGGAAATGACTCATTCTGAGTAATTTCACTCGGTTTTTATCATTTCTGAGTCATCCCACTCTGATTCACTCACACTGGAGCACATTCCACTCGGAAATGACTCATCCTGATTACTGCTACTCGGATTTGATCTGTTCCGAGTCCTTTCACTCGGCTTTGATCATTTCTGAGTGATTTTATTCGGACTTCTCTTCAATATGGGCATAATCCACTCGGAATGGCTTGGCAGGGAGCCTTCAACTCGGATTTTGTCCCAAACTAAGTCATTTCACTCGGATTGCCCTTTACTGGGTCTTTTCTTCAAGCCTTTCCTTTATTTTTGCTTGCCACACTCGGCCAAATACCACTCGGGTGTCTTTTACTCGGAATTGATCATTTATGCGTCATTCCGCTCGGAAATGCTTCATTTTGACTCGGATTTAACCCTTTTCGAATCATTCCACTCGGATTCTCCCAACAGGAGCCTATTCCACTCGGAAATGCTTCATTTTGACTCGGATTTAACCCTTTTCAAATCATTCCACTCGGATTCTCCCAACAGGAGCCTATTCCACTCAGAAATGCTTCATTTTGACTCAGATTTAACCCTTTTTGAGTTTTTTCACTCGGATTTATCTCCACCAGGGCTGTATTTCACTCGGAAATGCTTTAATCTGAGTCATTCTACTCGGATTTGATCATTTTTGAGTCATTCCATTCGGATTTGCATCCAACAGGGCAATATTCCACTTGGAAAAGCTTCATTCTGAGTTATTTCGCTCGGTTCTGATTATTCTGCAGCCATTCTACTCGAATTTGACCACTCTGAATTGGAATTCAGTATAAAAAATATTCATTCCACTTGGACCGGACCAAAAGAGGTGTTCACAGGGTTTACGGTTTGGGCTTTGGGGTTTAGGGTGTGGGGGTGAGGGTTAGTGTTTGGGGGTTTAGGGGATAAAGTTTACGGTTTAGGGTTTTGGGTTTAGGGTTTTGGGTTTAGGGTTTCGGGTTTAGGGTTTCGGGTTTAGGGTTTAGGGTCTAGAGTTTAAGGTCTAGGGTTTAGGGGTTAAGGTTTAGGGTTTTTAGGCATTAAGGTTTGGGTTTGGGGTTTAGGGTTTGGGTTGTAGTGTTTAGGGTTAAGGGTTTAGGGTTTAGGGTTTTGTGGTTTAGGGTTTAGGGAGTTGGGTTTGTGGTTTAGGTTTAGGGTTTGGGGTTTAGGGTTTAGGATTTGGGGTTTAGGATTTGGGGTTTTGGGTTTAGGGTTTAAGGTTTAGGGTTTGGGGCTTAGGTGTTAGGGTTTAAGGTTTTAAGGGTTAGAGGTTAAGGGTTTATGGTTTAGGGTTTAGGGTTTAGGGTTTAGGGTTTAAGGTTTATGGTTTGGGCTTGGGGGTTTAAGGTTTGGGGTCTATGGTTTAGGGTTTACGGTTTGGGCTTTGGGGTTTAGGGTTTGGGGGTGAGGGTTAGTGTTTGGGGGTTTAGGGGATAAGGTTTATGGTTTAGGGTTTTGGGTTTAGGGTTTCTGGTTTAGGGTTTAGGGTTTAGAGTTTAGGGTCTAGGGTTTAGGGGTTAAGGTTTAGGGTTTTTATGCATTAAGGTTTGGGTTTGGGGTTTGGGGTTTGGGTTGTAGTGTTTAGGGTTAAGGGTTTAGGGGTTAGGGGTTAGGATGTAGGGTTTAGGGTTTAGGGTTTGGGGTTGTGGTTTAGTGTTTGGGGTTAGGGTCTAGGCTATAGGGTGTAGTGTTTTAGGGGTTAGGGTTTAGGGTTTAGGGTTTTGGGTTTAGGGGTTAATGTTTAGGGTTTTTTGTTTAGGGTTTAGGGTTTAGGGTTTAATGGTTTGGGGTTTAGGGTTTGGGATTTGTGTTTTAGGGTTTAGGGTTTAGGGTTTAGGGTTTCAGGTTTAGGGTTTAGGGTTTTCGCTTTAGTCTTTAGGGTTTAGGGTTTGGGGTTTGAGGTTTAGGATTTAGGGTTTTAGGTTTTTGGGTTTAGGGTTTTAGGTTTATAGTTTAGGGTTTAGGGATAAGGGTTTAGGGGTTAGGGTTTTAGGTTTTAGGTTTTCGGCTTAGGGTTTAGGGTTTAGGGTTTAGGGTTTAGGGTTTAGGGGTTAAGGTTTAGGATTTAGGGTTTTTTGTTTAGGGTTTAGAGGTTTAGGGTTTAGAGGTTTGGGGTTTGGGGTTTAGGGTTTAGGTTTTGGGGTTTGGGTTTTAGGGTTTAGGGTTTAGGGTTTAGGGTTTTTCATTTAGGGTTTAGGGTTAGGGTTTAGTGGTTTGGGGTTTCAGGTTTGGTGTTTGGGCTTTGGGTTTTAGGGTTTGGGGTTTGGGGTTTAGGGGTTAGGGTTTAAGGTTTATGGTCTATGGTTTTTGCTTTAGTGGTTAGGGTTTAGGGTTTGGGGTTAGGGGTTTAGGATTTAGGGTTTTGGGTTTACGATTTAGGGTGTAGGGTTTATGGTTTAGGGATTAGGGTTAAGGTTTAAGGTTTTTAGGTGTTAATGATTAGGGTTTGGGGTTTGGGGTTTGGGGCTTAGGGTTTGGGGTTTGGGGCTTAGGGTTTAGGGGTTATGGTGTAGGGCTTAGGGTTTTAGGGCATATGGTTTAAGGTTTATGGTGTAGGGTTTAGGGTTTAGGTATTATGGTTTATGGTTTAGAAGTTAGGGTTTAGGGTTTTGGTTTAGGGTTTAGGGTTTAGCATTTAGTGGTTTGGGGGTTCAGGGTTTGGGGTTTGGGGTTTGAGGTTTGGGTTTTAGTTTTTAGGGTTTAGGGTTTAGGAGTTAGGGTTTAAGATTTAGGGTTTAGAGTTTTTGGTTTAGTGTTTAAGGTTTAGGGTTTAAGGTTTAGGGTTTAGGGTGTATGTTTTTGGGTTTAAGGTTTGGGGTTTAGGGGTTAGGGTTTAGGGGTTAAAGGTTAGGGTTTGTGGTTTAGGGTTTAGGGTGTCTGTTTTTTGGTTTGGGTTTAGGGTTTAGGGTTTAGGGTTTAGGGTTTGGGGTTTAGGTGTTAAGGTTTAGGGTTTGGGGTTTACAGTTTAAGGTTTAGGGTTTGGGGGTTAGGGGTTAGGGTTTTAAGGGTTAGCGGTAAAGGTTTATGGTTTAGGCTTTTGTGTTTAGGGTTTGGGGTTTATGGTTTAGGGGTTAGGGTTTAGGGTTTAGGGTTTTAGGTTAAGAGTCTAGGGTTTGGGGATTGGGGTTTGGGGTTTGGGGTTTAGAGTTTAGGGGTTAGGGTTTAGGGTTTTTGGTTTTTGGTTTAGAGTTTAGGGTTTAGGGTTTGAGGTTTGGGTTTGGGTTTTAAGGTTTAGGGGTTAGGGTTTAGGGTTTAGGGTTGAGGGTTTGGGGGTTAAGGTTTAGGGTTTAGGGGTTAGAGTTTAGGGTGTAGGGTTTAGGGTTTTACGGGTTTGGGTTTAGGATTTAGGGTGTATGGTTTATGGTTTAGGGTTTAGGGATTGGGGTTTAGGGTTTATGGGTTAGGGTTTAGGGTTTAGGGTTTAGGATTTAGGGTTTGTGTTTAGGGTTTATGGTTTAGGGTTTGTGGTTTAGTGTTTAGGGTTTAGAGTTTAGGGTTTAGGGTTTAGGGTTTGGGGTAAGGGTTTAGGGTTTTAAGGGTTAGGGGTTAAGGTTTATGGTTTGGGCTTTTGGGTTTAGGGTTTGGGCTTGATTGTTTAGGTGTTAGGGTTTAAGGTTTAAGGTTTTTGGTTTAAAGTTTAGGGTTTGGGGTTTGGGGTTTGGGGTTTAGGGTTTAGGGGTTAGGGTTAATGGTTTTTGGTTTAGAGTTTAGGGTTTAGGGTTTGGGGATTAGGGGATTAGGGGATTAGGGGTTTAGGGATTATGGTTTAGGGTTTAGCGGTTATGATTTATGGTTTGGGGTTTAAGGGTTAGGGTTTAGGGTTTGGGGTTTAGGGTTTAGTGTTTGGGGTTAAGGTTTAAGGTTTAGGGTTTAGGGGTTAGGGTTTGGGTTAAGGGTTAAAGGTTTAGGGGTTAGGATTTAGGGTTTAGGGTTTAGGGTTTGGGGGTTAGGGTTTAGTGTTTGGGGTTAGGGTTTAGGGTGTAGGGTGTAGGGTTTTAGGGGTTAGGGTTTAGAGTTTATAGTTTAGGGTTCAGGGTTTAGGGGTTAAGGTTTAGGGTTTTTTGTGTAGGGTTTAGGGTTAAATGGTTTGGGGTTTGGGGTTTGGGGTTTGGGTTTTAGGGTTTAGGGTTTAGGGTTTAGGGTTTAAGGTTTAGGGTTTAGGGTTTAGGGTTTAGGGTTTGGGGTTTGGGGTTTAGGATTTAGGGTTTTGGGTTTTGGGTTTTGGGTTTAAGGTTTACGGTTTACGGTTTAAGGGTTATGGTTTAGGGTTTAAGTTTTAGGGTTTTGGGTTTAGGGTTTAGGGGTTAGGGTTTTGGGTTTTGGGTTTAGGGTTTTGGGCTTAGGGTTTAGGGTTTAGGGTTGAGGGGTTAACGTTTTGGGTTTAGGGTTTAGAGGTTTGGGGTTTGGGGTTTGGGGTTTGGGTTTTAGGGTTTAGGTTTAGGGTTTAGGGTTTAAGGTTTAGGGTCTTTGGTTTAGGGTTTAAGGTTTAGGGTCTATGGTTTAGGGTTTATGGTTTGGGGTTTGGGGTTTAGGGTTTGTGGTTTAGGGTTTAGGGGTTAGGGTTTAGGGTTTTAAGGGTTAGCGATTCAAGTTTATGGTTTGGGCTTTTGGGGTTAGGGTTTGGGGTTTATGGTTTAGGACTTAGGGTTTAGGGTTTAGGGTTTTTGGTTAAGAGTTTTGGGTTAAGGGATTGTGGTTTGGGGTTTTGGGTTTGGGGTTTAGGGTTTAGGGGTTAGGGTTTAGGGTTTTTGGTTTTTGGTTTAGAGTTTAGGGTTTAGGGTTTAGGGTTTAGGGTTTAGGGGTTTGGAGTTGGGTTTTAAGGTTTAGGGTTTAGGGTTTAGGGTTTAAGGTTTAGGTTTAGGGGTGGGTGTTAGTCCTCAAATTTTCAATAAAAGCTTGAATAAAAATTTCATAAAAATTATAAAAATTAGTTTAATTTGTTAGAAAATTAGGATTTAAATTCAATAAATGGATGTTGTTGGAAATAATCTGCCCTTGATCAATTTTCTCTAGTTTTTCAGTGAAAAAGTTAAGAAATCAAGAGAAAATTACACTGGAGGAGCTGACGCGTAGCCTCACCCCACGCGCAGCATCAACATCTATTTTTGATGCTGACGCTACGCATCACAGCCACGCGTAGCGTCAGTGCTGCGTGGTCTCCACCTCCACTTTGACCAACCACTCCACTTGGACCCAATAATGGGCACTCCACTCAGCCAGAAGGGCTATCCCACTCACCATGAAAGGCTAAAAATCGGTGGAGACATGTCCATATGGCCAAGCATGATCAAATTTAATAATTTGAAGTGGCCATTATCAAGTGTTTAATGGAGGCTGAGTCAGGGGTGTGATGCGTAGCGTCAAAGGGACACGTAGCGTAAGCACCCTTGCTCAGCCCTATAAATAGGGCCATCCAACACCTTCAAATCATCCCATCCCATTCCATAGCATTTCTTTTCTCTCTTGTGCTCGACTTTGAGTACTTTTTTTGTGAGTTATAGTTCTAGAATAGTTTTCTAGATACTTGAGTGTGTTTCGGTGTATTGTGATCATTGTATCGTGAAGTTCCCATCGTCTTCGTAATGTCAAAATCTGTAAGTGTTGTTTCTACTTTCACCATGTGTAACTAATTTGTTTATGTTGGAATTGGTGAACTAATCTATTGAGTATAATGTTGTGAATTCGACCTCTACATGTTTATGATTCAAGTCCATGTTAGTATTTTAACCTTTTATTAATATGAACGTCAAACGGGAGAATGATTTTCATGTGTATTGAAACTTGTTTTATTAGTATGAATGTCAAACGGGAGAATGATTGTTCATGCCGTATTGAAACTTGTTTTGACGAAAGTAAAAAGTTGGAATACCCTTGGTATCTCAATTCTATAGGGGTTGTTAACCATTGTTGCCATAAGGCCAGGTCTTAATGCAAGTTTTTACTGAGAAAGCTCACGAGGGATCAGACTTTACGGTGAATTCTTAGAATTTATATCACGAGGGATCGGTTATAATGATTTTAAGCTGCAATGACATGAAACTTGATGATTAAATATGCATGTCTTGAGTTCCTCATTGTTATTCTAGATTAGGGATCCAATTTCCAACATAATTTGTTTATCTGTGTTTATCTCAAGTATCTTACCTATTCTAGATTGCAACTCATTTTTTTTTAGATAGATTTTATTTTCTTTTATCTTATGAACCACTCAATCATGCTATCCTGTGAATATTGTATAAATTGTATATAAATTATTCTTTTGTTTATAACTTCCTTCCCATTTACCATAGTAAATAGAAAATTACTGTTATTATTGGACTTTCAATCCCAGTGGAACGATATCTAAATTTTGTAAACTACAAACGATTGGTGCGCTTGCCAATTAACAAACCCGGTGGTGGAAAAGAACTGTTGAGATGCTATCGCCGGGTTAACAGTGGGGTTTAGGGTTTGGGGGTTAGGGTTTGGGGTTTAGGGGTTAGGGTTTAGGGTTTAGGGGTTTTGTTTAGGGTTTAGGGTTTGGGGTTTAAGGTTTGGGGTTTAGGGTTTGAGGGTTAGGCTTTAGGGTTTAGGGTTTAGGGTTTTAGGGGTTTGGGTTTAGGGTTTAGGGTTTATGGTTTGGCGTGTAGGGTTTAGGGTGTATGGTTTAGGGTTTAGGGTTTAGGTGTAGGGTTTAGGGTTTATGGTTTATGATTTAGGGTTAGGGGTTTAGGGTTTGGGGTTTAGTGTTAAGGGTTTTTGAGGTTAGGGTTTAGGGTTTAGGGTTTTTGGTTTAGTGTTTAGGGTTAAGGTTTATGGTTTAGGGTTTTGGGTTTAGGGTTTAGGGTTTAGGGTTTAGGGTTAAGGATTTAAGGTTTAGGGCTTTATGTGTTAGGGTTTAGGGTTTAGGATTTCTCGTATAGGGTTTCGGTTTTAGGGTTTGGGGTTTGGGGTTTAGGTTTTAGTGTTTAGGATTTATCGTATAGGGTTTTGGTTTTAGGGTTTGGGGTTTAGGTTTTAGGGGTTAGGGGTTAGGGTTTTTGGTTTAGGGTTTAGGGTTTAGGGTTTAGGGTTTAGGGTTTAGAAGTTAGGGTTTAGGGCTTAGGGTTTTTGGTTTAGGGTTTAGGGTTTAGCATTTAGTTGTTTGGGGTTTAGGGTTTTGGGTTTGGGGTTTGAGTTTTAGTTTTTAGGGTTTATGATTTAGGAGTTACGGTTTAAGATTTAGGGTTTAGGGTTTTTGGTTTAGGGTTTAAGGTTTAGGGTTTAGGGTTTTGGATTTAGGGTTTTTGGTTTAGGGTTTAAGGTTTAGGGTTTAGGGTGTATGTTTTTTGGTTTAGGGTTTAGGGTTTAGGGTTTAGGGTTGAACTAATCTATTGAGTATAATGTTGTGAATTCGACCTCTACATGTTTATGATTCAAGTCCATGTTAGTATTTTAACCTTTTATTAATATGAACGTCAAACGGGAGAATGATTTTCATGTGTATTGAAACTTGTTTTATTAGTATGAATGTCAAACGGGAGAATGATTGTTCATGCCGTATTGAAACTTGTTTTGACGAAAGTAAAAAGTTGGAATACCCTTGGTATCTCAATTCTATAGGGGTTGTTAACTATTGTTGCCATAAGGCCAGGTCTTAATGCAAGTTTTTACTGAGAAAGCTCACGAGGGATCAGACTTTACGGTGAATTCTTAGAATTTATATCACGAGGGATCGGTTATAATGATTTTAAGCTGCAATGACATGAAACTTGATGATTAAATATGCATGTCTTGAGTTCCTCATTGTTATTCTAGATTAGGGATCCAATTTCCAACATAATTTGTTTATCTGTGTTTATCTCAAGTATCTTACCTATTCTAGATTGCAACTCATTTTTTTTTAGATAGATTTTATTTTCTTTTATCTTATGAACCACTCAATCATGTTATCCTGTGAATATTGTATAAATTGTATATAAATTATTCTTTTGTTTATAACTTCCTTCCCATTTACCATAGTAAATAGAAAATTACTGTTATTATTGGACTTTCAATCCCAGTGGAACGATATCTAAATTTTGAAAACTACAAACGATTGGTGCGCTTGCCAATTAACAAACCCGGTGGTGGAAAAGAACTGTTGAGATGCTATCGCCGGGTTAACAGTGGGGTTTAGGGTTTGGGGGTTAGGGTTTGGGGTTTAGGGGTTAGGGTTTAGGGTTTGGGGGTTTTGTTTAGGGTTTAGGGTTTGGGGTTTAAGGTTTGGGGTTTAGGGTTTGAGGGTTAGGCTTTAGGGTTTAGGGTTTAGGGTTTTAGGGGTTTGGGTTTAGGGTTTAGGGTTTATGGTTTGGCGTGTAGGGTTTAGGGTGTATGGTTTAGGGTTTAGGGTTTAGGTGTAGGGTTTAGGGTTTATGGTTTATGATTTAGGGTTAGGGGTTTAGGGTTTGGGGTTTAGTGTTAAGGGTTTTTGAGGTTAGGGTTTAGGGTTTAGGGTTTTTGGTTTAGTGTATAGGGTTAAGGTTTATGGTTTAGGGTTTTGGGTTTAGGGTTTAGGGTTTAGGGTTTAGGGTTAAGGATTTAAGGTTTAGGGCTTTATGTGTTAGGGTTTAGGGTTTAGGATTTCTCGTATAGGGTTTCGGTTTTAGGGTTTGGGGTTTGGGGTTTAGGTTTTAGTGTTTAGGATTTATCGTATAGGGTTTTGGTTTTAGGGTTTGGGGTTTAGGTTTTAGGGGTTAGGGGTTAGGGTTTTTGGTTTAGGGTTTAGGGTTTAGGGTTTAGGGTTTAGGGTTTAGAAGTTAGGGTTTAGGGCTTAGGGTTTTTGGTTTAGGGTTTAGGGTTTAGCATTTAGTTGTTTGGGGTTTAGGGTTTTGGGTTTGGGGTTTGAGTTTTAGTTTTTAGGGTTTATGATTTAGGAGTTACGGTTTAAGATTTAGGGTTTAGGGTTTTTGGTTTAGGGTTTAAGGTTTAGGGTTTAGGGTTTTGGATTTAGGGTTTTTGGTTTAGGGTTTAAGGTTTAGGGTTTAGGGTGTATGTTTTTTGGTTTAGGGTTTAGGGTTTAGGGTTTAGGGTTGAACTAATCTATTGAGTATAATGTTGTGAATTCGACCTCTACATGTTTATGATTCAAGTCCATGTTAGTATTTTAACCTTTTATTAATATGAACGTCAAACGGGAGAATGATTTTCATGTGTATTGAAACTTGTTTTATTAGTATGAATGTCAAACGGGAGAATGATTGTTCATGCCGTATTGAAACTTGTTTTGACGAAAGTAAAAAGTTGGAATACCCTTGGTATCTCAATTCTATAGGGGTTGTTAACTATTGTTGCCATAAGGCCAGGTCTTAATGCAAGTTTTTACTGAGAAAGCTCACGAGGGATCAGACTTTACGGTGAATTCTTAGAATTTATATCACGAGGGATCGGTTATAATGATTTTAAGCTGCAATGACATGAAACTTGATGATTAAATATGCATGTCTTGAGTTCCTCATTGTTATTCTAGATTAGGGATCCAATTTCCAACATAATTTGTTTATCTGTGTTTATCTCAAGTATCTTACCTATTCTAGATTGCAACTCATTTTTTTTTAGATAGATTTTATTTTCTTTTATCTTATGAACCACTCAATCATGTTATCCTGTGAATATTGTATAAATTGTATATAAATTATTCTTTTGTTTATAACTTCCTTCCCATTTACCATAGTAAATAGAAAATTACTGTTATTATTGGACTTTCAATCCCAGTGGAACGATATCTAAATTTTGAAAACTACAAACGATTGGTGCGCTTGCCAATTAACAAACCCGGTGGTGGAAAAGAACTGTTGAGATGCTATCGCCGGGTTAACAGTGGGGTTTAGGGTTTGGGGGTTAGGGTTTGGGGTTTAGGGGTTAGGGTTTAGGGTTTGGGGGTTTTGTTTAGGGTTTAGGGTTTGGGGTTTAAGGTTTGGGGTTTAGGGTTTGAGGGTTAGGCTTTAGGGTTTAGGGTTTAGGGTTTTAGGGGTTTGGGTTTAGGGTTTAGGGTTTATGGTTTGGCGTGTAGGGTTTAGGGTGTATGGTTTAGGGTTTAGGGTTTAGGTGTAGGGTTTAGGGTTTATGGTTTATGATTTAGGGTTAGGGGTTTAGGGTTTGGGGTTTAGTGTTAAGGGTTTTTGAGGTTAGGGTTTAGGGTTTAGGGTTTTTGGTTTAGTGTATAGGGTTAAGGTTTATGGTTTAGGGTTTTGGGTTTAGGGTTTAGGGTTTAGGGTTTAGGGTTAAGGATTTAAGGTTTAGGGCTTTATGTGTTAGGGTTTAGGGTTTAGGATTTCTCGTATAGGGTTTCGGTTTTAGGGTTTGGGGTTTGGGGTTTAGGTTTTAGTGTTTAGGATTTATCGTATAGGGTTTTGGTTTTAGGGTTTGGGGTTTAGGTTTTAGGGGTTAGGGGTTAGGGTTTTTGGTTTAGGGTTTAGGGTTTAGGGTTTAGGGTTTAGGGTTTAGAAGTTAGGGTTTAGGGCTTAGGGTTTTTGGTTTAGGGTTTAGGGTTTAGCATTTAGTTGTTTGGGGTTTAGGGTTTTGGGTTTGGGGTTTGAGTTTTAGTTTTTAGGGTTTATGATTTAGGAGTTACGGTTTAAGATTTAGGGTTTAGGGTTTTTGGTTTAGGGTTTAAGGTTTAGGGTTTAGGGTTTTGGGTTTAGGGTTTTTGGTTTAGGGTTTAAGGTTTAGGGTTTAGGGTGTATGTTTTTTGGTTTAGGGTTTAGGGTTTAGGGTTTAGAGTTTAGGGTTTAAGGGTTAAAGGTTAGGGTTTATGGTTTAGGGTGTTGGGTTTGCAGCTTTAGGGTTTAAGGTTTAGGGTTTATGATTTAGGGTTTATGTTTAGGGTTTATGGTTTAGGGTTTGTGGTTTGGCGTTTAGGATTTAGGGTTTTGGGTTTTGGGCTTAGGGTGTAGGGTTTATGGTGTAGGGATTAGGCTTTAGGGTTTAGGGTTTTTAGGGTTAATGATTAGGGTTTGGGGTTTGGGGGTGAGGGTGTAGGTGTTAGGGTTTAGGGGTTAGGGGTTAGGGTTTATGGTGTAGGGTTTAGGGTTTTAGGGATTAGGGTTTAGAGTTTAGAGTTTATGGTTTAGGGTTTAGGGTTTAGAAGTTAGGGTTTAGGGCTTAGGGTTTTTGGTTTAGGGTTTATGGTTTAGCATTTAGTTGTTTGGGGTTTAGGGTTTAGGGTTTAGGGTTTTGTGTTTGGGGTTTAGGGTTTTAGGTTTAGGATTTGGGGTTTCGGGTTTTGGGTTTAGGGTTTATGGTTTTGGGGTTTTGAGGTTAGGGTTTTGGGTTTAGGGTTTTTGGTTTAGGGTGTAGGGTTTAGGGTTTAGGGTGTATGTTTTTTGGTTTAGGGATTATGGTTTGGGGTTTAGCGGTTAGGGTTTATGGGTTAGGGATTAGGGTTTGTGGTTTAGGGTTTAGGGTGTTGGGTTTGTGGTTTGGGTTTAGGGTTTGGGGTTTGGGGTTTAGGGTTTAGAGTTTGGGGTGAAGGGGTTGAGGTTTAGGGTTTATGGTTTAGGGTTTGGGGTTAGGGTTTGGGGGTTAGGGGTTAGGGGTTTAGGGTTTATTGTTTGGGGTTTAGGGTTTACTGTTTAGGGTTTATGGTTTGGGCTTTAGGTTTAAGGTTTAGGGTCTATGGTTTAGGGGTTAAGGTTTAAGGTTGAGGGTTTTTGGTTTATAGTTTAGGGTTTGGGGTTTACGGTTTGGGGTTTAGGGTTTATGGTTTTTGGTTTAGAGTTTAGGGTTTAGGGTTTGGGGTTGGGTTTAGGGTTTAGGGTTTAGGGTTTAGGGGTTAGGGTTTAGGATTAGGGTTTAGGTTTTCGGGCTTATGGTTTTGGGTTTAGGGTTTACTGTTTAGGGTTTATGGTTTGGGCTTTAGGTTTAAGGTTTAGGGTCTATGGTTTAGGGGTTAAGGTTTAAGGTTGAGGGTTTTTGGTTTACAGTTTAGGGTTTTGGGTTTAGGGTTTGGGGTTTAGGGTTTATGGTTTTTGGTTTAGAGTTTAGGGTTTAGGGTTTGGGGTTTGGGTTTAGGGTTTAGGGGTTATGGTTTAGGGTTAGGGTTTAGGGTTTCGGGCTTATGGTTTTGGGTTTTGGGTTTTGGGTTTAGGGTTTAGGGGTTAGGGTTTAGGGTTTTGGGTTTTGGGTATTAAGGTTTGGGGTTTGGGGTTTGGGGTTTGGGGTTAGGGTTTTAGGGTTTAGGGTTTAGGGTTTAGGGGTTAGGGGTGAAGGTTTGGGGTTTGGGTGTGGGGTTTAGGGTTTGGGGGTGAGGGTTAGTGTTTAGGGTTTTAGGGGTTAGGGTTTAGGGTTTCGGATGAAGGGTTTTGGGTTTAGGGTTTAGCATCTACGGTTTAGGGTCTAGGGTTTAGGGGTTAAGGTTTAGGGATTTGGGGCATTAAGGTTTGGGTTTGGGGTTTGGGGTTTGGGTTGTAGTGTTTAGGGTTAAGGGTTTAGGGGTTAGGATTTAGGGTTTAGGGTTTGGGGGTTAGGGTTTAGTGTTTGAGGTTAGGGTTTAGGGTGTTGGGTGTAGGGTTTTAGGGGTTAGGGTTTAGAGTTTATGGTTTAGGGTTTAGGGTTTAGGGTTTAGGGTTTTTTGTTTAGGGTTAGGGTTTAGGGTTTGATGGATTTGGGTTTGGGGTTTGGGGTTTGGGTTTTAGGGTTTAAGGTATAGGGTTTAAGGTTTAGGGTTTAGGGTTTTTGCTTTAGTCTTTAGGGTTTAGGGTTTGGGGTTTTGGGTTTAGGGTTTAATGGTTTCGGGTTTGGGGTTTAGGGTTTGGGTTTTAGGGTTTAAGGTATAGGGTTTAAGGTTTAGGGTTTAGGGTTTTTGCTTTAGTCTTTAGGGTTTAGGGTTTGGGGTTTGAGGTTTACGATTTAGGGTTCTGGGTTTTGGGTTTAAGGTTTAGGGTTTACGGGTTAAGGTTTATGGTTTAGGGTTTGGGTTTAGGGTTTTGGGTTTAGGGTTTAGGGGTTAGGGTTTAGGGGTTAGGGTTTTGGGTTTAGGGTTTCTGGCTTATGGTTTAGGGTTTAGGGTTACGGTTTAGGGTTTAGGGTTTAGGGTTTAATGTTTAAGGTTTATGGGTTAAGGTTTAGGGTTTAGGGTTTTTTATTTAGGGTTTAGAGGTTTGGGGTTTGGGTTTGGGGTTTAGGGTTTGGGTTTTAGGGTTTAGGGTTTAGGGTTTAGGGGTTAGGGTTTAAGGTTTAGGGTCTATGGTTTTTGCTTTGGTGTTAGGGATTACGTTTTGGGGTTTGAGGTTTAGGATTTAGGGTTTAGGGTTTAGGGTTTAGGGTTTAGTGTTTAAGGTTTAGGGGTTATGGTTTATGGTTTATGGTTTAGGTTTTTTCATTTAGGGTTTAGGGTTTAAGGTGTATGTTTTTTGGTTTAGGGTTTGGGGTTTAAAGTTTAGAGTTTAGGGTTTATGGTTTAGGGTGTTGGGTTTGCAGGTTTAGGGTTTAAGGTTTAGGGTTCAGGATTTAGGGTTTATGTTTAGGGTTTATGGTTTAGGGTTTATGGTTTGGTGTTTAGGATTTAGGGTTTTGGGTTTTGGGTTTTGGGCTTAGGGTGTAGGGTTTATGGTGTAGGGATTAGGGTTTAGGGTTTAGGGTTTTTAGGGTTAATGATTAGGGTTTGGGGTTTGGGGGTTAGGGTGTAGGTGTTAGGGTTTAGGGTTTAGGGGTTGGGGGTTAGGGTTTGTGGTGTAGGGTTTAGGGTTTTAGGGATTAGGGTTTAGAGTTTAGAGTTTATGGTTTAGGGTTTAGGGTTTAGAAGTTAGGGTTTAGGGCTTAGGGTTTTTGGTTTAGGGTTTAGGGTTTAGCATTTAGTGGTTTGGGGTTTAGGGTTTTGGGTTTGAGGTTTGGGTTTTAGTTTTTAGGGTTTATGGTTTAGGAGTTATGGTTTAAGATTTAGGGTTTAGGGTTTTTGATTTAGTGTTTAGGGTTCATGGTTAATAGTGTGGTGTTTAGGGTTTAGGGTTTAGGGTTTAGTGTTTAGGGTTTTGGGTTTAGGGTTTGGGGTTTAGGGTTTTGTGTTTGGGGTTTAGGGTTTTAGGTTTAGGATTTGGGGGTTTCAGGTTTAGGGTTTATGGTTTTGGGGGTTTGAGGTTAGGGTTTTAGGTTTAGGGTTTTGGGTTTAGGGTTTAGGGTTTATGGTGTATGTTTTTTGGTTTAGGGATTAGGGTTTGGGGTTTAGGGGTTTAGGGTTTATCGGTTTGTGGTTTGGGTTTAGGGTTTGGGGTTTGGGGTTTAGAGTTTGGGGTGAAGGGGTTGGGGTTTAGGGTTTAGGGTTTAGGGTTTGGGGGTTAAGGTTTAGGGGTTAGGGGTTAGGGGTTAAGGGTTTATTGTTTAGGGTTTAGGGTTTAGGGTTTAGGGTTTTTGGTTTAGGCTTTAGGGTTTAGGGTTTGGGGTGAAGGGGTTAGGGTTTAGGGTTTACGGTTTAGGGTTTAGGGTTTGGGGGTTAGGGTTTGGGGGTTAGGGGTTAGGGGTTAAGGGTTTATTGTTTAGGGTTTAGGGTTTAGGGTTTAGGGTTTATAGTTTGGGCTTTAGGGTTTAAGGTTTAGGGTCTATGGTTTAGGGGTTAAGGTTTAAGGTTGAGGGTTTTTGGTTTACAGTTTAGGGTTTGGGGTTTAGGGTTTGGGGGTTAGGGTTTATGGTTTTTGGTTTAAAGTTTAGGGTTTAGGGTTTGGGGTTTGGGTTTAGGGTTTAGGGTTTAGGGGTTAGGGTTTAGGGTTAGGGTTTAGGGTTTCGGGATTATGGTTTTGGGTTTTGGGTTTAGGGTTTAGGGTTTAGGGTTTAGGTTTTAGGGGTTAGGGTTTAGGGTTTAGGGTTTTGGGGTATTAAGGTTTGGGGTTTGGGGTTTGGGGTTTGGTGTTTGGGTTTTAGGGTTTAGGGTTTAGGGTTTAGGGGTTAGGGGTTAAGGTTTGGGGTTTGGGTGTGTGGTTTAGGGTTTAGTTGTGAGGGTTAGTGTTTAGGGTTTTAGGGGTTAGGGTTTTGGGTGTAGGGTCTTGGGTTTAGGGTTTAGGGTCTAGGGTTTAGGGTCTAGGGTTTAGGGGTTAAGGTTTAGGGTTTTGGGGCATTAAGGTTTGGGTTTGGGGTTTGGGGTTTGGGTTGTAGTGTTTAGGGGTTAGGATTTAGGGTGTAGGGTGTAGGGTTTGGGGGTTAGAGTTTAATTTTTGAGGTTTAGGGTTAGGGTTTAGGGTTTAGGGGTTAGGGTTTAGTGTTTGGGGTTAGGGTTTAGGGTGTAGGGTGTAGGGTTTTAGGGGCTAGGGTTTAGAGTTTTTGGTTTAGGGTTTAGGGTTTAGGGGTTAATGGTTTTGGGTTTGGGGTTTGGGGTTTGGGTTTTAGGGTTTAGGGTATAGGGTTTAAGGTTTAGGGTTTAGGGTTTTTGCTTTAGTCTTTAGGGTTTAGGGTTTGGGGTTTGAGGTTTACGATTTAGGGTTTTGGGTTTTGGGTTTTGGGTTTAAGGTTTAGGGTTTACGGTTTAAGGTTTATCGTTTAGGGTTTAGGTTTTGGGTTTTGGGTTTAGGGTTTAGGGTTTAGGGTTTAGGGGTTAGGGTTTCGGGTTTAGGGTTTCTGGCTTAGGGTTTAGGGTTTACGGTTTAGGGTTTAGGGTTTAGGGTTTAATGTTTTAGGTTTAGGGTTTAGGGTTTAGGGTTTAGGGTTTTTTGTTTGGGGTTTAGGATTTTAGGTTTAGGATTTGGGGTTTCGGGTTTAGGGTTTATGGTTTTGGGGTTTTGAGGTTAGGCTTTTGGGTTTAGGGTTTTTGGTTTAGGGTTTGGCGTTCAGGGTTTAGGGTGTACGTTTTTTGGTTTAGGGATTAGGGTTTGGGGTTTAGGGGTTAGGGATTAGGGTTTGTGGTTTAGTTTTTAGGGTTTAGGGTGTTGGGTTTGTGGTTTGGGTTTAGGGTTTGGGGTTTAGGGTTTAGGGTTTAGGGTTTAGGGTTTATGGTTTAGGGTTTGAGGGTTAGGGTTTGGGGGTTAGGGGTTAGGGGTTAAGGGTTTATTGTTTAGGGTTTAGGGTTTATGGTTTGGGCTTTAGGGTTTAAGGTTTAGGGTCTATGGTTTAGGGGTTAAGGTTTAAGGTTGAGGGTTTTTGGTTTACAGTTTAGGGTTTTGGGTTTAGGGTTTGGGGTTTAGGGTTTGTGGTTTTTGGTTTAGAGTTTAGGGTTTAGGGTTTGGGGTTTGGGTTTAGGGGTTAGGGGTTAGGGTTTAGGGTTAGGGTTTAGGGTTTCAGGCTTATGGTTTTGGGTTTTGGGTTTTGGGTTTAGGGTTTAGGGGTTAGGGTTTAGGGTTTAGGGTTTTGGGTATTAAGGTTTGGGGTTTGGGGTTTAGGGTTAGGGTTTTAGGGTTTAGGGTTTTGGGTTTAGGGGTTTTGGGTTAAGCTTTGGGGTTTGGGTGTGGGGTTTAGGGTTTAGGGTTTCAGGGTTAGGGTTTTGGGTTTAGGGTTTAGGGTCTAGGGTTTAGGCTCTATGGGTTTAGGGTTTTGGGGCATTAAGGTTTGGGGTTTGGGGTTTGGGGTGGGGTTGTAGTGTTTAGGGTTAAGGGTTTAGGGGTTAGGATTTAGGGTTTAGGGTTTAGGGGTTAGGGGTTAGGGTTTAGTGTTTGAGGTTAGGGTTTAGGGTTTACGGTGTAGGGTTTTAGGGGTTAGGGTTTAGAGTTTATGGTTTAGGGTTTAGGGTTTAGGGTTTAGGGGTTAAGGTTTAGGGTTTTTTGTTTAGGGTTAGGGTTTAGGGTTTAATGGTCTGGGGTTTAGGCTTTAGGGTTTGGGTTTTAGGGTTTAGGGTATAGGGTTTAAGGTTTAGGGTTTAGGGTTTTTGCTTTAGTCTTTAGGGTTTAGGGTTTGGGGTTTGAGGTTTATGATTTAGGGTTTTGGGTTTTGGGTTTAAGGTTTAGGGTTTACGGTTTAAGGTTTATGGTTTAGGGTTTAGGTTTTGGGTTTTGGGTTTAGGGTTTAGGTTTTGGGTTTTTGGTTTAGGGTTTAGGGTTTATGGTTTAGGGGTTAGGGTATCGGGTTTAGGGTTTTTGGCTTAGGGTTTAGGGTTTACAGTTTAGGGTTTAGGGTTTAGGGTTTAATGTTTAAGGTTTAGGGGTTAAGGTTTAGGGTTTAGGGTTTTTCATTTAGGGTTTAGAGGTTTGGGGTTTAGGATTTGGGGTTTGGGGTTTGGGTTTTGGGGTTTAGGGTTTAGGGTTTAGGGGTTAGGGTTTAAGGTTTAGGGTCTATGGTTTTTGCTTTGGTGTTTAGGGATTACGTTTTGGGGTTTGGGGTTTAGGATTGAGGGTTTAGGGTTTAGGGTTTAGGGTTTAGGGTTTAGTGTTTAAGGTTTAGGGGTTAAGGTTTATGGTTTAGGTTTTTTCATTTAGGGTTTACGGTTTAGGGTTTAGTGGTTTAGGGTTTTAGGTTTGGCGTTTGGGCTTTGGGTTTTAGGGTTTGGGGTTTAGGGTGTAGGGGTTAGGGTTTAAGGTTTAGAGTCTATGGTTTTTGCTTTAGTGTTTAGGGTTTAGGGTTTGGGGTTTGGGGTTTAGGATTTAGGATTTAGGGTTTTAGGTTTAGGGTGTAGGGTTTATGGTTTAGGGATTAGGGTTTAGGGTTTTTCGGCGTTAATGATTAGGGTTTGGGGTTTGGGGTTTAGGGTTTAGGTGTTAGGGTTTGTGGCTTAGCGTTTAGGGTTTATGGTGTAGGGTTTAGGGATTAGGGTTTATGGTTTATGGTTTAGGGTTTGGGGTTTGGGGTTTAGGGTTAAGGGTTTTTGAGGTTAGGGTTTAGGGTTTAGGGTTTTTGGTTTAGTGTTTAGGGTTAAGGTTTATGGTTTGGGGTTTGGGGTTTGGGGTTTAGGTTTTAGGGTTTAGGATTTAGGATTTCTTGTCTAGGGTTTCAGTTTTAGGGTTTGGGGTTTGGGGTTTCGGTTTTAGGGTTTAGGATTTCTTGTATAGGGTTTCAGTTTTAGGGTTTGGGGTTTGGGGTTTAGGTTTTAGGGGTTAGGGGTTAGGGGTTAGGGTTTTGGGTTTAGGGTTTTTGGTTTAGGGTTTAGGGTGTATGTTTTTTGGTTTAGGGTTTGGGTTTAGGGTTTAGAGTTCAGGGTTTAGGGGTT
This sequence comes from Clitoria ternatea, assembly GCA_037962975.1. Classification (NCBI taxonomy): domain Eukaryota; kingdom Viridiplantae; phylum Streptophyta; class Magnoliopsida; order Fabales; family Fabaceae; genus Clitoria; species Clitoria ternatea. Next base: position 68,679,828 of record CM075674.1, on the reverse strand, counting down.
AAAGGTTAGGGTTTATGGTTTAGGGTGTTGGGTTTGCAGGTTTAGGGTTTAAGGTTTAGGGTTTAGGATTTAGGGTTTATGTTTAGGGTTTATGGTTTAGGGTTTATGGTTTGGCGTTTAGGATTTAGGGTTTTGGGTTTTGGGTTTTGGGCTTAGGGTGTAGGGTTTATGGTATAGTGATTAGGGTTTAGGGTTTAGGATTTTAGGGTTAATGATTAGGGTTTAGGGTTTGGGGGTTAGGGTGTAGGTGTTAGGGTTTAGGGGTTAGGGGTTAGGGGTTAGGGTTTGTGGTGTAGGGTTTAGGGTTTTAGGGATTAGGGTTTAGAGTTTAGAGTTTATGGTTTAGGGGTTAGGTTTAGAAGTTAGGGTTTATGGCTTATGGTTTTTGGTTTAGGGTTTAGGGTTTAACATTTAGTGGTTTGGGGTTTAGGGTTTTGGGTTTGGGGTTTTGGTTTTAGTTTTTAGGATTTATGGTTTAGGTGTTACGGTTTAAGATTTAGGGTTTAGGGTTTTGGTTTAGTGTTTAGGGTTCAGGGTTAATAGTGTGGTGTTTAGGGTTTAGGGTTTAGGGTTTAGTGCTTAGGATTTAGGTTTTTGGGTTTGGGGTTTAGGGTTTTGGGTTAGCGGTTTAGGGTTTTGGGTTACGGTTTAAGTTTTAGGGTTTATGGGATGGGGTTTAGGGGTTAGGGTTTATGGGTTAGGGATCAGGGTTTGTGGTTTAGGGTTTAGGGATTTGGGTGTTGGGTTTGTAGTTTGTGGTTTGGGTTTAGGGTTTGGGGTTTAGGGTTTAGAGTTTGGGGGTAGGGGTTGGGGTTTAGGGTTTAGGGTTTAGGGTTTGGGGGTTAGGGTTTGGGGGTTAGGGTTTGGGGGTTAGGGTTTAGGGTTTAGGGTTTGGGTTTGGGGGTTAGGGTTTATTGTTTAGGGTTTAGGGTTTACGGTTTAGGGTTTATGGTTTGGGCTTTAGGGTTTAAGGATTAGGGTCTATGGTTTAGGGGTTAGGGTTTAAGGTTGAGGGTTTTTGGTTTAGAGTTTAGGGTTTGGGGTTTAGGGTTTGGGGGTTAGGGTTTATGGTTTTTGGTTTAGAGTTTAGGGTTTACGGTTTAGGGTTTGGGTTTAGGGTTTAGGGTTTAGGTGTTAGGGTATAGGTTAGGGTTTAGGGTTTTGGGCTTATGGTTTTGGGTTTAGGGTTTAGGGTTTAGGGTTTAGGGTTTAGGGTTTTTGGGAATTAAGGTTTGGGGTTTGGGGTTTGGGGTTAGGCTTTTAGGGTTTAGGGTTTAGGGTGTAGGGGTTAGGGGTTAGGGTTTGGGGTTTGGGTGTGGGGTTTAGGGTTTGGGGGTGAGGGTTAGTGTTTAGGGTTTTGGGTTTTGGGTTTTGGGTTTAGGGTTTAGGGTTTAGGGTTTAGGGTTTAGGGTTTCGGGTTTAGGGTTTAGGGTCTAGGGTTTAGGGTCTAGGGTTTAGGGGTTAAGGTTTAGGGTTTTGGGGCATTAAGGTTTGGGTTTGGGGTTTGGGGTTTGGGTTGTAGTGTTTAGGGTTAAGGGTTTAGGGGTTAGGGTTTAGGGTTTAGGGTTTAGGGTTTGGGGGTTAGCGTTTAGTGTTTGGGGTTAGGGTTTAGGGTGTAGGGTGTAGGGTTTTAGGGGTTAGGGTTTAGAGTTTAGGGTTTAGGGTTTAGGGTTTAGGGGTTAAGGTTTAGGGTTTTTTGTTTAGGGTTAGGGTTTAGGGTTTAATGGTTTTGGGTTTGGGGTTTGGGGTTTGGGTTTTAGGGTTTAGGGTATAGGGTTTAAGGTTTAGGGTTTAGGGTTTTTGCTTTAGTCTTTAGGGTTTAGAGTTTGGGGTTTGAGGTTTACGATTTTGGGTTTTGGGTTTTGGGTTTAAGGTTTAGGGTTTGCGGTTTAAGGTTTATGGTTTTGGGTTTTGGGTTTAGGGTTTAGGGTTTAGGGTTTAGGGGTTAGGGTTTTGGGTTTAGGGTTTCTGGCTTAGGGTTTACGGTTTACGGTTTAGGGTTTAGGGTTTAGGGTTTAATGTGTAAGGTTTAGGGGTTAAGGTTTAGGGTTTAGGGTTTTTCGTTTAGGGTTTAGAGGTTTGGGGTTTGGGGTTTGGGGTTTGGGGTTTGGGTTTTAGGGTTCAGGGTTTAGGGTTTAGGGGTTAGGGTTTAAGGTTTAGGGTCTATGGTTTTTGCTTTGGTGTTTAGGGATTACGTTTTGGGGTTTGGGGTTTAGGGTTGAGGGTTTAGGGTTTAGTGTTTAATGTTTAGGGGTTAAGGTTTATGGTTTAGGTTTTTCATTTAGGGTTTAGGGTTTAGTGGTTTGGGGTTTTAGGTTTGGCGTTGTGAACATCTATTTTGGTCCGGTCCAAGTGGAATGAATCTTTTTTATACTGAATTCCAATTCAGAATGGTCAAATCTGAATGGGATGGCTCCAAAATAATCAGAACCGAGCAAGATGACCCTGATGGAAGCATTTCCGAGTGGAATATAGACCTGTTGGAGGCAAATCCGAGTGAAATGACTCAGATTGGATCAAATCCGAGTGGAATATAGACCTGTTGGAGGAAAATCCGAGTGAAATGACTCAGATTAGAGTATTTCCGAGTGGAGTATGTCCCTGTTGAAGAGAAATCCGAGTGAAATGACTCAAAAAGGATCAAATCCGAGTAGAATTACTCAGAATGAGTCAGTTCCAAGTGAAATGCTTCCCTGTTGAAGGTGAATCCGAGTGGAAGGCTCCCTGTCAAAGCCATTCCGAGTGATACTCTGTTGAAAGATGAATGTTGAGAAGGATTGCTCTTTGACTGCAATTAATCCGAATGAAGAAATGCTAAATCCGAGCGGGAGCTTTCTAGTTGCTACTGATCTGAGTGAAAACAAGTCTGAGTGAAGGAAAGACCGACTCAGAATGTAATTGGAAGGACATATTTTGATTGGAAGAAAGCTTTTCCGAGTGGAAGTACCAAGTCTCCAAGTCCTGAGTGGGAAGCAAGCCTTTTTCCGAGTGAAAATGCTATGTTCCGAGTGAAACATTTTAGGAAGGAGTGAACCTGTGCCGAATGATCAATCTTCAATCAGTTTTCCGAGTGATAACAACCCACTGGAAGGACTTCTGAATGAATGTGTCTGATTGGAATGAAGAAAGGAAAATCTATGCAAAGTCTCTCCGAGTGGTTCAGGAGATACCGACTGATGAAGCTGAGTCTTTGATTCTAATTGAAGCATGAAGCCGATTCCGAGTGAGTTGGGAAACAGGCATGTGTTTCCGAGCAATCCAAGACTCGGATTTGTGAAGAACTTCTAAGAAAGTGCATCAAATAGCTGATTTCCGAGTGAAATTCCAATGTCTGAGTGGAAAATAGGTAGATTCCGAGTGAAAAAAATTCAAAATTTCCAATTTATGAGTGCAAGGAAGGAAGGTTCCGAGTGAAAATGTCCAAGTTCCATTCTGATTAAGAGCTTCCAAGGTCAGTTCCGAGTAAATCCTTCAAGCAGTGAAGTTCTGTGTCACTTTTGAAGAAATTCCGAGTGAATGCGTCACACAGAGATGAGATCCGAGCAAAATACATCCGACTGAAAGAATTCCGAGTGTTGCCTCTTCAATAAGAACCGAGAGTTGCTTCTTCAATCAGAACCGAGTGAGTCCTTTCACTCAATTTCCGAGTCACCAATTTTCACCCAAATCCGACTCACCATTCTCAACCGGATTTCGAGTCATTCTTTACTCATTTCCGAGTCAATTTTTACCAAGTTCTGAGTCATCATTCTCACCTAATTCTGAGTTATTTTTAATGAGTTCTGAGTCAATCTTCGATCGGTTTTTGAGTGACACTTTTCAGTCAGTTCTTGGTCAGTCTTCAATCATTTCTGACTCACTTTTGACCAATTACCGAGTCATTCCGTTCTCACCCACTCCCAAATTGACCACTCTCACTCGAATCCGAGCCAATTTTCACTCGGAACCGACTGGCAATTCAGTCAGTTAGCCCTCTTCAAAACAATTCCCTCTCAACCATCCTCAAGCCAATTACCGAGCCCATTTCCACCAATTTTCACTCGTTCCCGAGTCATCTTTCACCTATCTCCGAGTCATCCTTTAAATAATTACCGAGCTACTTCTCACCCAATTCCGAGTCCTTTTAAACCCAATTCTGAGTCATTATTCAACCATTTCACTCGGTTCCGATTGAAGGTCTCACAGCTCCTCCCAAACGAATCCTCACTCGAAAAGGAGTATATTTCACTCGACTTTCTATGGAAAATGCTTCATTCCACTCGAAATTGACTCCCAATATGGACGAATACTGATTGGGAGGCTGATCCGAGCCATCCTCACTCGAATTTCCACTATTTTCTCTCGAATTTCTACCATCCTCTCTCGGATTGCACATGCTGACCTGGATTCCACCACCCAAGTGGATCCAGGAATCCTGGAGGTGGCTGGCAGACAAGGGGCGAAAGTGGAGGAATTAAAAATTCCCACCAGCCACTATTCCCCACTACCAGGACCGAGTGGAAGCCTGAGCTGGCATTCCACTCGGAGTGGAAGCCTGAGCTGGCATTCCACTCAGAGTGGAAGCCTGAGTTGGCCTTCCACTCGAAAAAGCCTATAAATAGAGGGCTGAAGCTTTGAAACGGGGGCACATTGATGAAGGAAAAAAAAACTCTGCTTGAATTCGCCCTCATCCTCTTTCTCTCACACACTGTCCAGCCCCCTTCCAGCCACCAAACACCCTCCAGCTCCCTCCTCTCACCCTCTCTAACACCCCCACTCCTCCTTCTCCTCACCAAACCGACTTCCCCAACCCCCTTTTACCAATCCGACCTCCTACACACCGTCCCAATTCCCTTCTCCACCAACCGTTCTCCTCTCAACTCCAACACCGTCCCTCTTCCCACTCAGTCACTCGGTATTCACTCCTCACTCGGTAATCCACTACTTTCACTCGGTATTTTCCTATTTTCACTCAGTTTTACCATTTTTTACTCGGTTTTCTACGTCCTCACTCGATTTTCTGCTTTTATCACTCGGTATTTCATTTTTCACTCGGTATTTTCCTATTTCCACTCGGTTTTACCATTTTTTACTCAGTTTTCTACGTCCTCACTCGGTTTTCTGCTTTTATCACTCGGTATTTCATTTTTTACTCGGTTTCTTCCATTTCCACTCGGTTTTTTCCATTTTTACTCGGTTTTTCCCTCTTTCTCACTCGGTTTTCTCTTCTTCCCCTCAATTTTCGCTCATTTTCCCCTCTGTTTTCCGAACTTACTGTTTCCCTTTCTCTTTTGTAGCTTCTGCTACCTTCCCCTTTCGCTTCCTAGTAAAAATATAATAAAGGGAAATAAATGCTTCCTATGTTTTCTTTCAAATCTAAATAAAATCAAGAAAAGGGGGAAACAAATCATTTTTAAATAGTGTCGCACGGGAACACTCCTGTCTACACAACCTCTTTAGGATTTGTACACGTGCGAAGAACTTCGCCTTGTACGAGTTCCCCACCTCAGTAACATCCATCATCATCTCCCAAGTCTTTTCCTAAAAGAAAAACACTCAGAACTACGTAACCCTAATTTCTTGATAATTCAAGAATACGTAGGAGCAGGACCTCAACTCCTGTCGGGCCCATCTTTCTTATTTCTTTTTATTGATTTATTTCCTCACTTTCATGTTTCTTTCATAAATGTTCTTTTTTTGGTCGCTTCCGTGAAAATCAATTTAGACGTGACGTCTTGTTGATTCCCCCTAGTTTTTGCTCAAGCCTCGCCATAATTCATAGGAAAGGGATACTTAGGCGAGACGTCCCGCTTATCTCTTTCCTATCCCTATTTTTTTTTATTCGAGAACGTCTAATTTAGGCGTGACGCCTTATTAGCATTCTCTTCCTCTCTCTGTCTCATATCGAAGTCAAGTTTAATTCGGATGAAACGTTCCATTGACCTCGCTTTGACATTCTATGTTTGTACAGTTCTCTCACTCCATTCTGTCGTTTTTAAATAAAAAATAAAAAAAAGGAGAAAGAAACCATGTTTTATTTAAGGCTATTTATATTGCGTTTTCAATCTTGGTACTGTTTTTGACAGGTGATGTAGGGTGCTAATACCTTCCCTACTCGTAACCGACTCCCGAACTTGAATCTCAATTTTTAACCAGTGCCTTACGGAACTTAGTTTTTTCCAATATTTTTTTCTATGGATAAAAACGTTGGTGGCGACTCCCTGTTTCATACTCCGGTTTCACTCTCTCTCGCCGCGCCGTTGCGATCCAGGTTGTGACAGGCGTTTGGGCTTTTTGGGTTTTAACGTTTGGTGTTTAGGGGTTAGGGGTTAGGGTTTAAGGTTTAGAGTCTATGGTTTTTGCTTTAGTGTTTAGGGTTTAGGGTTTGGGGTTTGGGGTTTAGGATTTAAGGTTTTGGGTTTAGGGTGTAGGGTTTATGGTTTAGGGATTAGGGTTTAGGGTTTTTCGGTGTTAATGATTAGGGTTTAGGGTTTGGGGTTTAGGGTTTAGGTGTTAAGGTTTGGGGCTTAGCGTTTAGGGTTTATGGTGTAGGGCTTAGGGTTTTAGGGCATAGGGTTTAAGGTTTATGGTTTAGGGTTTAGGGATTAGAAGTTAGGGTTTAAGGGTTAGCGGTTCAAGTTTATGGTTTGGGCTTTTGGGGTTAGGGTTTGGGGTTTATGGTTTAGGAGTTAGGGTTTAGGGTTTAGGGTTTTTGGTTAAGGGTTTAGGGTTAAGGGATTGGGGTTTGGGTTTTTGGGTTTGGGGTTTAGGGTTAGGGTTTAGGGTTTTTGGTTTTTGGTTTAGAGTTTAGGGTTTATGGTTTGGGGTTTGGGGTTGGGTTTTAAGGTTTAGGGTTTAGGGGTTAAGGTTTAGGGTTTAGGTTTAGGGGTTAAGGTTTAGGGTTTGGGGGTTAGGGTTAAGGGTTTGGGGGTTAGGTTTAGGGTTTAGGGTTTAAGGTTTGGGGTTTAGGGTTTGGGAGTTAGGGTTTAGGGTTTAGGGTTTAGGGTTTTAGGGGTTTGTGTGTGGGGTTTAGGGTTTATGATTTAGGGTGTAGGGTTTACGGTTTAGGGTTTAGGGTTTAGGGTTTGGGGTGTAGGGTTTAGGGTTTATGGTTTATGGTTTAGGGTTAGGGGGTTAGGGTTTGGGGTTTAGGGTTTAGGGTTTTTGAGGTTAGGGTTTAGGGTTTAGGTTTTTGGTTTAGTGTTTAGGGTTAAGGTTTATGGTTTGGGGTTTGGGGTTTAGGTTTTAGGGTTTAGGGTTGAGGATTTAAGTTTTAGGGCTTTATGGGTTAGGGTGTAGGGTTTAGGATTTCTCGTATAGGGTTTTGATTTTAGGGTTTTGGGTTTAGGGTTTAGGGTTTAGGGTTTAGGTTTTTAGGTTTTTGGCTTAGGGTTTAGGGTTTAGTGTTTAGGGTTTAGGGTGTTGGGGTTGAGGTTTAGGGTTTAGGGTTTTTTGTTTAGGGTTTAGAGGTTTAGGGTTTAGAGGTTTGGGGTTTGGGGTTTGGGGTTTAGGTTTTGGGGTTTGGGTTTTAGTTTTTAAGGTTTAGGGTTTAGTGTTTAAGGTTTAGGGGTGAAGATTTAGGGTTTAGGGTTTTTCATTTAGGGTTTAGGGTTAGGGTTTAGTGGTTTGGGGTTTCAGGTTTGGCATTTGGGCTTTGGGTTTTAGGGTTTGGGGTTTAGGGTTTAGGGGTTAGGGTTTAAGGTTTATGGTTTATGGTTTTTGCTTTAGTGGTTAGGGTTTAGGGTTTGGGGTTAGGGGTTTAGGATTTAGGGTTTTGGGTTTAGGATTCAGGGTGTAGGGTTTATGGTTTAGGGATTATGGTTAAGGTTTAGGGTTTTTTGGCATTAATGATTAGGGTTTGGGGTTTGGGGTTTGGGGCTTAGGGCTTAGGGTTTGGGGCTTAGGGTTTAGGGGTTATGGTGTAGGGCTTAGGGTTTTAGGGCATATGGTTTAAGGTATATGTTGTAGGGTTTAGGGTTTAGGGATTATGGTTTATGGTTTTGAAGTTAGGGTTTAGGGTTTTGGTTTAGGGTTTAAGGTTTAGCATTTAGTGGTTTTGGGGTTCAGGGTTTGGGGTTTGAGGTTTGGGTTTTAGTGTTTAGGGTTTAGGGTTTAGGGTTTAGGAGTTAGGGTTTAGATTTAGGGTTTAGAGTTTTTGGTTTAGTGTTTAAGGTTTAGGGTTTAAGGTTTAGGGTTTAGGGTGTATGTTTTTTGGTTTAAGGTTTGAGGTTTAGAGGTTAATGGTTAGGGTTTGTGGTTTAGGGTTTAGGGTGTCTGTTTTGTGGTTTAGGTTTAGGGTTTGGGGTTTAGGATTTAGGGTTTAGGGTTTAGGGTTTGGGGTTTAGGGGTTAGGGTTTAGGGTTTAGGGTTTGGGGTTTGGGGTTTATGTTTTAGGGTTTGGGGGTTAGGGGTTAGGGTTTTAAGGGTTAGCGGTTAAGGTTTATGGTTTGGGCTTTTGGGTTTAGGGTTTGGGGTTTATGGTTTAGGGGTTAGGGTTTAGGGTTTAGGGTTTTGGGTTAAGAGTCTAGGGTTTGGGGATTGGGGTTTGGGGTTTAGAGTTTAGGGGTTAGGGTTTAGGGTTTTTGGTTTTTGGTTTAGAGTTTAGGGTTTAGGGTTTGGGGTTTGAGTTTGGGTTTTAAGGTTTAGGGGTTAGGGTTTAGGGTTTAGGGTTTAGGGTTTGGGGGTTAAGGTTTAGGGTTTGGGGGTTAGAGTTTAGGGTGTAGGGTTTAGGGTTTTAGGGGTTTGGGTTTAGGATTTAGGGTGTATGGTTTATGGTTTAGGGTTTAGGGATTGGGGTTTAGGGTTTATGGGTTAGGGTTTAGGGTTTAGGGTTTATGGTTTAGGGTTTAGGGTTTGGGGTTTAGGATTTAGGGTTTGTGTTTAGGGTTTATGGTTTAGGTTTTGTGGTTTAGTGTTTAGGGTTTATAGGTTAGGGTTTAGGGTTTAGGGTTTAGGGTTTGGGGTTTAGGGTTTAGGATTTAGGGTTTGTGTTTAGGGTTTATGGTTTAGGGTTTGTGGTTTAGTGTTTAGGGTTTAGGGTTTAGGGTTTGGGGTAAGGGTTTAGGGTTTTAAGGGTTAGGGGTTAAGGTTTATGGTTTGGGCTTTTGGGTTTAGGGTTTGGGCTTGATTGTTTAGGGGTTAGGGTTTAAGGTTTAAGGTTTTTGGTTTAGAGTTTAGGGTTTGGGGTTTGGGGTTTGGGGTTTAGGGTTTAGGGTTTAGGGTTTAGGGTTTAGGGTTTAGGGATTCGGATGAGTGAAGATTGGCTCGGAAATCCTTCCACTCGGTTGTCGTCACTCGGAAATCGATTGAAGATTGATCATTCGGCACAGATTCACTCCTTCCTAAAAATGTTTCAGTCGGAACGTGGCATTTTCACTCGGAAAGAGTTTGCTTCCCACTCAGGACTTATAAACGGGGTACTTTCACTCGGAAATGACTCATTCTGAGTAATTTCACTCGGTTTTTATCATTTCTGAGTCATCCCACTCTGATTCACTCACACTGGAGCACATTCCACTCGGAAATGACTCATCCTGATTACTGCTACTCGGATTTGATCTGTTCCGAGTCCTTTCACTCGGCTTTGATCATTTCTGAGTGATTTTATTTGGACTTCTCTTCAATATAGGCATAATCCACTCAGAATGGCTTGGCAGGGAGCCTTCAACTCGGATTTTGTCCCAAACTAAGTCATTTCACTTGGATTGCCCTTTACTGGGTCTTTTCTTCAAGCCTTTCCTTTATTTTTGCTTGCCACACTCGGCCAAATACCACTCGGGTGTCTTTTACTCGGAATTGATCATTTATGCATCATTCCGCTCGGAAATGCTTCATTTTGACTCGGATTTAACCCTTTTCGAATCATTCCACTCGGATTCTCCCAACAGGAGCCTATTCTACTTGGAAATGCTTCATTTTGACTCGGATTTAACCCTTTTCAAATCATTCCACTCAGATTCTCCCAACAGGAGCCTATTCCACTCAGAAATGCTTCATTTTGACTCAGATTTAACCCTTTTTGAGTTTTTTCACTCGGATTTATCTCCACCAGGGCTGTATTTCACTCGGAAATGCTTTAATCTGAGTCATTCTACTCGGATTTGATCATTTTTGAGTCATTCCATTCGGATTTGCATCCAACAGGGCAATATTCCACTTGGAAAAGCTTCATTCTGAGTTATTTCGCTTGGTTTTGATTATTCTGGAGCCATTCTACTCGAATTTGACCACTCTGAATTGGAATTCAGTATAAAAAATATTCATTCCACTTGGACCGGACCAAAAGAGGTGTTCACAGGGTTTACGGTTTGGGCTTTGGGGTTTAGGGTTTGGGGGTGAGGGTTAGTGTTTGGGGGTTTAGGGGATAAAGTTTATGGTTTAGGGTTTTGGGTTTAGGGTTTTGGGTTTAGGGTTTCGGGTTTACGGTTTAGGGTCTAGAGTTTAAGGTCTAGGGTTTAGGGGTTAAGGTTTAGGGTTTTTAGGCATTAAGGTTTGGGTTTGGGGTTTGGGGTTTGGGTTGTAGTGTTTAGGGTTAAGGGTTTAGGGTTTAGGGTTTTGTGGTTTAGGGTTTAGGGAGTTGGGTTTGTGGTTTAGGTTTAGGGTTTGGGGTTTAGGGTTTAGGATTTGGGGTTTAGGATTTGGGGTTTAGGGTTTAGGGTTTAAGGTTTAGGGTTTGGGGCTTAGGTGTTAGGGTTTAAGGTTTTAAGGGTTAGAGGTTAAGGGTTTATGGTTTAGGGTTTAGGGTTTAGGGTTTAAGGTTTATGGTTTGGGCTTGGGGGTTTAAGGTTTGGGGTCTATGGTTTAGGGTTTACGGTTTGGGCTTTGGGGTTTAGGGTTTGGGGGTGAGGGTTAGTGTTTGGGGGTTTAGGGGATAAGGTTTATGGTTTAGGGTTTTGGGTTTAGGGTTTTGGGCTTAGGGTTTAGGGTTTAGAGTTTAGGGTCTAGGGTTTAGGGGTTAAGGTTTCGGGGTTTTAGGCATTAAGGTTTGGGTTTGGGGTTTGGGGTTTGGGTTGTAGTGTTTAGGGTTAAGGGTTTAGGGGTTAGGGGTTAGGATGTAGGGTTTAGGGTTTAGGGTTTGGGGGTTGTGGTTTAGTGTTTGGGGTTAGGGTCTAGGCTATAGGGTGTAGTGTTTTAGGGGTTAGGGTTTAGGGTTTAGGGTTTTGGGTTTAGGGGTTAATGTTTAGGGTTTTTTGTTTAGGGTTTAGGGTTTAGGGTTTAATGGTTTGGGGTTTGGGGTTTGGGGTTTGTGTTTTAGGGTTTAGGGTTTAGGGTTTAGGGTTTAGGGTTTAGGGTTTTCGCTTTAGTCTTTAGGGTTTAGGGTTTGGGGTTTGAGGTTTAGGATTTAGGGTTTTAGGTTTTTGGGTTTAGGGTTTTAGGTTTACAGTTTAGGGTTTAGGGATAAGGGTTTAGGGGTTAGGGTTTTAGGTTTTAGGTTTTTGGCTTAGGGTTTAGGGTTTAGGGTTTAGGGTTTTGGGTTTAGGGGTTAAGGTTTAGGGTTTAGGGTTTTTTGTTTTGGGTTTAGAGGTTTAGGGTTTAGAGGTTTGGGGTTTGGGGTTTAGGGTTTAGGTTTTGGGGTTTAGGGTTTAGGGTTTTTCATTTAGGGTTTAGGGTTAGGGTTTAGTGGTTTGGGGTTTCAGGTTTGGTGTTTGGGCTTTGGGTTTTAGGGTTTGGGGTTTGGGGTTTAGGGGTTAGGGTTTAAAGTTTATGGTCTATGGTTTTTGCTTTAGTGGTTAGGGTTTAGGGTTTGGGGTTAGGGGTTTAGGATTTAGGGTTTTGGGTTTAGGATTCAGGGTGTAGGGTTTATGGTTTAGGGATTAGGGTTAAGGTTTAGGGTTTTTAGGTGTTAATGATTAGGGTTTGGGGTTTGGGGTTTGGGGCTTAGAGTTTAGGGTTTGGGGCTTAGGGTTTAGGGGTTATGGTGTAGGGCTTAGGGTTTTAGGGCATATGGTTTAAGGTTTATGGTGTAGGGTTTAAGGTTTAGGTATTATGGTTTATGGTTTAGAAGTTAGGGTTTAGGGTTTTGGTTTAGGGTTTAGGGTTTAGCATTTAGTGGTTTGGGGGTTCAGGGTTTGGGGTTTGGGGTTTGAGGTTTGGGTTTTAGTTTTTAGGGTTTAGGGTTTAGGAGTTAGGTTTTAAGATTTAGGGTTTAGAGTTTTTGGTTTAGTGTTTAAGGTTTAGGGTTTAAGGTTTAGGGTTTAGGGTGTATGTTTTTTGGTTTAAGGTTTGGGGTTTAGGGGTTAGGGTTTAGGGGTTAAAGGTTAGGGTTTGTGGTTTAGGGTTTAGGGTGTCTGTTTTGTGGTTTGGGTTTAGGGTTTAGGGTTTAGGGTTTAGGGTTTGGGGTTTAGGTGTTAAGGTTTAGGGTTTGGGGTTTACAGTTTAGGGTTTAGGGTTTGGGGGTTAGGGGTTAGGGTTTTAAGGGTTAGCGGTTAAGGTTTATGGTTTGGGCTTTTTTGTTTAGGGTTTGGGGTTTATGGTTTAGGGGTTAGGGTTTAGGGTTTAGGGTTTTAGGTTAAGAGTCTAGGGTTTGGGGATTGGGGTTTGGGGTTTAGAGTTTAGGGGTTAGGGTTTAGGGTTTTTGGTTTTTGGTTTAGAGTTTAGGGTTTAGGGTTTGGGTTTGGGTTTGGGTTTTAAGGTTTAGGGGTTAGGGTTTAGGGTTTAGGGTTGAGGGTTTGGGGGTTAAGGTTTAGGGTTTAAGGGTTAGAGTTTAGGGTGTAGGGTTTAGGGTTTTAGGGGTTTGGGTTTAGGATTTAGGGTGTATGGTTTATGGTTTAGGGTTTAGGGATTGGGGTTTAGGGTTTATGGGTTAGGGTTTAGGGTTTAGGGTTTGGGATTTAGGGTTTAGGATTTAGGGTTTGTGTTTAGGGTTTATGGTTTAGGGTTTGTGGTTTAGTGTTTAGGGTTTAGAGTTTAGGGTTTAGGGTTTAGGGTTTGGGGTAAGGGTTTAGGGTTTTAAGGGTTAGGGGTTAAGGTTTATGGTTTGGGCTTTTGGGTTTAGGGTTTGGGCTTGATTGTTTAGGTGTTAGGGTTTAAGGTTTAAGGTTTTTGGTTTAAAGTTTAGGGTTTAGGGTTTGGGGTTTGGGGTTTGGGGTTTAGGGTTTAGGGGTTAGGGTTAATGGTTTTTGGTTTAGAGTTTAGGGTTTAGGGTTTAGGGATTAGGGGATTAGAGGATTAGGGGTTTAGGGATTATGGTTTAGGGTTTAGGGGTTAGGATTTATGGTTTGGGGTTTAAGGTTTAGGGTTTAGGGTTTGGGGTTTAGGGTTTAGTGTTTGGGGTTAAGGTTTAGGGTTTAGGGTTTAGGGGTTAAGGTTTACGGTTTTTCGTTTAGGGTTTAGGGTGGGTTTAGTGGTTTGGGGTTTGGGGTTTGGGTTTTAAAGTTTAGGGTTTAGGATTTAGGGGTTAGGGTTTAAGGTTTAGGGTTATGGTTTTTGCTTTAGTGTTTAGGGTTTAGGGTTTGGGGTTTGGGGTTTAGGATTTAGGGTTTTAGGTGTTGGGTTTTGGGTTTAGGGTTTAGGGTTTAGGTTGTAGGGGTTGGTGTTTAGGGTTTGGGGTTTGGGGTTTGGGGTTTAATGTTTTAGGGTTTGGGGGTTAGGGTTTAGGGTATAGGGTTTAGGGTTTTAGGGGTTTGGGTTTAGGATTTAGTGTGTATGGTTTGTGGTTTATGGTTTAGGGATTAGGGTTTAGGGTTTATGGGTTAGGGTTTAGGGTTTGGGGTTTAGGGTTTAGGATTTAGGGTTTGTGTTTTGGGATAGTTTAGGGTTTGTGGTTTACTGTTTAGGGTTTAGGGTTTGGGTGTAAGGGTTTAGGGTTTTAAGGGTTAGGGGTTAAGGTTTATGGTTTGGGCTTTTGGGTTTAGGGTTTGGGCTTGATTGTTTATGGGTTAGGCATTAGGGTTTAAGGTTTTTGGTTTAGAGTTTAGGGTTTGGGATTTGGGGTTTAGGGTTTAGGGGTTAGGGTTAAAGGATTTTGTTTAGAGTTTAGGGTTTAGGGTTTGGGGTTTGGGGTTTGGGGATTAGGGGTATAGGGATTATGGTTTAGGGTTTAAGGGTTAGGATTTATGGTTTGGGGTTTAAGGTTTAGGGTTTAGGGTTTAGGGTTTAGGGTTTAGTGTTTGGGGTTAAGGTTTACGGTATAGGGTTTAAGGTTTGGGTTTGGGGTTTGGGGTTTGGGTTGTAGTGTTTAGGGTTAAGGGTTAAAGGTTTAGGGGTTAGGATTTAGGGTTTAGGGTTTAGGGTTTGGGGGTTAGGGTTTAGTGTTTGGGGTTAGGGTTTAGGGTGTAGGGTGTAGGGTTTTAGGGGTTAGGGTTTAGAGTTTATAGTTTAGGGTTCAGGGTTTAGGGGTTAAGGTTTAGGGTTTTTGGTGTAGGGTTTAGGGTTAAATGGTTTGGGGTTTGGGGTTTGGGGTTTGGGTTTTAGGGTTTAGGGTTTAGGGTTTAAGGTTTAGGGTTTAGGGTTTAAGGTTTAGGGTTTAGGGTTTGGGGTTTGGGGTTTAGGATTTAGGGTTTTGGGTTTTGGGTTTAAGGTTTACGGTTTACGGTTTAAGGGTTATGGTTTAGGGTTTAAGTTTTAGGGTTTTGGGTTTAGGGTTTAGGGGTTAGGGTTTTGGGTTTTGGGTTTAGGGTTTTGGGCTTAGGGTTTAGGGTTTAGGGTTGAGGGGTTAACGTTTTGGGTTTAGGGTTTAGAGGTTTGGGGTTTGGGGTTTGGGGTTTGGGTTTTAGGGTTTAGGTTTAGGGTTTAAGGTTTAAGGTTTAGGGTCTTTGGTTTAGGGTTTAAGGTTTAGGGTCTATGGTTTAGGGTTTAGGGTTTGGGGTTTGGGGTTTAGGGTTTGTGGTTGAAGGTTTAGGGGTTAGGGTTTAGGGTTTTAAGGGTTAGCGATTCAAGTTTATGGTTTGGGCTTTTGGGGTTAGGGTTTGGGGTTTATGGTTTAGGACTTAGGGTTTAGGGTTTAGGGTTTTTGGTTAAGAGTTTTGGGTTAAGGGATTGTGGTTTGGGGTTTTGGGTTTGGGGTTTAGGGTTTAGGGGTTAGGGTTTAGGGTTTTTGGTTTTTGGTTTAGAGTTTAGGGTTTAGGGTTTAGGGTTTAGGGGTTTGGGGTTGGGTTTTAAGGTTTAGGGTTTAGGGTTTAGGGTTTAAGGTTTAGGTTTAGGGGTGGGTGTTAGTCCTCAAATTTTCAATAAAAGCTTGAATAAAAATTTCATAAAAATTATAAAAATTAGTTTAATTTGTTAGAAAATTAGGATTTAAATTCAATAAATGGATGTTGTTGGAAATAATCTGCCCTTGATCAATTTTCTCTAGTTTTACAGTGAAAAAGTTAAGAAATCAAGAGAAAATTACACTGGAGGAGCTGACGCGTAGCCTCACCCCACGCGCAGCATCAACAGCTATTTTTGATGCTGACGCTACGCATCACAGCCACGCGTAGCGTCAGTGCTGCGTGGTCTCCACCTCCACTTTGACCAACCACTCCACTTGGACCCAATAATGGGCACTCCACTCAGCCAGAAGGGCTATCCCAGTCACCATGAAAGGCTAAAAATCGGTGGAGACATGTCCATATGGCCAAGCATGATCAAATTTAATAATTTGAAGTGGCCATTATCAAGTGTTTAATGGAGGCTGAGTCAGGGGTGTGACGCGTAGCGTCACAGGGACGCGAGCGTCAGCACCCTTGCTCAGCCCTATAAATAGGGCCATCCAACACCATTCAAATCATCCCATCCCATTCCATAGCATTTCTTTTCTCTCTTGTGCTCGACTTTGAGTACTTCTTTTGTGAGTTGTAGTTCTAGAATAGTTTTCTAGATACTTGAGTGTGTTTCGGTGTATTGTGATCATTGTATCGTGAAGTTCCCATCGTCTTCGTAATGTCAAAATCTGTAAGTGTTGTTTCTACTTTCACCATGTGTAACTAATTTGTTTATGTTGGAATTGGTGAACTAATCTATTGAGTATAATGTTGTGAATTCGACCTCTACATGTTTATGATTCAAGTCCATGTTAGTATTTTAACCTTTTATTAATATGAACGTCAAACGGGAGAATGATTTTCATGTGTATTGAAACTTGTTTTATTAGTATAAATGTCAAACGGGAGAATGATTGTTCATGCCGTATTGAAACTTGTTTTGACGAAAGTAAAAAGTTGGAATACCCTTGGTATCTCAATTCTATAGGGGTTGTTAACCATTGTTGCCATAAGGCCAGGTCTTAATGCAAGTTTTTACTGAGAAAGCTCACGAGGGATCAGACTTTACGGTGAATTCTTAGAATTTATATCACGAGGGATCGGTTATAATGATTTTAAGCTGTAATGACATGAAACTTGATGATTAAATATGCATGTCTTGAGTTCCTCATTGTTATTCTAGATTAGGGATCCAATTTCCAACATAATTTGTTTATCTGTGTTTATCTCAAGTATCTTACCTATTCTAGATTGCAACTCGTTTTTTTTAGATAGATTTTATTTTCTTTTATCATATGAACAACTCAATCATGCTATCCTGTGAATATTGTATAAATTGTATATAAATTATTCTTTTGTTTATAACTTCCTTCCCATTTACCATAGTAAATAGAAAATTACTGTTATTATTGGACTTTCAATCCCAGTGGAACGATATCTAAATTTTGAAAACTACAAACGATTGGTGCGCTTGCCAATTAACAAACCCGGTGGTGGAAAAGAACTGTTGAGATGCTATCGCCGAGTTAACAGTGGGGTTTAGGGTTTGGGGGTTAGGGTTTGGGGTTTGGAGGGTTAGGGTTTAGGGTTTGGGGGTTATGGTTTAGGGTTTAGGGTTTGGGGTTTAAGGTTTGGGGTTTAGGGTTTGAGGGTTAGGCTTTAGGGTTTAGGGTTTAGGGTTTTAGGGGTTTGGGTTTAGGGTTTAGGGTTTATGGTTTGGGGTGTAGGGTTTAGGGTGTATGGTTTAGGGTTTAGGGTTTAGGTGTAGGGTGGGTTTAGGGTTTAGGGTTTTAGGGGTTTGGGTTTAGGGTTTAGGGTTTATGGTTTGGGGTGTAGGGTTTAGGGTGTATGGTTTAGGGTTTAGGGTTTAGGTGTAGGGTTTAGGGTTTAGGGTTTATGATTTAGGGTTAGGGGTTTAGGGTTTGGGGTTTAGCGTTAAGGGTTTTTGAGGTTAGGGTTTAGGGTTTAGGGTTTTTGGTTTAGTGTTTAGGGTTAAGGTTTATGGTTTAGGGTTTTGGGTTTAGGGTTTAGGGTTTAGGGTTTAGGGTTTAGGGTTAAGGATTTAAGGTTTAGGGCTTTATGTGTTAGGGTTTAGGGTTTAGGATTTCTCGTATAGGGTTTCGATTTTAGGGTTTGGGGTTTGGGGTTTAGGTTTTAGTGTTTAGGATTTCTCGTATAGGGTTTTGGTTTTAGGGTTTGGGGTTTAGGTTTTAGGGGTTAGGGGTTAGGGTTTTTGGTTTAGGGTTTAGGGTTTAGGGTATAGGGTGTATGTTTTTGGTTTAGGGTTTGGGGTTTAAAGTTTAGAGTTTAGGGTTTAGGGTTTAGGGTTTAGGGTTTAGGGTTTAGGATTTCTCGTATAGGGTTTTGGTTTTAGGGTTTGGGGTTTAGGGTTTAGGTTTTAGGGGTTAGGGTTTTGGGTTTAGGGTTTTTGGTTTAGGGTTTAAGGTTTAGGGTTTAGGGTGTATGTTTTTTGGTTTAGGGTTTGGGGTTTAGGGTTTAGAGTTTAGGGTTTAAGGGTTAAAGGTTAGGGTTTATGGTTTAGGGTGTTGGGTTTGCAGGTTTAGGGTTTAAGGTTTAGGGTTTATGATTTAGGGTTTATGTTTAGGGTTTATGGTTTAGGGTTTGTGGTTTGGCGTTTAGGATTTAGGGTTTTGGGTTTTGGGCTTAGGGTGTAGGGTTTATGGTGTAGGGATTAGGCTTTAGGGTTTAGGGTTTTTAGGGTCAATGATTAGGGTTTGGGGTTTGGGGGTGAGGGTGTAGGTGTTAGGGTTTAGGGTTTAGGGGTTGGGGGTTAGGGTTTATGGTGTAGGGTTTAGGGTTTTAGGGATTAGGGTTTAGAGTTTAGAGTTTATGGTTTAGGGTTTAGGGTTTAGAAGTTAGGGTTTAGGGCTTAGGGTTTTTGGTTTAGGGTTTAGGGTTTAGCATTTAGTTGTTTGGGGTTTAGGGTTTTGGGTTTGGGGTTTGGGTTTTAGTTTTTAGGGTTTATGATTTAGGAGTTATGGTTTAAGATTTAGGGTTTAGGGTTTTTGGTTTAGTGTTTAGGGGTCATGGTTAATAGTGTGGTGTTTAGGGTTTAGGGTTTAGGGTTTAGTGTTTAGGATTTAGGTTTTGGGTTTGGGGTTTAGGGTTTTGGGTTTGGGGTTTAGGGTTTAGGGTTTAGGGTTTTGTGTTTGGGGTTTAGGGTTTTAGGTTTAGGATTTGGGGTTTCGGGTTTTGGGTTTAGGGTTTATGGTTTTGGGGTTTTGAGGTTAGGGTTTTGGGTTTAGGGTTTTTGGTTTAGGGTTTAGGGTTTAGGGTTTAGGGTGTATGTTTTTTGGTTTAGGGATTATGGTTTAGGGTTTAGCGGTTAGGGTTTATGGGTTAGGGATTAGGGTTTGTGGTTTAGGGTTTAGGGTGTTGGGTTTGTGGTTTGGGTTTAGGGTTTGGGGTTTGGGGTTTAGGGTTTAGAGTTTGGGGTGAAGGGGTTGAGGTTTAGGGTTTATGGTTTAGGGTTTGGGGTTAGGGTTTGGGGGTTAGGGGTTAGGGGTTTAGGGTTTATTGTTTGGGGTTTAGGGTTTACTGTTTAGGGTTTATGGTTTGGGCTTTAGGTTTAAGGTTTAGGGTCTATGGTTTAGGGGTTAAGGTTTAAGGTTGAGGGTTTTTGGTTTATAGTTTAGGGTTTGGGGTTTAGGGTTTGGGGTTTAGGGTTTATGGTTTTTGGTTTAGAGTTTAGGGTTTAGGGTTTGGGGTTGGGTTTAGGGTTTAGGGTTTAGGGTTTAGGGGTTAGGGTTTAGGATTAGGGTTTAGGTTTTTGGGCTTATGGTTTTGGGTTTAGGGTTTACTGTTTAGGGTTTATGGTTTGGGCTTTAGGTTTAAGGTTTAGGGTCTATGGTTTAGGGGTTAAGGTTTAAGGTTGAGGGTTTTTGGTTTATAGTTTAGGGTTTGGGGTTTAGGGTTTATGGTTTTTGGTTTAGAGTTTAGGGTTTAGGGTTTGGGGTTGGGTTTAGGGTTTAGGGTTTAGGGTTTAGGGGTTAGGGTTTAGGATTAGGGTTTAGGTTTTTGGGCTTATGGTTTTGGGTTTAGGGTTTAGGGTTTAGGGTGTAGTGTTAGGATTTAGGGTTTAGGGTTTAGGGTATTAAGGTTTGGGGTTTGGGGTTTGGGGTTTGGGGTTAGGGTTTTAGGGTTTAGGGTTTAGGGTTTAGGAGTTAGGGGTAAAGGTTTGGGGTTTGGGTGTGGGGTTAGGGTTTGGGGGTGAGGGTTAGTGTTTAGGGTTTTAGGGGTTAGGGTTTAGGGTTTCGGGTGAAGGGTTTTGGGTTTAGGGGTTAGGATCTACGGTTTAGGGTCTAGGGTTTAGGGGTTAAGGTTTAGGGTTTTGGGGCATTAAGGTTTGGGTTTGGGGTTTGGGGTTTGGGTTGTAGTGTTTAGGGTTAAGGGTTTAGGGGTTAGGATTTAGGGTTTAGGGTTTGGGGGTCAGGGTTTAGTGTTTGAGGTTAGGGTTTAGGGTGTTGGGTGTAGGGTTTTAGGGGTTAGGGTTTAGAGTTCATGGTTTAGGGTTTAGGGTTTAGGGTTTAGGGTTTAGGGGTTAGGGTTTAATGTTTAGGGTCTATGGTTTTTGCTTTGGTGTTAGGGATTACGTTTTGGGGTTTGAGGTTTAGGATTTAGGGTTTAGGGTTTAGGGTTTAGGGTTTAGTGTTTAAGGTTTAGGGGTTATGGTTTATGGTTTATGATTTAGGTTTTTTCATTTAGGGTTTAGGGTTTAAGGTGTATGTTTTTTGGTTTAGGGTTTGGGGTTTAAAGTTTAGAGTTTAGGGTTTAGGGGTTAAATGTTAGGGTTTATGGTTTAGGGTGTTGGGTTTGTAGGTTTAGGGTTTAAGGTTTAGGGTTTAGGATTTAGGGTTTATGTTTAGGGTTTATGGTTTAGGGTTTGTGGTTTGGTGTTTAGGATTTAGGGTTTTGGGTTTTGGGTTTTGGGCTTAGGGTGTAGGGTTTATGGTGTAGGGATTAGAGTTTAGGGTTTAGGGTTTTAGGGTTAATGATTAGGGTTTGGGGTTTGGGGGTTAGGGTGTAGGTGTTAGGGTTTAGGGTTTAGGGGTTGGGGGTTAGGGTTTGTGGTGTAGGGTTTAGGGTTTTAGGGATTAGGGTTTAGTGTTTAGAGTTTATGGTTTAGGGTTTAGGGTTTAGAAGTTAGGGTTTAGGGCTTAGGGTTTTTGGTTTAGGGTTTAGGGTTTAGCATTTAGTGGTTTGGGGTTTAGGGTTTTGGGTTTGGGGTTTGGGTTTTAGTTTTTAGGGTTTATGGTTTAGGAGTTATGGTTTAAGATTTAGGGTTTAGGGTTTTTGATTTAGTGTTTAGGGTTCATGGTTAATAGTGTGGTGTTTAGGGTTTAGGGTTTAGGGTTTAGTGTTTAGGGTTTTGGGTTTTGGGTTTGGGGTTTAGGGTTTTGTGTTTGGGGTTTAGGGTTTTAGGTTTAGGATTTGGGGGTTTTGGGTTTAGGGTTTATGGTTTTGGGGGTTTGAGGTTAGGGTGTTAGGTTTAGGGTTTTTGGTTTAGGGTTTAGGGTTTAGGGTTTATGGTGTATGTTTTTTGGTTTAGGGATTAGGGTTTGGGGTTTAGGGGTTTAGGGTTTATGGGTTTGTGGTTTGGGTTTAGGGTTTGGGGTTTGGGGTTTAGAGTTTGGGGTGAAGGGGTTGGGGTTTAGGGTTTAGGGTTTAGGGTTTGGGGGTTAAGGTTTAGGGGTTAGGGGTTAGGGGTTAAGGGTTTATTGTTTAGGGTTTAGGGTTTAGGGTTTAGGGTTTTTGGTTTGGGCTTTAGGGTTTAGGGTTTGGGGTGAAGGGGTTGGGGTTTAGGGTTTACGGTTTAGGGTTTAGGGTTTGGGGGTTAGGGTTTGGGGGCTAGGGGTTAGGGGTTAAGGGTTTATTGTTTAGGGTTTAAGGTTTAGGGTTTAGGGTTTATAGTTTGGGCTTTAGGGTTTAAGGTTTAGGATCTATGGTTTAGTGGTTAAGGTTTAAGGTTGAGGGTTTTTGGTTTACAGTTTAGGGTTTGGGGTTTAGGGTTTGGGGGTTAGGGTTTATGGTTTTTGGTTTAGAGTTTAGGGTTTAGGGTTTGGGGTTTGGGTTTAGGGTTTAGGGTTTAGGGGTTAGGGTTTACGGTTAGGGTTTAGGGTTTCGGGATTATGGTTTTGGGTTTTGGGTTTAGGGTTTAGGGTTTAGGTTTTAGGGGTTAGGGTTTAGGGTTTGGGGTTTTGGGGTATTAAGGTTTGGGGTTTGGGGTTTGGGGTTTGGGGTTTGGGTTTTAGGGTTTAGGGTTTAGGGTTTAGGGGTTAGGGGTTAAGGTTTGGGGTTTGGGTGTGTGGTTTAGGGTTTAGGGGTGAGGGTTAGTGTTTAGGGTTTTAGGGGTTAGGGTTTTGGGTGTAGGGTTTTGGGTTTAGGGTTTAGGGTTTAGTGTTTAGGGTCTAGGGTTTAGGGGTTAAGGTTTAGGGTTTTGGGGCATTAAGGTTTGGGTTTGGGGTTTGGGGTTTGGGTTGTAGTGTTTAGGGTTAAGTGTTTAGGGGTTAGGATTTAGGGTGTAGGGTGTAGGGTTTGGGGGTTAGAGTTTAGTGTTTGAGGTTTAGGGTTAGGGTTTAGGGTTTAGGGGTTAGGATTTAGTGTTTGGGGTTAGGGTTGAGGGTGTAGGGTGTAGGGTTTTAGGGGTTAGGGTTTAGAGTTTTTGGTTTAGGGTTTAGGGTTTAAGGGTTAATGGTTTTGGGTTTGGGGTTTGGGGTTTGGGGTTTGGGTTTTAGGGTTTAGGGTATAGGGTTTAAGGTTTAGGGTTTAGGGTTTTTGCTTTAGTCTTTAGGGTTTAGGGTTTGGGGTTTGAGGTTTACGATTTAGGGTTTTGGGTTTTGGGTTTTGGGTTAAGGTTTAGGGTTTATGCTTTAAGGTTTATCGTTTAGGGTTTAGGGGTTAGGGTTTCAGGTTTAGGGTTTCTGGCTTAGGTTTTAGGGTTTACGGTTTAGTGTTTAGGGTTTAGGGTTTAATGTTTAAGGTTTAGGGTTTAGGGTTTTTTGTTTGGGGTTTAGGATTTTAGGTTTAGGATTTGGGGTTTTGGGTTTAGGGTTTATGGTTTTGGGGTTTTGAGGTTAGGCTTTTGGGTTTAGGGTTTTTGGTTTAGGGTTTGGCGTTCAGGGTTTAGGGTGTATGTTTTTTGGTTTAGGGATTAGGGTTTGGGGTTTAGGGGTTAGGGATTAGGGTTTGTGGTTTAGGGTTTAGGGTTTAGGGTGTTGGGTTTGTGGTTTGGGTTTAGGGTTTGGGGTTTAGGGTTTAGGGTTTAGGGTTTAGGGTTTAGGGTTTAGGGTTTAGGGTTTAGGGTTTAGGTTTTAGGGGTTAGGGTTTGGGGTTTGGGGTTTTGGGGTATTAAGGTTTGGGGTTTGGGGTTTGGGGTTTGGGGTTTGGGTTTTAGGGTTTAGGGTTTAGGGTTTAGGGGTTAGGGGTTAAGGTTTGGGGTTTGGGTGTGTGGTTTAGGGTTTAGGGGTGAGGGTTAGTGTTTAGGGTTTTAGGGGTTAGGGTTTTGGGTGTAGGGTTTTGGGTTTAGGGTTTAGGGTCTAGTGTTTAGGGTCTAGGGTTTAGGGGTTAAGGTTTAGGGTTTTGGGGCATTAAGGTTTGGGTTTGGGGTTTGGGGTTTGGGTTGTAGTGTTTAGGGTTAAGTGTTTAGGGGTTAGGATTTAGGGTGTAGGGTGTAGGGTTTGGGGGTTAGAGTTTAGTGTTTGAGGTTTAGGGTTAGGGTTTAGGGTTTAGGGGTTAGGATTTAGTGTTTGGGGTTAGGGTTGAGGGTGTAGGGTGTAGGGTTTTAGGGGTTAGGGTTTAGAGTTTTTGGTTTAGGGTTTAGGGTTTAAGGGTTAATGGTTTTGGGTTTGGGGTTTGGGGTTTGGGGTTTGGGTTTTAGGGTTTAGGGTATAGGGTTTAAGGTTTAGGGTTTAGGGTTTTTGCTTTAGTCTTTAGGGTTTAGGGTTTGGGGTTTGAGGTTTACGATTTAGGGTTTTGGGTTTTGGGTTTTGGGTTAAGGTTTAGGGTTTATGCTTTAAGGTTTATCGTTTAGGGTTTAGGGGTTAGGGTTTCAGGTTTAGGGTTTCTGGCTTAGGTTTTAGGGTTTATGGTTTAGTGTTTAGGGTTTAGGGTTTAATGTTTAAGGTTTAGGGGTTAAGGTTTAGGGTTTAGGGTTTTTTGTTTGGGGTTTAGGATTTTAGGTTTAGGATTTGGGGTTTTGGGTTTAGGGTTTATGGTTTTGGGGTTTTGAGGTTAGGCTTTTGGGTTTAGGGTTTTTGGTTTAGGGTTTGGCGTTCAGGGTTTAGGGTGTATGTTTTTTGGTTTAGGGATTAGGGTTTGGGGTTTAGGGGTTAGGGATTAGGGTTTGTGGTTTAGGGTTTAGGGTTTAGGGTGTTGGGTTTGTGGTTTGGGTTTAGGGTTTGGGGTTTAGGGTTTAGGGTTTAGGGTTTAGGGTTTAGGGTTTAGGGTTTGGGGGTTAGGGTTTGGGGGTTAGGGGTTAGGGGTTAAGGGTTTATTGTTTAGGGTTTAGGGTTTATGGTTTGGGCTTTAGGGCTTAAGGTTTAGGGTCTATGGTTTAGGGGTTAAGGTTTAAGGTTGAGGGTTTTTGGTTTACAGTTTAGGGTTTTGGGTTTAGGGTTTGGGGTTTAGGGTTTGTGGTTTTTGGTTTAGAGTTTATGGTTTAGGGTTTGGGGTTTGGGTTTAGGGTTTAGGGGTTAGGGTTTAGGGTTAGGGTTTAGGGTTTCGGGCTTATGGTTTTGGGTTTTGGGTTTTGGGTTTAGGGTTTAGGGGTTAGGGTTTAGGGTTTAGGGTTTGGGTATTAAGGTTTGGGGTTTAGGGTTTAGGGTTAGGGTTTTAGGGTTTTGGGTTTTGGGTTTGGGGGTTTTGGGTTAAGCTTTGGGGTTTGGGTGTGGGGTTTAGGGTTTAGGGTTTCAGGGTTAGGGTTTTGGGTTTAGGGTTTAGGGTCTAGGGTTTAGGCTCTAGGGTTTAGGGTTTTGGGGCATTAAGGTTTGGGGTTTGGGGTTTGGGGTTTGGGTTGTAGTGTTTAGGGTTAAGGGTTTAGGGGTTAGGATTTAGGGTTTAGGGTTTAGGGGTTAGGGGTTAGGGTTTAGTGTTTGAGGTTATGGTTTAGGGTTTACGGTGTAGGGTTTTAGGGGTTAGGGTTTAGAGTTTATGCTTTAGGGTTTAGGGTTTAGGGTTTAGGGGTTAAGGTTTAGGGTTTTTTGTTTAGGGTTAGGGTTTAGGGTTTAATGGTTTGGGATTTAGGCTTTAGGGTTTGGGTTTTAGGGTTTAGGGTATAGGGTTTAAGGTTTAGGGTTTAGGGTTTTTGCTTTAGTCTTTAGGGTTTAGGGTTTGGGGTTTGAGGTTTATGATTTAGAGTTTTGGGTTTTGGGTTTAAGGTTTAGGGTTTACGGTTTAAAGTTTATGGTTTAGGGTTTAGGTTTTGGGTTTTGGGTTTAGGGTTTAGGTTTTGGGTTTTTGGTTTAGGGTTTAGGGTTTATGGTTTAGGGGTTAGGGTATCGGGTTTAGGGTTTTTGGCTAAGGGTTTAGGGTTTACAGTTTAGGGTTTAGGGTTTAGGGTTTAATGTTTAAGGTTTAGGGGTTAAGGTTTAGGGTTTAGGGTTTTTCATTTAGGGTTTAGAGGTTTGGGGTTTGGGATTTGGGGTTTGGGGTTTGGGTTTTGGGGTTTAGGGTTTAGGGTTTAGGGGTTAGGGTTTAAGGTTTAGGGTCTATGGTTTTTGCTTTGGTGTTTAGGGATTACGTTTTGGGGTTTGGGGTTTAGGATTTAGGGTTTAGGGTTTAAGGTTTAGGGTTTAGGGTTTAGTGTTTAAGGTTTAGGGGTTAAGGTTTATGGTTTAGGTTTTTTCATTTAGGGTTTACGGTTTAGGGTTTAGTGGTTTAGGGTTTTAGGTTTGGCGTTTGGGCTTTGGGTTTTAGGGTTTGGGGTTTAGGGTGTAGGGGTTAGGGTTTAAGGTTTAGAGTCTATGGTTTTTGCTTTAGTGTTTAGGGTTTAGGGTTTGGGGTTTGGGGTTTAGGATTTAGGATTTAGGGTTTTAGGTTTAGGGTGTAGGGTTTATGGTTTAGGGATTAGGGTTTAGGGTTTTTCGGCGTTAATGATTAGGGTTTGGGGTTTGGGGTTTAGGGTTTAGGTGTTAGGGTTTGTGGCTTAGTGTTTAGGGTTTATGGTGTAGGGTTTAGGGATTAGGGTTTATGGTTTATGGTTTAGGGTTTGGGGTTTGGGGTTTAGGGTTAAGGGTTTTTGAGGTTAGGGTTTAGGGTTTAGGGTTTTTGGTTTAGTGTTTAGGGTTAAGGTTTATGGTTTGGGGTTTGGGGTTTAGGGTTTAGGTTTTAGGGTTTAGGATTTAGGTTTTCTTGTCTAGGGTTTCAGTTTTAGGGTTTGGGGTTTGGGGTTTAGGTTTTAGGGTTTAGGATTTCTTGTATAGGGTTTCAGTTTTAGGGTTTGGGGTTTGGGGTTTAGGTTTTAGGGGTTAGGGGTTAGGGGTTAGGGTTTTGGGTTTAGGGTTTTTGGTTTAGGGTTTAGGGTGTATGTTTTTTGGTTTAGGGTTTGGGGTTTAGGGTTTAGAGTTCAGGGTTTAGGGGTTAAAGGTTAGGGTTTATGGTTTAGGGTGTTGGGTTTGTAGGTTTAGGGTTTAAGGTTTAGGGTTTAGGATTTAGGGTTTATGTTTAGGGTTTATGGTTTAGGGTTTATGGTTTGGCGTTTAGGATTTAGGGTTTGGGGTTTTGGGTTTTGGGCTTAGGGTGTAGGGTTTATGGTATAGTGATTAGGGTTTAGGGTTTGTAGTGTAGGGTTTAGGGTTTTAGGGATTAGGGTTTAGAGTTTAGAGTTTATGGTTTAGGGTTTAGGTTTAGAAGTTAGGGTTTATGGCTTAGGGTTTGTGGTTTAGGGTTTAGGGTTTAGCATTTAGTGGTTTGGGGTTTAGGGTTTTGGGTTTGGGGTTTTGGTTTTAGTTTTAGGGTTTATGGTTTAGGTGTTACGGTTTAAGATTTAGGGTTTAGGGTTTTTGGTTTAGTGTTTAGGGTTCATGGTTAATAGTGTGGTGTTTAGGGTTTAGGGTTTAGGGTTTAGTGCTTAGGATTTAGGTTTTTGGGTTTGGGGTTTAGGGTTTTGGGTTAGGGGTTTAGGGGTTTTGGGTTTTGGGTTACGGTTTAAGATTTAGGGTTTATGGGTTGGGGTTTAGGGGTTAGGGTTTATGGGTTAGGGATCAGGGTTTGTGGTTTAGGGTTTAGGGATTTGGGTGTTGGGTTTGTAGTTTGTGGTTTGGGTTTAGGGTTTGGGGTTTAGGGTTTAGAGTTTGGGGGTAGGGGTTGGGGTTTAGGGTTTAGGGTTTAGGGTTTGGGGGTTAGGGTTTGGGGGTTAGGGTTTGGGGGTTAGGGTTTATTGTTTAGGGTTTAGGGTTTGGGGGTTAGGGTTTATTGTTTAGGGTTTAAGGTTTAGGGTTTAGGGTTTATGGTTTGGGCTTTAGGGTTTAAGGATTAGGGTCTATGGTTTAGGGGTTAGGGTTTAAGGTTGAGGGTTTTTGGTTTAGAGTTTAGGGTTTGGGGTTTAGGGTTTGGGGGTTAGGGTTTATGGTTTTTGGTTTAGAGTTTAGGGTTTACGGTTTAGGGTTTGGGTTTAGGGTTTAGGGTTTAGGTGTTAGGGTATAGGTTAGGGTTTAGGGTTTTGGGCTTATGGTTTGGGTTTAGGGTTTAGGGTTTAGGGGTTAGGGTTTAGGGTTTAGGGTTTTTGGGTATTAAGGTTTGGGGTTTGGGGTTTGGGGTTAGGGTTTTAGGGTTTAGGGTTTAGGGTGTAGGGGTTAGGGGTTAGGGTTTGGGGTTTGGGTGTGGGGTTTAGGGTTTGGGGGTGAGGGTTAGTGTTTAGGGTTTTGGGTTTTGGGTTTAGGGTTTAGGGTTTAGGGTTTAGGGTTTAGGGTTTCGGGTTTAGGGTTTAGGGTCTAGGGTTTAGGGTCTAGGGTTTAGGGGTTAAGGTTTAGGGTTTTGGGGCATTAAGGTTTGGGTTTGGGGTTTGGGGTTTGGGTTGTAGTGTTTAGGGTTAAGGGTTTAGGGTTTAGGGTTTAGGGTTTAGGGTTTAGGGTTTGGGGGTTAGCGTTTAGTGTTTGGGGTTAGGGTTTAGGGTGTAGGGTGTAGGGTTTTAGGGGTTAGGGTTTAGATTTTAGGGTTTAGGGTTTAGGGTTTAGGGGTTAAGGTTTAGGGTTTTTTGTTTAGGGTTAGGGTTTAGTGTTTAATGGTTTTGGGTTTGGGGTTTGGGGTTTGGGTTTTAGGGTTTAGGGTATAGGGTTTAAGGTTTAGGGTTTAGGATTTTTGCTTTAGTCTTTAGGGTTTAGAGTTTGGGGTTTGAGGTTTACGATTTTGGGTTTTGGGTTTTGTGTTTAAGGTTTAGGGTTTACGGTTTAAGGTTTATGGTTTTGGGTTTTGGGTTTAGGGTTTAGGGTTTAGGGGTTAGGGTTTTGGGTTTAGGGTTTCTGGCTTAGGGTTTAGGGTTTACAGTTTAGGGTTTAGGGTTTAGGGTTTAATGTGTAAGGTTTAGGGGTTAAGGTTTAGGGTTTAGGGTTTTTCGTTTAGGGTTTAGAGGTTTGGGGTTTGGGGTTTGGGGTTTGGGTTTTAGGGTTCAGGGTTTAGGGTTTAGGGGTTAGGGTTTAAGGTTTAGGGTCTATGGTTTTTGCTTTGGTGTTTAGGGATTACGTTTTGGGGTTTGGGGTTTAGGGTTGAGGGTTTAGGGTTTAGTTTTTAATGTTTAGGGGTTAAGGTTTATGGTTTAGGTTTTTCATTTAGGGTTTAGGGTTTAGTGGTTTGGGGTTTTAGGTTTGGTGTTGTGAACATCTATTTTGGTCCGGTCCAAGTGGAATGAATCTTTTTTATACTGAATTCCAATTCAGAATGGTCAAATCTGAATGGGATGGCTCCAAAATAATCAGAACCGAGCAAGATGACCCTGATGGAAGCATTTCCGAGTGGAATATAGACCTGTTGGAGGCAAATCCGAGTGAAATGACTCAGATTGGATCAAATCCGAGTGGAATATAGACCTGTTGGAGGAAAATCCGAGTGAAATGACTCAGATTAGAGTATTTCCGAGTGGAGTATGTCCCTGTTGAAGAGAAATCCGAGTGAAATGACTCAAAAAGGATCAAATCCGAGTAGAATTACTCAGAATGAGTCAGTTCCGAGTGAAATGCTTCCCTGTTGAAGGTGAATCCGAGTGGAAGGCTCCCTGTCAAAGCCATTCCGAGTGATACTCTGTTGAAAGATGAATGCTGAGAAGGATTGCTCTTTGACTGCAATTAATCCGAATGAAGAAATGCTAAATCCGAGCGGGAGCTTTCTAGTTGCTACTGATCTGAGTGAAAACAAGTCTGAGTGAAGGAAAGACCGACTCGGAATGTAATTGGAAGGACAGATTTTGATTGGAAGAAAGCTTTTCCGAGTGGAAGTACCAAGTCTCCAAGTCCTGAGTGGGAAGCAAGCCTTTTTCCGAGTGAAAATGCTATGTTCCGAGTGAAACATTTTAGGAAGGAGTGAACCTGTGCCGAATGATCAATCTTCAATCAGTTTTCCGAGTGATAACAACCCACTGGAAGGACTTCTGAATGAATGTGTCTGATTGGAATGAAGAAAGGCAAATCTATGCAAAGTCTCTCCGAGTGGTTCAGGAGATACCGACTGATGAAGCTGAGTCTTTGATTCTAATTGAAGCATGAAGCCGATTCCGAGTGAGTTGGGAAACAGGCATGTGTTTCCGAGCAATCCAAGACTCGGATTTGTGAAGAACTTCTAAGAAAGTGCATCAAATAGCTGATTTCCGAGTGAAATTCCAATGTCTGAGTGGAAAATAGGTAGATTCCGAGTGAAAAAAATTCAAATTTCCAATTTATGAGTGCAAGGAAGGAAGGTTCCGAGTGAAAATGTCCAAGTTCCATTCTGATTAAGAGCTTCCAAGGTCAGTTCCGAGTAAATCCTTCAAGCAGTGAAGTTCTGTGTCACTTTTGAAGAAATTCCGAGTGAATGCGTCACACAGAGATGAGATCCGAGCAAAATACATCCGACTGAAAGAATACCGAGTGTTGCCTCTTCAATAAGAACCGAGAGTTGCTTCTTCAATCAGAACCGAGTGAGTCCTTTCACTCAATTTCCGAGTCACCAATTTTCACCCAAATCCGACTCACCATTCTCAACCGGATTCCGAGTCATTCTTTACTCATTTTCGAGTCAATTTTTACCAAGTTCTGAGTCATCATTCTCACCTAATTCTGAGTTATTTTTAATGAGTTCTGAGTCAATCTTCGATCGGTTTTTGAGTGACACTTTTCAGTCAGTTCTTGGTCAGTCTTCAATCATTTCTGACTCACTTTTGACCAATTACCGAGTCATTCCTTTCTCACCCACTCCTAAATTGACCACTCTCACTCGAATCCGAGCCAATTTTCACTCGGAACCGACTGGCAATTCAGTCAGTTAGCCCTCTTCAAAACAATTCCCTCTCAACCCTCCTGAAGCCAATTACCGAGCCCATTTCCACCAATTTTCACTCGTTCCCGAGTCATCTTTCACCTATCTCCGAGTCATCCTTTAAATAATTACCGAGCTACTTCTCACCCAATTCCGAGTCCTTTTAAACCCAATTCTGAGTCATTATTCAACCATTTCACTCGGTTCCGATTGAAGGTCTCACAGCTCCTCCCAAACGAATCCTCACTCGAAAAGGAGTATATTTCACTCGACTTTCTATGGAAAATGCTTCATTCCACTCAAAATTGACTCCCAATATGGACGAATACTGATTGGGAGGCTGATCCGAGCCATCCTCACTCGGATTTCCACTATTTTCTCTCGAATTTCTACCATCCTCTCTCGGATTGCACATGCTGACCTGGATTCCACCACCCAAGTGGATCCAGGAATCCTGGAGGTGGCTGGCAGACAAGGGGCGGAAGTGGAGGAATTAAAAATTCCCACCAGCCACTGTCCCCCACTACCAGGACCGAGTGGAAGCCTGAGCTGGCATTCCACTCGGGGTGGAAGCCTGAGCTGGCATTCCACTCAGAGTGGAAGCCTGAGTTGGCCTTAAACTCGAAAAAGCCTATAAATAGAGGGCTGAAGCTTTGAAACGGGGGCACATTGATGAAGGAAAAAAAACTCTGCTTGAATTCGCCCTCATCCTCTTTCTCTCACACACTGTCCAGCTCCCTTCCAGCCACCAAACACCCTCCAGCTCCCTCCTCTCACCCTCTCTAACACCCCCACTCCTCCTTCTCCTCACCAAACCGACTTCCCCAACCCCCTTTTACCAATCCGACCTCCTACACACCGTCCCAATTCCCTTCTCCACCAACCGTTCTCCTCTCAACTCCAACACCGTCCCTCTTCTCACTCAGTCACTCGGTATTCCCTCCTCACTCGGTAATCCACTACTTTCACTCGGAATTTTCCTATTTCCACTCGGTTTTACCATTTTTTACTCAGTTTTCTACGTCCTCACTCGATTTTCTGCTTTTATCACTCGGTATTTCATTTTTCACTCGGTATTTTCCTATTTCCACTCGGTTTTACCATTTTTTACTCAGTTTTCTACGTCCTCACTCGGTTTTCTGCTTTTATCACTCGGTATTTCATTTTTTACTCGGTTTCTTCCATTTCCACTCGGTTTTTTCCATTTTTACTCGGTTTTTCCCTCTTTCTCACTCGGTTTTCTCTTCTTCCCCTCAATTTTCGCTCATTTTCCCCTCTGTTTTCCGAACTTACTGTTTCCCTTTCTCTTTTGTAGCTTCTGCTACCTTCCCCTTTCGCTTCCTAGTAAAAATATAATAAAGGGAAATAAATGCTTCCTATGTTTTCTTTCAAATCTAAATAAAATCAAGAAAAGGGGGAAACAAATCATTTTTAAATAGTGTCGCACGGGAACACTCCCGTCTACACAACCTCTTTAGGATTCGTACACGTGCGAAGAACTTTGCCTTGTACGAGTTCCCCACCTCAGTAACATCCATCATCATCTCCCAAGTCTTTCCTATCCCTGTTTTTTTTATTCGAGAACGTCTAATTTAGGCGTGACGCCTTATTAGCATTCTCTTCCTCTCTCTGTCTCATATCGAAGTCAAGTTTAATTCGGATGAAACGTTCCATTGACCTCGCTTTGACATTCTATGTTTGTACAGTTCTCTCACTTCATTCTGTCGTTTTTAAATAAAAAATAAAAAAAAGGAGAAAGAAACCATGTTTTATTTAAGGCTATTTATATTGCGTTTTCAATCTTTGTACTGTTTTTGACAGGTGATGTAGGGTGCTAATACCTTCCCTACTCGTAACCGACTCCCGAACTTGAATCTCAATTTTTAACTAGTGCCTTACGGAACTTAGTTTTTTCCAATGTTTTTTTCTATGGATAAAAACGTTGGTGGCGACTCTCTGTTTCATACTCCGGTTTCACTCTCTCTCGCCGCGCCGTTGCGATCTAGGTTGTGACAGGCGTTTGGGCTTTTTGGGTTTTAAGGTTTGGTGTTTAGGGGTTAGGGGTTAGGGTTTAAGGTTTAGAGTCTATGGTTTTTGCTTTAGTGTTTAGGGTTTAGGGTTTGTGGTTTGGGGTTTAGGATTTAAGGTTTTGGGTTTAGGGTGTAGGGTTTATGGTTTAGGGATTAGGGTTTAGGGTTTTTCGGTGTTAATGATTAGGGTTTGGGGTTTGGGGTTTAGGGTTTAGGTGTTAGGGTTTGGGGCTTAGCGTTTAGGGTTTATGGTGTAGGGCTTAGGGTTTTAGGGCATAGGGTTTAAGGTTTATGGTTTAGGGTTTAGGGATTAGAAGTTAGGGTTTAAGGGTTAGCGGTTCAAGATTATGGTTTGGGCTTTTGGGGTTAGGGTTTGGGGTTTATGGTTTAGGAGTTAGTGTTTAGGGTTTAGGGTTTTTGGTTAAGGGTTTAGGTTTAAGGGATTGGGGTTTGGGTTTTTGGGTTTGGGGTTTAGGGTTAGGGTTTAGGGTTTTTGGTTTTTGGTTTAGAGTTTAGGGTTTAGGGTTTGGGGTTTGGGGTTGGGTTTTAAGGTTTAGGGTTTAGGGGTTAAGGTTTAGGGTTTAGGTTTAGGGGTTAAGGTTTAGGGTTTGGGGGTTAGGGTTAAGGGTTTGGGGGTTAGGTTTAGGGTTTAAGGTTTAAGGTTTGGGGTTTAGGGTTTGGGAGTTAGGCTTTAGGGTTTAGGGTTTAGGGTTTTAGGGGTTTGTGTGTGGGGTTTAGGGTTTATGATTTAGGGTGTAGGGTGTAGGGTTTAGGGTTTAGGGTTTGGGGTGTAGGGTTTAGGGTTTATGGTTTATGGTTTAGGGTTAGGGGGTTAGGGTTTTGGGTTTAGGGTTTAGGGTTTTTGAGGTTAGGGTTTAGGGTTTAGGTTTTTGGTTTAGTGTTTAGGGTTAAGGTTTATGGTTTGGGGTTTGGGGTTTAGGTTTTAGGGTTTAGGGTGGAGGATTTAAGTTTTAGGGCTTTATGGGTTAGGGTTTAGGGTTTAGGATTTCTTGTATAGGGTTTCGATTTTAGGGTGTAGGGTTTAGGGTTTAGGGTTTAGGTTTTTAGGTTTTTGGCTTAGGGTTTAGGGTTTAGTGTTTAGGGTTTAGGGTGTTGGGGTTGAGGTTTAGGGTTTAGGGTTTTTTGTTTAGGGTTTAGAGGTTTAGGGTTTAGAGGTTTGGGGTTTGGGGTTTGGGGTTTAGGTTTTGGGGTTTGGGGTTTGGGTTTTAGTTTTTAAGGTTTAGGGTTTAGTGTTTAAGGTTTAGGGGTGAATATTTAGGGTTTAGGGTTTTTCATTTAGGGATTAGGGTTAGGGTTTAGTGGTTTGGGGTTTCAGGTTTGGCGTTTGGGCTTTGGGTTTTAGGGTTTGGGGTTTAGGGTTTAGGGGTTAGGGTTTAAGGTTTATGGTTTATGGTTTTTGCTTTAGCGGTTAGGGTTTAGGGTTTGGGATTAGGGGTTTAGGATTTAGGGTTTGGGTTTAGGATTCAGGGTTTAGGGTTTATGGTTTAGGGATTATGGTTAAGGTTTAGGGTTTTTTGGCATTAATGATTAGGGTTTGGGGTTTGGGGTTTGGGGCTTAGGGCTTAGGGTTTGGGGCTTAGGGTTTAGGGGTTATGGTGTAGGGCTTAGGGTTTTAGGGCATATGGTTTAAGGTATATGGTGTAGGGTTTAGGGTTTAGGGATTATGGTTTATGGTTTTGAAGTTAGGGTTTAGGGTTTTGGTTTAGGGTTTAAGGTTTAGCATTTAGTGGTTTGGGGGTTCAGGGTTTGGGGTTTGAGGTTTGGGTTTTAGTGTTTAGGGTTTAGGGATTAGGGTTTAGGAGTTAGGGTTTAAGATTTAGGGTTTAGAGTTTTTGGTTTAGTGTTTAAGGTTTAGGGTTTAAGGTTTATGGTTTAGGGTGTATGTTTTTTGGTTTAAGGTTTGAGGTTTAGAGGTTAATGGTTAGGGTTTGTGGTTTAGGGTTTAGGGTGTCTGTTTTGTGGTTTAGGTTTAGGGTTTGGGGTTTAGGATTTAGGGTTTAGGGTTTAGGGTTTGGGGTTTAGCGGTTAGGGTTTAGGGTTTAGGGTTTGGGGTTTGGGGTTTATGTTTTAGGGTTTGGGGGTTAGGGGTTAGGGTTTTAAGGGTTAGCGGTTAAGGTTTATGGTTTGGGCTTTTGGGTTTAGGGTTTGGGGTTTATGGTTTAGGGGTTAGGGTTTAGGGTTTAGGGTTTTGGGTTAAGAGTCTAGGGTTTAGGGATTGGGGTTTGGGGTTTAGAGTTTAGGGGTTAGGGTTTAGGGTTTTTGTTTTTTGGTTTAGAGTTTAGGGTTTAGGGTTTGGGGTTTGAGTTTGGGTTTTAAGGTTTAGGGGTTAGGGTTTAGGGTTTAGGGTTTGGGGGTTAAGGTTTAGGGTTTGGGGGTTAGAGTTTAGGGTGTAGGGTTTAGGGTTTTAGGGGTTTGGGTTTAGGATTTAGGGTGTATGGTTTATGGTTTAGGGTTTAAGGATTGGGGTTTAGGGTTTATGGGTTAGGGTTTAGGGTTTAGGGTTTATGGTTTAGGGTTTAGGGTTTGGGGTTTAGGATTTAGGGTTTGTGTTTAGGGTTTATGGTTTAGGGTTTGTGGTTTAGTGTTTAGGGTTTATGGGTTAGGGTTTAGGGTTTAGGGTTTAGGGTTTGGGGTTTAGGGTTTAGGATTTGTGGTTTAGTGTTTAGGGTTTAGAGTTTAGGGTTTAGGGTTTAGGGTTTGGGGTTAGGGTTTAGGGTTTTAAGGGTTAGGGGTTAAGGTTTATGGTTTGGGCTTTTGGGTTTAGGGTTTGGGCTTGATTGTTTAGGGGTTAGGGTTTAAGGTTTAAGGTTTTTGGTTTAGAGTTTAGGGTTTGGGGTTTGGGGTTTGGGGTTTAGGGTTTAGGGGTTAGGGTTAATGGTTTTTGGTTTAGAGTTTAGGGTTTAGGGTTTGGGGTTTGGGGTTTGGGGATTAGGGGTTTAGGGATTATGGTTTAGGGTTTAGGGGTTAGTATTTATGGTTTGGGGTTTAAGGTTTAGGGTTTAGGGTTTGGGTTTAGGGTTTAGTGTTTGGGGTTTAGGTTTAGGGTTTAGGGTTTAGGGGTTAAGGTTTACGGTTTTTTGTTTAGGGTTTAGGGTGGGTTTAGTGGTTTGGGGTTTGGGGTTTGGGGTTAGGGGTTTGGGTTTTAAAGTTTAGGGTTTAGGATTTAGGGGTTAGGGTTTAAGGTTTATGGTTATGGTTTTTGCTTTAGTGTTTAGGGTTTAGGGTTTGGGGTTTGGGGTTTAGGATTTAGGGTTTTAGGTTTTGGGTTTAGGGTTTAGGGTTTAGGGATTAGGGTTTAGGTTGTAGGGGTTGGGGTTTAGGGTTTGGGGTTTATGTTTTAGGGTTTGGGGGTTAGGGTTTAGGGTGTAGGGTTTAGGGTTTTAGGGGTTTGGGTTTAGGATTTAGGGTGTATGGTTTGTGGTTTAGGGTTTAGGGATTGGGGTTTAGGGTTTATGGGTTAGGGTTGAGGGTTTGGGGTTTGGGGTTTATGGGTTAGGGTTTAGGGTTTGGGGTTTGGGGTTTAGGATTTAGGGTTTGTGTTTAGTGATAGTTTAGGGTTTGTGGTTTAGTGTTTAGGGTTTAGGGTTTGGGGGTAAGGGTTTAGGGTTTTAAGGGTTAGGGGTTAAGGTTTATGGTTTGGGCTTTTGGGTTTAGGGTTTGGGCTTGATTGTTTATGGGTTAGGGTTTAGGGTTTAAGGTTTTTGGTTTAGAGTTTAGGGTTTGGGATTTGGGGTTTGGGGTTTAGGGTTTATGGGTTAGGGTTAAAGGTTTTCGTTTAGAGTTTAGGGTTTAGGGTTTGGGGTTTAGGGTTTGGGGTTTGGGGATTAGGGGTATAAGGATTATGGTTTAGGGTTTAAGGGTTAGGATTTATGGTTTGGGGTTTAAGGTTTAGGGTTTAGGGTTTAGGGTCTAGGGTTTAGTGTTTGGGGTTAAGGTTTAGGGTATAGGGTTTAGGGTTTTAGATGTTTGGGTTTAGTTTTAGGGATTAGGGTTTAGGTTTTAGGGATTATGGTTTAGGGTTTAGGGGTTAAGGTTTACGGTTTTTTGTTTAGGGTTTAGGGTGGGTTTAGTTGTTTGGGGTTTGGGGTTTGGGGTTTTGGTTTTAAGGTTTAGGGTTTAGGATTTAGGGGTTAGGGTTTAAGGTTTAGTGTTTAGGGTTTAGGTTTAGAAGTTAGGGTTTATGGCTTAG
This sequence comes from Clitoria ternatea, assembly GCA_037962975.1. Taxonomy (NCBI): domain Eukaryota; kingdom Viridiplantae; phylum Streptophyta; class Magnoliopsida; order Fabales; family Fabaceae; genus Clitoria; species Clitoria ternatea. Next base: position 68,643,967 of record CM075674.1, on the reverse strand, counting down.
AGTTTTTGGTTTAGGGTTTAGGGTTTAGCATTTAGTGGTTTGGGGTTTAGGGTTTTGGGTTTGGGGTTTGGGTTTTAGTTTTTAGGGTTTATGGTTTAGGAGTTACGGTTATTGTTTAGGGTTTAGGGTTTAGGGTTTAGGGTTTTTGGTTTGGGCTTTAGGGTTTAAGGTGTAGGGTCTATGGTTTAGGGGTTAAGGTTTAAGGTTGAGGGTTTTTGGTTTATAGTTTAGGGTTTGGGGTTTAGGGTTTATGGTTTTTGGTTTAGAGTTTAGAGTTTAGGGTTTGCGGTTTGGGTTTAGGGTTTAGGGGTTAGGGGTTAGGGGTTAGGGTTAGGGTTTAGGGTTTTGTGCTTATAATTTTGGGTTTAGGGTTTAGGGATTAGGTTTTAGGGGTTAGGGTTTAGGGTTTAGGCTTTTTGGGTATTAAGGTTTGGGGTTTGGGGTTTGGGGTTTAGGGTTAGGGTTTAGGGTTTAGGGTTTAGTGGTTAGGGGTTAAGGTTTGGGGTTTGGGTGTGGGGTTTAGGGTTTAGGGGTGAGGGTTAGTGTTTAGGGTTTTAGGGGTAGGGTTTAGGGTTTCGGGTGTAGGGTTTTGGGTTTAGGGTTTAGGGTCTAGGGTTTAGGGGTTAAGGTTTAGGGTTTTTGTTTAGGGTTAGGGTTTAGGGTTTAATGGTTTGGGGTTTAGGGTTTGGGGTTTGGGTTTTAGGGTTTAGGGATAGGGTTTAAAGTTTAGGGTTTAGGGTTTTTGCTTTAGTCTTTAGGGTTTAGGGTTTGGGGTTTGGGGTTTATGATTTAGGGTTTTGGGTTTGGGGTTTAAGGTTTAGGGTTTACGGTTTAAGGTTTATCATTTTGGGTTTAGGTTTTGGGTTTTGGGTTTAGGGTTTAGGGTTTAGGGGTTAGGGTTTTGGGTTTAGGGTTTTAGGCTTAGGGTTTAGGGTTTAGGGTTTAATGTTTAAGGTTTAGGGGTTAAGGTTTAGGGTTTAGGGTTTTTCGTTTAGGGTTTAGAGGTTTGGGGTTTGGGGTTTGGGGTTTGGGGTTTGGGGTTTAGGGTTTAGGGTTTAGGGGTTAGGGTTTAAGGTTTAGGGTCTATGGTTTTTGCTTTGGTTTTTAGGGATTACGTTTTGGGGTTTAGGGTTTAGGATTTGGGGTTTAGGGTTTAGGGTTTAGGGTTTAGTGTTTAAGGTTTCGGGGTTATGGTTTATGGTTTATGGTTTAGGTTTTTTCATTTAGGGTTTAGGGTTTAAGGTGTATGTTTTTTGGTTTAGGGTTTGGGGTTTAAAGTTTAGAGTTTAGGGTTTAGGGGTTAAACATTAGGGTTTATGGTTTAGGGTGTTGGGTTTGTAGGTTTAGGGTTTAAGGTTTAGGGTTTAGGATTTAGGGTTTATATTTAGGGTTTATGGTTTAGGGTTTGTGGTTTGGCGTTTAGGATTTAGGGTTTTGGGTTTTGGGTTTTGGGCTTAGGGTTTAGGGTTTATGGTGTAGGGATTAGGGTTTAAGGTTTTTTAGGGTTAATGATTAGGGTTTGGGGTTTGGGGGTTAGGGTGTAGGTGTTAGGGTTTAGGGGTTAGGGGTTAGGGTTTATGGTGTAGGGTTTAGGGTTTTAGGGATTAGGGTTTAGAGTTTAGAGTTTATGGTTTAGGGTGTAGGGTTAAGAAGTTAGGGTTTAGGGCTTAGGGTTTTTGGTTTAGGGTTTAGGGTTTAGCATTTAGTGGTTTGGGGTTTAGGGTTTTAGGTTTGGGGTTTGGGTTTTAGTTTTTAGGGTTTATGGTTTAGGAGTTACGGTTTAAGATTTAGGGTTTAGGGTTTTTGGTTTAGTGTTTAGGGTTCATGGCTAATAGTGTGTGTGGTGTTTAGGGTTTAGGGTTTATGGTTTAGTGTTTAGGATTTAGGTTTTTGGGTTTGGGGTTTTGGGTTTTGGGTTTGGGGTTTAGGGTTTTGTGTTTGGGGTTTAGGGTTTTAGGTTTAGGATTTGGGGGTTTCGAGTTTATGGTTTATGGTTTTGGGGTTTTGAGGTTAGGGTTTTGGGTTTAGGGTTTTGGGTTTAGGGTTTAGGGTTTAGGGTTTAGTGTGTATGTTTTTTGGTTTAGGGATTAGGGTTTGGGGTTTAGGGATTAGGGTTTGGGGTTTAGGGTTTAGGGTTTAGGGTATTGGATTTATGGTTTGGGTTTGTGGTTTGGGTTTAGGGTTTGGGGTTTGGGGTTTAGGGTTTTTGCTTTAGTCTTTAGGGTTTAGGGTTTAGGGTATTGGATTTATGGTTTGGGTTTGTGGTTTGGGTTTAGGGTTTAAGGTTTAGGGTTTAGGGTTTTTGCTTTAGTCTTTAGGGTTTAGAGTTTGGGGTTTAAGGTTTACGATTTTGGGTTTCGGGTTTTGGGTTTAAGGTTTAGGGTTTACGGTTTAAGGTTTATGGTTTAGGGTTTTGGGTTTAGGGTTTAGGGGTTAGGGTTTTGGGTTTAGGGTTTCTGGCTTAGGGTTTAGGGTTTACGGTATGGGATTTAGGGTTTAGGGTTTAATGTGTAAGGTTTAGGGTTTAGGGTTTTTCGTTTAGGGTTTAGAGGTTTGGGGTTTGGGGTTTGGGGTTTGGGGTTTGGGTTTTAGGGTTCAGGGTTTAGGGTTTAGGGGTTAGGGTTTAAGGTTTAGGGTCTATGGTTTTTGCTTTGGTGTTTAGGGATTACGTTTTGGGGTTTGGGGTTTAGGATTTAGGGTTTAGGGTTTAGGGTTTAGGGTTTAGTGTTTAATGTTTAGGGGTTAAGGTTTATGGTTTAGGTTTTTTCATTTAGGGTTTTGGGTTTAGGGTTTAGTGGTTTGGGGTTTTAGGTTTGGCGTTTGGGCTTTTTAGGTTTTAAGGTTTGGTGTTTAGGGGTTAGGGGTTAGGGTTTAAGGTTTAGAGTCTATGGTTTTTGCTTTAGTGTTTAGGGTTTAGGGTTTGTGGTTTGGGGTTTAGGATTTAAGGTTTTGGGTTTAGGGTGTAGGGTTTATGGTTTAGGGATTAGGGTTTAGGGTTTTTCGGTGTTAATGATTAGGGTTGGGGGTTTGGGGTTTAGGGTTTAGGTGTTAGGGTTTGGGGCTTAGCGTTTAGGGTTTATGGTGTAGGGCTTAGGGTTTTAGGGCATAGGGTTTAAGGTTTATGGTTTAGGGTTTAGGGTTTAGGGATTAGAAGTTAGGGTTTAAGGGTTAGCGGTTCAAGTTTATGGTTTGGGCTTTTGGGGTTAGGGTTTGGGGTTTATGGTTTAGGAGTTAGGGTTTAGGGTTTAGGGTTTTTGGTTAAGGGTTTAGGGTTAAGGGATTGGGGTTTGGGGTTTTGGGTTTGGGGTTTAGGGTTTAGGGTTAGGGTTTAGGGTTTTTGGTTTTTGGTTTAGAGTTTAGGGTTTAGGGTTTGGGGTTTGGGGTTGGGTTTTAAGGTTTAGGGTTTAGGCTTTAGGGTTTAGGGTTTAGGTTTAGGGGTTAAGGTTTAGGGTTTAGGGGTTAGGGTTAGGGGTTTGGGGGTTAGGTTTAGGGTTTGGGGTTTAAGGTTTGGGGTTTAGGGTTTGGGAGTTAGGCTTTAGGGTTTAGGGTTTAGGGTTTTAGGGGTTTGTGTGTAGGGTTTAGGGTTTATGGTTTGGGGTGTAGGGTTTAGGGTTTAGGGTTTAGGGTGTAGGGTTTAGGGTTTAGGGTTAGGGGTTTAGGGTTTAGGGTTTTTAAGGTTAGGGTTTAGGGTTTAGGTTTTTGGTTTAGTGTTTAGGGTTAAGGTTTATGGTTTGGGGTTTGGGGTTTAGGTTTTAGGGTTTAGGGTTGAGGATTTAAGTTTTAGGGCTTTATGTGTTAGGGTTTAGGGTTTAGGATTTCTCGTATAGGGTTTCAATTTTAGGGTTTGGGGTTTAGGGTTTAGGTTTTAGGGTTTAGGATTTCTCGTATAGGGTTTTGGTTTTAAGGTTTGGGGTTTGGGGTTTAGGTTTTAGGGGTTAGGGGTTAGGGGTCAGGGTTTAGGAGTTAGGGTTTAAGGGTTAGCGGTTCAGGTTTATGGTTTGGGCTTTTGGGGTTAGGGTTTGGGGTTTATGGTTTAGGAGTTAGGGTTTAGGGTTTAGGGTTTTTGGTTAAGAGTTTAGGGTTAAGGGATTGGGGTTTGGGTTTAAGGTTTAGGGTTTAGGATTTAGGGGTTAGGGTTTAAGGTTTAGGGTTTAGGGTTTAGGTTTAGAAGTTAGGGTTTATGGCTTAGGGTTTTTGGTTTAGGGTTTAGGGTTTAGCATTTAGTGGTTTGGGGTTTAGGGTTTTGGGTTTGGGGTTTGGGTTTTAGTTTTTAGGGTTTATGGTTTAGGAGTTACGGTTATTGTTTAGGGTTTAGGGTTTAGGGTTTAGGGTTTTTGGTTTGGGCTTTAGGGTTTAAGGTGTAGGGTCTATGGTTTAGGGGTTAAGGTTTAAGGTTGAGGGTTTTTGGTTTATAGTTTAGGGTTTGGGGTTTAGGGTTTATGGTTTTTGGTTTAGAGTTTAGGGTTTAGGGTTTGCGGTTTGGGTTTAGGGTTTAGGGTTTAGGGGTTAGGGGTTATGGTTAGGGTTTAGGGTTTTGTGCTTATAGTTTTGGGTTTAGGGTTTAGGGTTTAGGTTTTAGGGGTTAGGGTTTAGGGTTTAGGCTTTTTGGGTATTAAGGTTTGGGGTTTGGGGTTTGGGGTTAGGGTTTAGGGTTTAGGGTTTAGTGGTTAGGGGTTAAGGTTTGGGGTTTGGGTGTGGGGTTAAGGTTTAGGGGTGAGGGTTAGTGTTTAGGGTTTTAGGGGTTAAGGTTTAGGGTTTCGGGTGTAGGGTTTTGGGTTTAGGGTTTAGGGTCTAGGGTTTAGGGGTTAAGGTTTAGGGTTTTTGTTTAGGGTTAGGGTTTAGGGTTTAATGGTTTGGGGTTTGGGGTTTGGGGTTTGGGTTTTAGGGTTTAGGGTATAGGGTTTAAGGGTTAGGGTTTAGGGTTTTTGCTTTAGTCTTTAGGGTTTAGGGTTTGGGGTTTGGGGTTTATGATTTAGGGTTTTGGGTTTGGGGTTTAAGGTTTAGGGTTTACGGTTTAAGGTTTATCATTTTGGGTTTAGGTTTTGGGTTTTGGGTTTAGGGTTTAGGGGTTAGGGTTTTGGGTTTAGGGTTTCAGGCTTAGGGTTTAGGGTTTAGGGTTTAATGTTTAAGGTTTAGGGGTTAAGGTTTAGGGTTTAGGGTTTTTCGTTTAGGGTTTAGAGGTTTGGGGTTTGGGGTTTGGGGTTTGGGGTTTGGGGTTTAGGGTTTAGGGTTTAGGGTTTAGGGGTTAGGGTTTAAGGTTTAGGGTCTATGGTTTTTGCTTTTGTTTTTAGGGATTACGTTTTGGGGTTTGGGGTTTAGGATTTGGGGTTTAGGGTTTAGGGTTTAGGGTTTAGTGTTTAAGGTTTAGGGGTTATGGTTTATGGTTTATGGTTTAGGTTTTTTCATTTAGGGTTTAGGGTTTAAGGTGTATGTTTTTTGGTTTAGGGTTTGGGGTTTAAAGTTTAGAGTTTAGGGTTTAGGGGTTAAACATTAGGGTTTATGGTTTAGGGTGTTGGGTTTGTAGGTTTAGGGTTTAAGGTTTAGGGTTTAGGATTTAGGGTTTATATTTAGGGTTTATGGTTTAGGGTTTGTGGTTTGGCGTTTAGGATTTAGGGTTTTGGGTTTTGGGTTTTGGGCTTAGGGTTTAGGGTTTATGGTGTAGGGATTAGGGTTTAAGGTTTTTTAGGGTTAATGATTAGGGTTTGGGGTTTGGGGGTTAGGGTGTAGGTGTTAGGGTTTAGGGGTTAGGGGTTAGGGTTTATGGTGTAGGGTTTAGGGTTTTAGGGATTAGGGTTTAGAGTTTAGAGTTTATGGTTTAGGGTGTAGGGTTAAGAAGTTAGGGTTTAGGGCTTAGGGTTTTTGGTTTAGGGTTTAGGGTTTAGCATTTAGTGGTTTGGGGTTTAGGGTTTTAGGTTTGGGGTTTGGGTTTTAGTTTTTAGGGTTTATGGTTTAGGAGTTACGGTTTAAGATTTAGGGTTTAGGGTTTTTGGTTTAGTGTTTAGGGTTCATGGCTAATAGTGTGGTGTTTAGGGTTTAGGGTTTATGGTTTAGTGTTTAGGATTTAGGTTTTTGGGTTTGGGGTTTTGGGTTTTGGGTTTGGGGTTTAGGGTTTTGTGTTTGAGGTTTAGGGTTTTAGGTTTAGGATTTGGGGGTTTCGAGTTTAGGGTTTATGGTTTTGGGGTTTTGAGGTTAGGGTTTTGGGTTTAGGGTTTTGGGTTTAGGGTTTAGGGTTTAGGGTTTAGTGTGTATGTTTTTTGGTTTAGGGATTAGGGTTTGGGGTTTAGGGATTAGGGTTTGGGGTTTAGGGATTAGGGTTTGGGGTTTAGGGTTTAGGGTTTAGGGTATTGGATTTATGGTTTGGGTTTGTGGTTTGGGTTTAGGGTTTGGGGTTTGGGGTTTAGGGTTTTTGCTTTAGTCTTTAGGGTTTAGGGTTTAGGGTATTGGATTTATGGTTTGGGTTTGTGGTTTGGGTTTAGGGTTTAAGGTTTAGGGTTTAGGGTTTTTGCTTTAGTCTTTAGGGTTTAGAGTTTGGGGTTTAAGGTTTACGATTTTGGGTTTCGGGTTTTGGGTTTAAGGTTTAGGGTTTACGGTTTAAGGTTTATGGTTTAGGGTTTTGGGTTTAGGGTTTAGGGGTTAGGGTTTTGGGTTTAGGGTTTCTGGCTTAGGGTTTAGGGTTTACGGTATGGGGTTTAGGGTTTAGGGTTTAATGTGTAAGGTTTAGGGTTTAGGGTTTTTCGTTTAGGGTTTAGAGGTTTGGGGTTTGGGGTTTGGGGTTTGGGGTTTGGGTTTTAGGGTTCAGGGTTTAGGGTTTAGGGGTTAGGGTTTAAGGTTTAGGGTCTATGGTTTTTGCTTTGGTGTTTAGGGATTACGTTTTGGGGTTTGGGGTTTAGGATTTAGGGTTTAGGGTTTAGGGTTTAGGGTTTAGTGTTTAATGTTTAGGGGTTAAGGTTTATGGTTTAGGTTTTTTCATTTAGGGTTTTGGGTTTAGGGTTTAGTGGTTTGGGGTTTTAGGTTTGGCGTTTGGGCTTTTTAGGTTTTAAGGTTTGGTGTTTAGGGGTTAGGGGTTAGGGTTTAAGGTTTAGAGTCTATGGTTTTTGCTTTAGTGTTTAGGGTTTAGGGTTTGTGGTTTGGGGTTTAGGATTTAAGGTTTTGGGTTTAGGGTGTAGGGTTTATGGTTTAGGGATTAGGGTTTAGGGTTTTTCGGTGTTAATGATTAGGGTTGGGGGTTTGGGGTTTAGGGTTTAGGTGTTAGGGTTTGGGTCTTAGCGTTTAGGGTTTATGGTGTAGGGCTTAGGGTTTTAGGGCATAGGGTTTAAGGTTTATGGTTTAGGGTTTAGGGTTTAGGGATTAGAAGTTAGGGTTTAAGGGTTAGCGGTTCAAGTTTATGGTTTGGGCTTTTGGGGTTAGGGTTTGGGGTTTATGGTTTAGGAGTTAGGGTTTAGGGTTTAGGGTTTTTGGTTAAGGGTTTAGGGTTAAGGGATTGGGGTTTGGGGTTTTGGGTTTGGGGTTTAGGGTTTAGGGTTAGGGTTTAGGGTTTTTGGTTTTTGGTTTAGAGTTTAGGGTTTAGGGTTTGGGGTTTGGGGTTGGGTTTTAAGGTTTAGGGTTTAGGGTTTAGGGTTTAGGGTTTAGGTTTAGGGGTTAAGGTTTAGGGTTTAGGGGTTAGGGTTAGGGGTTTGGGGGTTAGGTTTAGGGTTTGGGGTTTAAGGTTTGGGGTTTAGGGTTTGGGAGTTAGGCTTTAGGGTTTAGGGTTTAGGGTTTTAGGGGTTTGTGTGTAGGGTTTAAGGTTTATGGTGTGGGGTGTAGGGTTTAGGGTTTAGGGTTTAGGGTTTAGGGTTTAGGGTTTAGGGTTTAGGGTTAGGGGTTTAGGGTTTAGGGTTTTTAAGGTTAGGGTTTAGGGTTTAGGTTTTTGGTTTAGTGTTTAGGGTTAAGGTTTATGGTTTGGGGTTTGGGGTTTAGGTTTTAGGGTTTAGGGTTGAGGATTTAAGTTTTAGGGCTTTATGGGTTAGGGTTTAGGGTTTAGGATTTCTCGTATCGGGTTTCGATTTTAGGGTTTGGGGTTTAGGGTTTAGGTTTTAGGGTTTAGGATTTCTCGTATAGGGTTTTGGTTTTAAGGTTTGGGGTTTGGGGTTTAGGTTTTAGGTGTTAGGGGTTAGGGGTTAGGGTTTAGGAGTTAGGGTTTAATGGTTAGCGGTTCAGGTTTATGGTTTGGGCTTTTGGGGTTAGGGTTTGGGGTTTATGGTTTAGGAGTTAGGGTTTAGGGTTTAGGGTTTTTGGTTAAGAGTTTAGGGTTAAGGGATTGGGGTTTGGGTTTTGGGTTTGGGGTTTAGGGTTTAGGGGTTAGGGTTTAGGGTTTTTGGTTTTTGGTTTAGAGTTTAGGGTTTAGGGTTTGGGGTTTGAGGTTAGGTTTTAAGGTTTAGGGTTTAGGGTTTAGGGTTTATGGTTTAGGGTTTAGGTTTAGGGGTTAAGGTTTAGGGTTTGGGGGTTAGGGTTTGGGGTTTGGGGGTTAGGGTTTAGGGTTTGGGGTTTAAGGTTTGGGGTTTAGGGTTTGGGGGTTAGGGTTTAGGCTTTAGGCTTTAGGGTTTTAGGGGTTTGTGTTTAGGGTTTAGGGTTTATGGTTTGGGGTGTAGGGTTTAGGGTTTATGGTTTATGGTTTAGGGTTAGGGGTTTAGGGATTGGGGTTTAGGGTTAAGGGTTTTTGAGGTTAGGGTTTAGGGTTTAGGTTTTTGGTTTAGTGTTTAGGGTTAAGGTTTATGGTTTGGGGTTTGTGGTTTAGGTTTTAGGGTTTAGGGTTGAGGATTTAAGGTTTAGGGCTTTATGGGTTAGGGTTTAGGGTTTAGGATTTCTCGTATAGGGTTTTGGTTTTAGGGTTTGGGGTTTGGGGTTTAGGTTTTAGGGTTTAGGATTTCTTGTATAGGGTTTCGGTTTTAAGGTTTAGGGGTTAGGGGTTAGGGTTTGGGGTTTGGGGTTTAGGGTTTAGGGGTTTGGGTTGTAGTGTTTAGGGTTAAGGGTTTAGGGGTTAGGGGTTAGGATTTAGGGTTTAGGGTTTAGGGTTTGGGGGTTATGGTTTAGTGTTTGGGGTTAGGGTTTAGGCTATAGGGTGTAGTGTTTTAGGGGTTAGGGTTTAGGGTTTAGGGTTTTGGGTTTAGGGGTTAATGTTTAGGGTTTTTTGTTTAGGGTTTAGGGTTTAGGATTTAATGGTTTGGGGTTTTGGGTTTGGGGTTTGTGTTTTAGGTTTTGGGGTTTAGGGTTTAGGGTTTAGGGTTTTAGGTTTAGGGTTTAGGGTTTTTGCTTTAATCTTTAGGGTTTAGGGTTTGTGGTTTGAGGTTTAGGATTTAGGGTTTTAGGTTTTTGGGTTTAGGGTTTTAGGTTTACATTTTAGGGTTTAGGGTTTAGGGTTTAGGGGTTAGGGTTTAGGGTTTTAGGTTTTTGGCTTAGGGTTTAGGGTTTAGGGTTTAGGGTTTAGGGTTTAGGGGTTAAGGTTTAGGGTTTAGGGTTTTTTGTTTAGGGTTTTGAGCTTTAGGGTTTAGAGGTTTGGGGTTTGGGGTTTAGGTTTTGGGGTTTGGGTTTTAGTGTTTAAGGTTTAGGGTTTAGTGTTTAAGGTTTAGGGTTGAAGATTTAGGGTTTAGGGTTTTTCATTTAGGGTTTAGGGTTAGGGTTTAGTGGTTTGGGGTTTCAGGTTTGGCGTTTGGGCTTTGGGTTTTAGGGTTTGGGGTTTAGGGTTTAGGGGTTAGGGTTTAAGGTTTATGGTCTATGGTTTTTGCTTTTGTGGTTTAGGGTTTGGGGTTAGGGGTTTAGGATTTAGGGTTTTGGGTTTATGATTCAGGGTGTAGGGTTTATGGTTTAGGGATTAGGGTTAAGGTTTAGGGTTTTTTAGCGTTAATGATTAGGGTTTGGGGTTTGGGGCTTAGGGTTTAGGGTTTGGGGCTTAGGGTTTAGGGGTTATGGTGTAGGACTTAGGGTTTTAGGGCATATGGTTTAAGGTTTATGGTGTAGGGTTTAGGGTTTAGGGATTATGGTTTATGGTTTAGAAGTTAGGGTTTAGGGTTTTGGTTTAGGGTTTAGGGTTTAGCATTTAGTGGTTTGGGGGTTCAGGGTTTGGGGTTTGGGGTTTAAGGTTTGGGTTTTAGTGTTTAGGGTTTAGGGTTTAGGGTTTAGGAGTTAGGGTTTAAGATTTAGGGTTTAGAGTTTATGGTTTAGTGTTTAAGGTTTAGGGTTTAAGGTTTAGGGTTTAGGGTGTATGTTTTTTGGTTTAAGGTTTGGGGTTTAGGGGTTAGGGTTTAGGGGTTAATGGTTAGGGTTTGTGGTTTAGGGTTTAGGGTGTCTGTTTTGTGGTTTGGGTTTAGGGTTTGGGGTTTAGGATTTAGGGTTTAGGGTTTAGGGTTTGGGGTTTAGGGTTTAGGGTTTAGTGTAACACCCTCGGTTAGATAAGACAACCCATTCTATAGGATCATCCTATTTAACTGAGAGGTCATAAGTTTTCATAAAAAGTGAATATTTTTTTTTTAAAGAGATGGCATATCAGTGGAAGCAAATTGTATGTAATTCACATAGTCATTCACAAACTTACAAATAAATGTACTCATAACAGAATGAGGCACGTAGGCACCATTAAATATTAATACAGTCATCCATAAATATTTAACTACATATATTCTATTTAAGGAGTGTTCTCATTTGGTTCAGCATATTGCGGTTCTTCATGCTCGGGTTCTTGGGTCCTAATTCCTCTGAAAATTGTCAACAGTAAGGGTGAGTATAACCCAAGACCCTGTAGGTTACCCGGTGCGGACATAATCCAGTTAACAAGTAATAACATGTAATCATACAATTCACATTTCTAAGATTATAACAATCAAATATGTCATCAGGGAATGCATGAGTTTGTTTCATTATGATATTTCTTGATTACGTCTCATGATGCATGTGGGCCCAATTTTTAATTCATCTTCATCTCATTCTTTGGAATATCTCCATTCCAATTCTCTAGAGCGATCAGGGTCCGCCCAAGCTCTGGTACAAATGAACTCATTGGTTCTCATTATTGATTTATATATATATATTTGAGACTTGGATCCCTACGATCATAGTTACACTCCGTCATTTAGTCAAAGTACACCAGAATTATTCGTCTCACCCGGCTATCAGGGCGCGACTCTGATGCCATTGGGTTACCGTTCCAGTTGTACTCCCAAGATTCTTCATGGAGATCGAACGTGAGTGTCCTCCACTGTACCAAGTGTATGCTCTAGAGGTTTTTCTTCTTCAAAAATATTTTCATGATGCGAAATGTATTCTCTTTCATCTTTTGAGTCATGGGTATTTATGTGATTCCAGCCTCATCATATTCGTTTACAAGCTTTTGATTTAATGGATCAAACGTTGCAAGTCATTTTGATAAAATATATCATTTATAACTTAGTTGAAATTATACTTTGTATAAATAATAAAATACAATTCATATTTATTTACTCATAGTTAATAAAATAAGATATTTATAACAATAATACTAATTATAATAATAGGAATAACAATAATAAAAATAATAATGTAAATAATAATAATAATATTAATAGTAGTAATAGGAAAAGACCAATAATGATTTTTTTATAACATTTTAATAATTCAATAAGGAGTATAGAAGGAATTCTGAATGAAAAATCCAAGTATAAAGCGTTAAGACTGCTTTTCCGAGGAGAAGGAGTTAAATACCGAGTGAAAAATAGGTTTTTCCGAGTAAAATCAATTAAATACCGAGTGAAATATAATTATCCGAGTAAAATAAGTCTGTTTCCGAGTGAAAAATGAATTTTCCGAGTAGAAATAGATTGATACCGAGTAGAAATGAGTTTTCCGATTAAAACACAAGTTATGTCCGAGTGGAAATGTTGATAACCAGACTTTCTGAGTAAAACTTGGATAAATAACGAGTGCAAAAGTTAAGATTCCGAGTGAAAACAAGCAGGATTTCCAATAAAATCGAACTGAGAGGATTTTCTGAATAAAACAATTCTGAATCCGAGTGAAATCAATTTGAAGGAGTTTTCTCAGTGAAGTTAAAACGTTTTTTTGAGTAAATCATAATGAAGAAAGAGTTCTTTGAGTGAAATAATTATTTTCTGAGTGAATTCTGATTAAAAAGAGATTTTATGTGTGAAAAGATTATAAATCCGAGTAGAATCATACTGATGAAGTTTTCTGAGTTAAATAAGGTATTTCCCGAGTAAAAATCAAACTGGGTAAGTTTTCTTGAGTGAAATAACTGATTTTCTGAGTGAAATCAAAAATGAATAAGTTTTGAGTAGAATAACTGTTTTCTGAGTGAAATAAGATATATTCTAGTTCAAATATATATATAGTTCCAAATGAAATCAATTGAAAAGAGCTTTCTAAGTGAAATACTGATTTCTGAATGAAATCAACTTGAAAAGATGTTTTCCGAGTGAAATTAAGGTGTTTATCAAATGAAATATAGTTCTGTTTGAAAATTTAAATAAGAAACTTGTATTCTTCAAATAACCAATCGGATTAATATATAACTGGTCGAATCACTGTAATTTCTGAGTGAATTTGTGTATTCTTTAACTGCTCTGGTTGATTGGTACAATACCGAGCTTAATAACATAGTATCCGATGTCAGTTCATAACTTCTCACTGGAGTCCTCATAAATACCCATGATACTTTAATATTTTTACAGTCCAGCATCAAACATATACACATTCATTCATATTAATCTATAAAATCAACATATTCACTAAATTCTCATGGTCAATAATAAACAACGCTGTAATTAAACATGTTCAATACATTATATATACAAATATAACAAACAATTAAAACATTTAAATCACAACAAAACCAGATCTGTCCTGGAAAGGTGAGGACCCAAGGTACCTTAACCCTTTCCTTTCACTCAGATTTCCCCAGAATACCCGAGAATATACCCCCTTACCTTAATAGAAGTCCTTCGATTAACAGAATATGTTTTGTTGGTTCCTTGTTCTAGTACACAGCGAAGAGGAAGGAAAATGGAAGAGAAAGCCTTTGAACATATGATAAGAAGGAGTGTGTGTTTTGTTAAGTTTTCGTATGTAGGAGTGTTCTGAGAGTGGTATGAGTGGCTTAATAATGAGGAAACAAGTGGGAGACAAACCTTTTTATTATTTAAGAAATTAGGTGGGGATAATGGAACCTTTTGACTAAATTCCTTGTCTGTTTGCTTCGGTGGGATTAGTGGCATATTAATATATATAAAGTATTCTAGTGGAGCTAAAAGGTGTCCGGTGTTGGAGGATTTAGAGAGGTCGGTATGGAGTAAGGGCGGTATTGAATGTGAGGGGCGGTGTGGAGTGAAGAAGGCGGTGTTGAGTGTGAGGGCGGTGTGGAGTGTGAGGACGGTGTGGAGTGTGAGGGACAACGCCCATGGAAGAAGACGAAGAGGTCAGATTTGGTGAACACCGGCTCAGGGTCATCCAGTGTACACACATGTTCTAAGGACTGTTAACTTCCTAGTAGCCAACCAGAGTGAAGTTCTTATCCGGTCTGCATCATACTGGGTCCTTCCTTTCTTTCATCAGCATTCCGATGTGAGATAGAGGACATCGGGTGGTTTCTGACATCGGATCGCTCAAAGGAAATCCTACTCGCTTGAGCGAGTCATGCTATCCTCGCTTGGGCGAAGTGAGGAAAAGAATATCAGGTTGAGTACGCTTGAGCGTAGCTTGCTCGCTTGAGCGAAGTAGAAAATATTCATCAGGGGTCCTTCTCGCTCAAGCGGAATCCGACTCGCTTGAGCGAGTCATCCAGTTCTCGCTCGGAATTCCTCTGAAACCGACTCAAGTACTTGTTTTCTCACTCGGTTTCTGTCACTCGCCTAAATGTTTCTTAAACCGACTTAACATCAAATCACTTTTCACTCAGGATTTCATAACACCCTACTCATTCGGAAGTGGTATCCCTGTTTACTTGGTTTATATTTACAGTTTCTACTCAGAATAATTATAACATCCTTCATTCAGAAATCAACACTTTCTCCACTCGGTCCACTCATATTTCTCCCTCGGTTTGAACCAAATTCTTCAACTACAATTTCAATCGAAGCCTATTAAGGTCATTACCTTTCGGAAAAGACACACACGTATGAGCCTCACCCGGATTTGTCCAGTAGAATACCTGTCACTCAGAAGAGGAGTCATACTCATAGACTTACTCAGAAATGGCCCTGCCTACTGCAATTCACTCGGAATGGGTTCCCTGATACCATTTTCCGCTCGGTATCTACTCAATTAGCATTATTCATTCATCACCACTCATATTCAAGCCAAGTAATGCTTTAACCATACAATATATATATATATATATATAACCACTCAGAATCCTTAACTTAATCACTATTTCATCCATCAATACTTCCCAAATAATTTTCAACAACACATTCCAGTCGGTATGAAGCATCAAATCAACATAAAATACTTACAGGTATTCATTCACTCGGAACTTCACATTATTCACTCGGGGTTCTCATTCAGACCTAATAAATTCTTGCCTACTTAGAACCATTCAAACTCTACATCACTTGGAGGGTTTCATTCACTCGGATTTATTTCATACTTAACCACTCGAAATACAGGTTGCCTTTTTCACTCGGACTAGTTACTTCTTAATCAATCAGTATTTACCACTCAAGCATTTAAGTCCTTTACATTCAGGTTTACTCGGTTTTTCATCTCTTAGCAACACAGACTATTCTTCCTCACAATACATTTCATTCAGAATCCTTTAAGGTCTTTCACCACTCAGAAAAAGAGTAACAGACGTAAGCCTAAAAAAAATGACTCCAAGCCTTATATATATATTCTACTCGGAATGTTATCCCTTCCTTACTAGGGAGATCCTGACTTGGAAAAACTCACTCAGATTGCACTCGGGTATATCCTTGACTAAGTCCCTTTACTCGAAATACTGTAATCAGGGAAGTTTCATTCGGAAAAAGTAACATTTGGCATGGTTTGACTCGGAATTTTCACTCAGAAGCGATTCTCTTGAACACATTTCACTTTATTTGTCTCTGAGATCAAGATTTCACTCGGTAGTAACCTTCTCGGTCATATATTACTCGGATAACATAACCTTACACTCGGAATTTCATCCTTCAGTTGGAATTGCTAATCCTTCACTCGGAATTTCACTCTGTCACTCGGATCAGAGCCTTTTTCACTCGGAATGTCACTCTGTCACTCGGATCAGAGTCTTTTTCACTCGGAATTTGAATAATATCCTCAAAGGTCTGTATAAATTCCATAATTATACCCAAAAATAGAATTTTTGGAGTATTACTGACCCTATACAAGGTATTTACTCACTTATTCTTACTTACTGACCTTCCACACTTCAAAATTTACCAAATAAAACTGCTACTAAAAATAGGGATGTTACATTTAGGGTTTAGGGTTTGGGGTTTGGGGTTTATGTTTTAGGGTTTGGGGGTTAGGGGTTAGGGTTTTAAGGGTTAGCGGTTAAGGTTTATGGTTTGGGCTTTTGGGTTTAGGGTTTAGGATTTATGGTTTAGGGGTTAGGGGTTAGGGTTTAGGGTTTTGGGTTAAGAGTCGAGGGTTTGGGGATTGGGGTTTGGGGTTTAGAGTTTAGGGGTTAGGGTTTAGGGTTTTTGGTTTTTGGTTTAGAGTTTAGGGTTTAGGGTTTGGGGTTTGGGTTTGGGTTTTAAGGTTTAGGGGTTAGGGTTTAAGGTTTAGGGTTTAGGGTTTGGGGGTTAAGGTTTAGGGTTTAGGGGTTAAAGTTTAGGGTGTAGGGTTTAGGGTTTTAGGGGTTTGGGTTTAGGATTTAGGGTGTATGGTGTATGGTTTATGGTTTAGGGTTTAGGGATTGGGGTTTAGGGTTTATGGGTTAGGGTTTAGGGTTTAGGGTTTAGGGTTTGTGGTTTAGGATTTAGGGTTTGTGTTTAGGGTTTATGGTTTAGGGTTTGTGGTTTAGTGTTTAGGGTTTATGGGTTAGGGTTTAGGGTTTAGGGTTTAAGGTTTGGGGTTTAGGGTTTAGGATGTAGGGTTTGTGTTTAGGGTTTATATTTTAGGGTTTGTAGTTTAGTGTTTAGGGTTTAGAGTTTAGGGTTTAGGGTTTAGGGTTTGGGGTAAGGGTTTAGGGTTTTAAGGGTTAGGGGTTAAGGTTTATGGTTTGGGCTTTTGGGTTTAGGGTTTGGGCTTGATTGTTTAGGGGTTAGGGTTTAAGGTTTAAGTTTTTTGGTTTAGAGTTTAGGGTTTGGGGTTTGGGGTTTAGGGTTTAGAGGTTAGGGTTAATCGTTTTTGGTTTAGAGTTTAGGGTTTAGGGTTTGGGTTTGGGGTTTGGGGATTAGGGGTTTAGGGATTATGGTTTAGGGTTTAGGGGTTAGGATTTATGGTTTGGGGTTTAAGGTTTAGGGTTTAGGGTTTGGGGTTTAGGGCTTAGTGTTTGGGGTTTAGGTTTTGGGTTTAGGGTTTAGGGGTTAAGGTTTACAGTTTTTCGTTTAGGGTTTAGGGTGGGTTTAGTGGTTTGGGTTTTGGGGTGTGGGGTTAGGTGTTTGGGTTTTAAAGTTTAGGGTTTAGGATTTAGGGGTTAGGGTTTAAGGTTTAGGGTTATGGTTTTTGCTTTAGTGTTTAGGGTTTAGGGTTTGGGGTTTGGGGTTTAGGATTTAGGGTTTTAGGTTTTGGGTTTAGGGTTTAGGGTTTTGGGTTTAGGGTTTAGGGTTTAGGGTTTAGGTTGTAGGGGTTGGGGTTTAGGGTTTGGGGTTTATGTTTTAGGGTTTGGGGGTTAGGGTTTAGGGTGTAGGGTTTAGGGTTTTAGGGGTTTGGGTTTAGGATTTAGGGTGTATGGTTTGTGGTTTAGGGTTTAGGGATTGGGGTTTAGGGTTTATGGGTTAGGGTTTAGGGTTTGGGGTTTAGGGTTTAGGATTTAGGGTTTGTGTTTAGGGATAGTTTAGGGTTTGTGGTTTACTGTTTAAGGTTTAGGGTTTGGGGTTAAGGGTTTAGGGTTTTAAGGGTTAGGGGTTAAGGTTTATGGTTTGGGCTTTTGGGTTTAGGGTTTGGGCTTGATTGTTTATGGGTTAGGGTTTAGGGTTTAAGGTTTTTGGTTTAGAGTTTAGGGTTTGGGATTTGGGGTTTGGGGTTTAGGGTTTAGGGGTTAGGGTTAAAGGTTTTCATTTAGAGTTTAGGGGTTAGGGTTTAGGGTTTGGGGATTAGGGATTAGGGGTATAGAGACTATGGTTTAGGGTTTAAGGGTTAGGATTTATGGTTTGGGGTTTAAGGTTTAGGGTTTAGGGTTTAGGGTTTAGGGTTTAGTGTTTGGGGTTAAGGTTTATGGTATAGGGTTTAGGGTTTTAGGGGTTTGAGTTTAGTGTTTAGGGATTAGGGTTTAGGGTTTTGGGATTATGGTTTAGGGTTTAGGGGTTAAGGTTTACAGTTTTTTGTTTAGGGTTTAGGGTGGGTTTAGTTGTTTGGGGTTTGGGATTTGGGGTTTTGGTTTTAAGGTTTAGGGTTTAGGATTTAGGGGTTAGGGTTTAAGGTTTAGGGTTATGGTTTTTGCTTTAGTGTTTAGGGTTTAGGGTTTGGGGTTTGGGGCTTAGGATTTAGGGTTTTGGGTTTTGGGTTTCGGGTTTAGGGTTTTGGGTTTTGGGTTTTGGGTTTAGGGTTTAGGGTTTTGGGTTTAGGGTTTGGGGTTTGGGGTTTAGGGTTTGGGGTTAGGGTTTAGGGTGTAGGGTTTAGGGTTTTAGGGGTTTGGGTTTAGGATTTAGGGTGTATGGTTTGTGGTTTAGGGTTTAGGGATTGGGGTTTAGGGTTTATGGGTTAGGGTTTAGGGTTCAGGGTTTGGGGTTTAAGGTTTAGGATTTAGGGTTTGTGTTTAGAGTTTATGGTTTAGGGTTTGTGGTTTACTTATTAGGGTTTAGGGTTTAGGGTTTAGGGTTTGGGGGTAAGGGTTAAGGGTTTTAAGGGTTAGGGGTTAAGGTTTATGGTTTGGGCTTTTGGGTTTAGGGTTTGTGCTTTATTGTTTAGGGGTTAGGGTTTAGGGTTTAAGCTTTTTGGTTTAGAGTTTAGGGTTTGGGGTTTGGGGTTTGGGGTTTAGGGTTTAGGGGTTAGGGTTAATGGTTTTTGGTTTAGAGTTTAGGGTTTAGGGTTTAGGGTTTGGGGTTTGGGGATTATGGGTTTAGGGATTATGGTTTAGGGTTTAGGGGTTAGGATTTATGGTTTGGGGTTTAATGTTTAGGGTTTAGGGTTTGGGGTGTAGGGTTTAGTGTTTGGGGTTAAGGTTTAGGGTTTTAGGGGTTTGGGTTTAGTGTTTAGGGATTAGGGTTTAGGGTTTAGGGGTTAAGGTTTACGATTTTTCGTTTAGCGTTTAGGGTGGGTTTAGTGGTTTGGGGTTTGGGGTTTGGGGTTAGGGGTTTGGGTTTTATGGTTTAGGGTTTAGGATTTAGGGGTTAGGGTTTAAGGGTTAGGGTTTAAGGTTTTTGCTTAAGTGTTTAGGATTTAGGATTTAAGGTTTTGTCTTTTGGCTTTTGGGTTTAGGGTTTAGGATTTAGGGTTTAGGGTTTAGGGTTTTGGGTTTATGGTTTATGGTTTAGGGTTTAGGGTTTAAGGTTTCGGGTTTGGGGTTTAGGGTTTAGGGTTTGGGGTCTAGGGTTTATGTTTTAGGGTTTGGGGTTAGGGTTTTAAGGGTTAGGGGTTAAGGTTTATGGTTTGGGCTTTTGGGGTTAGGGTTTGAGGTTTATGGTTTAGGGGTTAGGGTTTAGGGTTTAGGGTTTTTGGTTTAGAGTATAGGGTTTGGGGTTTGGGGTTTGGGGTTTAGGGTTTGGGGTTTAGGGTTTATGATTTTTGGTTTATAGTTTAGGGTTTAGGGTTTTGGGTTTGGGGTTTGGGGATTAGGGGTTTAGGGATTATGGTTTAGGGTTTAGGGGTTAGGATTTATGGTTTGGGGTTTATGGTTTAGGGTTTAGGGTTTAGGGTTTAGGGTTTAGTGTTTGGGGTTAAGGCTTAGGGTATAGGGTATAGGGTTTTAGGGGTTTGGATCTAGTGTTTAGGGATTAGGGTTTATGGTTTAGGGATTAGGGTTTAGGGTTTAGGGGTTAAGGTTTACGGTTTTTTAGGGTTTAGGGTGGGTTTAGTGGTTTGGGGTTTGGGGTTTGGGGTTAGGGTTTTGGGTTTTAAGGTTTAGGGTTTAGGATTTAGGGGTTAGGGTTTCAGGTTTAGGGTTTATGGGTTTTGCTTTAGTGTTTAGGGTTTAGGGTTTGGGGTTTGGGGTTTAGGATTTAGGGTTTTGGGTTTTGGGTTGTGGGTTTTGGGTTTAGGATTTAGGGTTTCAGGTTTATGGGTTGGGGGTTTAGGGTTTGGGGTTTAGGGTTTATGGTTTGGGGTGTAGGGGTTGGGGGTTAGGGTTTAGGGTTTTAGGGTTTGGGTTTAGGATTTAGGGTGTATGGTTTATGGTTTAGGGTTTAGGGATTGGGGTTTAGGGTTTGGGGGTTAGGGTTTAGGGTTTAGGGTTTAGGGTTTTAGGGGTTTGGGTTTAGGATTTAGGGTGTATGGTTTGTGGTTTAGGGTTTAGGGATTGGGGTTTAGGGTTTATGGGTTAGGGTTTATGGTTTAGGGTTTAGGGTTTAGGGTTTGTGTTTAGGGTTTATGGTTTAGGGTTTGGGGTTTGGGGTTTAGGGTTTAGGGGTTAGGGGTTAGGGTTAATGGTTTTTGGTTTAGAGTTTAGGGTTTAGAGTATGGGGTTTGGGGTTTGCGGATTAGGGGTTTAGGGATTATGGTTTAGGGTTTAGGGGTTAGGATTTATGGTTTGGGGTTAATGGTTTAGGGTTTAGGGTTTGGGGTTTAGGGTTTAGTGTTTGGGGTTAAGGTTTAGTGTATAGGGTTTAGGGTTTTAAGGTTTTGGGTTTAGTGTTTAGAGATTAGGGTTTATGGTTTAGGGATTAGGGTTTAGGGTTTAGGGGTTAAGGTTTCTGGTTTTTCGTTTAGGGTTTAGGGTGGGTTTAGTGGTTTGGGGTTTCGGGTTTGGGGTTAGGGGGTTAGATTTTAAGGTTTAGGGTTTAAGATTTAGGGGTTAGGGTTTAAGGTTTAGGGTTTATGGTTTTTGCTTTAGTGTTTAGGGTTTAGGCTTTATGGTTTGGGGTTTAGGATTTAGGGTTTTGGGTTTAGAGTTTAGGGTTTAAGGTTTAGGGTTTTGGGTTTATGGTTTAGGGTTTAGGGTTTAGGGTTTGGGGTTTGGGGTTTATGTTTTAGGGTTTGGGGGTTAGGGTTTAGGGTTTAGGGTTTTAAGGGTTAGCGGTTAAGGTTTATGGTTTGGGCTTTTGGGTTTAGGGTTTGAGGTTTATGGTTTAGGGTTTAGGGTTTTGGGTTTTGGGTTTATGGATTAGGGTTTAGGGTTTAGGGTTTAGGGTTTACAGTGTAGGGGTTGGGGTTTAGGGTTTATGGTTTGGGGTTTGGGGTTTATGTTTTAGGGTTTGGGGTTAGGGTTTAGGGTTTAGGGTTTTAAGGGTTAGGGGTGAAGGTTTATGGTTTGGGCTTTTGGGTTTAGGGTTTGAGGTTTATGGTTTAGGGGTTAGGGTTTTTGGTTTAGAGTTTAGGGTTTGGTGTTTGGCTTCGGGGTTTAGGGTTTAGGGTTTATGGTTTTTGGTTTAGAGTTTAGGGTTTAGGGTTTTGGGTTTGGGGTTTAGAGATTAGGGGTTTAGGGATTATGGTTTACGGTTTTGGGGTTAGGATTTATAGTTTGGGGTTTATGGTTTAGGGTTTAGGGTTTGGGGTTTAGGGTTTAGTGTTTGGGGTTAAGGTTTAGGGTATAGGGTTTAGGGTTTAGGGTTTTAGGGGTTTGGGTTTAGTGTTTAGGGATTAGGGTTTAGGGTTTAGGGATTAGGGTTTAGGGTTTAGGGTATGGTTTTTCGTTTAGGGTTTAGGTTGGGTTTAGTGGTTTGGGGTTTGGGGTTTGGGGTTTGGGTTTTAAGGTTTAGGGTTTAGGATTTAGGGGTTAGGGTTTAAGGTTTAGGGTTTATGGTTTTTGCTTTAGTGTTTAGGGTTTAGGTTTATGTTTTGGGGTTTAGGATTTAGGGTTTTAGGTTTGGGGTTTAGGATTTAGGGTTTTAGGTTTGGGGTTTTGGGTTTATGGTTTAGGGTTTAGGGTTTTGGGTTTAGGGTTTAGGATTTGGGGTGTAAGGATTGGGGTTTAGGGTTTAGGGTTTGGGGTTTGGGGTTCATGTTTTAGGGTTTGGTTGTTAGGGTTTAGGGTGTAAGGTTTAGGGTTTTAGGGGTTTGGGTTTAGGATTTAGGGTGTATGGTTTGTGGTTTAGGGTTTAGGGATTGGGGTTTAGGGTTTATGGGTTAAGGTTTAGGGTTTAGGGTTTAGGGTTTGTGGTTTAGGGTTTAGGATTTAGGGTTTGTGTTTACAGTTTATGGTTTAGTGTTTAGGGTTTAGAGTTTAGGGTTTAGGGTTTAGGGTTTGGGGTTAAGGGTTTAGAGTGTTAACGGTTAGGGGTTAAGGTTTATGGTTTGGGGCTTTGGGTTTAGGGTTTAGGCTTTATTGTTTAGGGGTTAGGGTTTAGGGTTTAATATTTTTGGTTTAGAGTTTAGGGTTTGGGGTTTGGGGTTTGGGGTTTAGGGTTTAGGGGTTAGGGGTTAGGGTTAATGGTTTTTGGTTTAGAGTTTAGTGTTTAGGGTATGGCGTTTGGGGTTTGGGGATTAGGGGTTTAGGGATTATGGTTTAGGGGTTAGGGGTTATGATTTATGGTTTGGGGTTTATGGTTTAGGGTTTAGGGTTTGGGGTTTAGGGTTTAGTGTTTGGGGTTAAGGTTTAGGGTATAGGGTTTAGGGTTTTAGGGGTTTGGGTTTAGTGTTTAGAGATTAGGGTTTATGGTTTAGGGGTTAAGGTTTAGGGTTTAGGGGTTAAGGTTTACGGTTTTTTGTTTAGGGTTTAGGGTGAGTTTAGTGGTTTTGGGTTTGGGGTTTGGGGTTAGGGGTTTGGGTTTTAAGGTTTTGGGTTTAGGATTTAGGGGTTAGGTTTAAGGTTTAGGGTTTATGGTTTTTGCTTTAGTGTTTAGGGTTTAGGGTTTGTGGTTTGGGGTTTAGGATTTTAGGTTTTGGATTTAGGGTTTAGGGTTTAGGGTTTAGGATTTTGGGTTTATGGTTAGGTTTTAGGGTTTAGGGTTTGGGGTTTAGGGTTTGGGGTTTAGGGTTTGGGGGTTAGGGTTTAGGGTTTAGGGTTTGGGGTTTGGGGTTTATGTTTTAGGGTTTGGGGGTTAAGGTTTAGGGTTTAGGGTTTTAAGGGTTAGGGGTTAAGGTTTATGGTTTGGGCTTTTGGGTTTAGGGTTTGAGGTTTATGGTTTCGGGGTTAGGGTTTAGTGTTTAGGGTTTTGGTTTAGTGTATAGGGCTTGGGGTTTAGGGTTTGGGGTTTAGGGTTTATGGTGGTTGGTTTAGAGTTTAGGGTTTAGGGTTTGGGTCTTAAGGTTTAGGGGTTAGGGGTTAGGGTTTAGGGTTAAGGGTTTGGGGTTAAGGGTTTGGGGGTTAAGGTTTGGGGTTTGGCGGTTAGGGTTTAGGGTGTAGGTTTAGGGTTTTGGGGTTTGTGTTTAGGATTTAGGGTTTATGGGTTTAGGGTTTGGGGTTTAGGTTGTAGGGTTTGGGGTGTAGGGGTTGGGCTTAGGGTTTAGGGTTTAGGGTTTAGGGTTTGGGGTTTAGGGTTTATGTTTCAGGGTTTGGGGGTTAGGGTGTAGGGTTTAGGGTTTTAAGGGTTAGGGGTTAAGGTTTATGGTTTGGGCTTTTCGGTTTAGGGTTTGAGGTTTATGGTTTAGGGGTTAGGGTTTAGGGTTTTGGTTTAGGGTTTGGGGTTTGGGGTTTGGGGTTTAGGGTTTGGGGTTTAGGGTTTATGGTTTTTGGTTTAGAGTTTAGGGTTTAGGGTTCGGGGTTTAGGGTTTGGGGATTAGGGGTTTAGGGATTATGGTTTAGGGTTTAGGGGTTATTATTTATGGTTTGGGGTTGATGGTTTAGGGTTTAGGGTTTGGGTTTAGGGTTTTGTGTTTGGGGTTATGGTTTAGGGTATATGGTTTACGGTTTTAGGGGTTTAGGTTTAGTGTTTAGGGACTAGGGTTTAGGGTTTAGGGATTAGGGTTTAGGGTTTAGGGGTTAAGGTTTACGGTTTCTCGTTTAGGGTTTAGGGTGGGCTTAGTGGTTTGGGGTTTGGGGTTTGGGGTTAGGGTTTTGGGTTTTAAGGTTTAGGGTTTAGGATTTAGGCGTTAGGGTTTAAGGTTTAGGATTTATGGTTTTTGCTTTAGTGTTTAGGGTTTAGGGTTTTGGTTTGGGGTTTAGGATTTAGGGTTTTGAGTTTTGGGTTTAGGGTTTAGGATTTAGGGTTTGTGTTTACAGTTTATGGTTTAGGGTTTGTGGTTTAGTGTTTAGGGTTTAGAGTTTAGGGTTTAGAGTTTATGGTTTAGGGTTTAGGGTTTGGGGTTAAGGGTTTAGAGTGTTAACGGTTAGGGGTTAAGGTTTATGGTTTGGGCTTTTGGGTTTAGGGTTTGGGCTTTATTGTTTAGGGGTTAAGGTTTAGGGTTTAATGTTTTTGGTTTAGAGTTTAGGGTTTGGGGTTTGGGTTTGGGGTTTAGGGTTTAGGGGTTAGGGGTTAGGGTTAATGGTTTTTTGTTTAGAGTTTAGCGTTTAGGGTATGGGGTTTGGGGTTTGTGGATTAGGGGTTTAGGGATTATGGTTTAGGGTGTAGGGGTTATTATTTATGGTTTGGGGTTGATGGTTTAGGGTTTAGGGTTTGGGTTTAGGGTTTAGTGTTTAGGGTTAAGGTTTAGGGTGTATGGTTTACGGTTTTAGGGGTTTGGGTTTAGTGTTTGGGGACTAGGGTTTAGGGTTTAGGGATTAGGGTTTAGGGTTTAGGGGTTAAGGTTTACGGTTTCTCGTTTAGGGTTTAGGGTGGGTTTAGTGGTTTGGGGTTTGGGGTTTGGGGTTAGGGTTTTGGGTTTAGGATTTAGGTGTTAGGGTTTAAGGTTTAGGATTTATGGTTTTTGCTTTAATGTTTAGGGTTTAGGGTTTTGGTTTGGGGTTTAGGATTTAGGGTTTTAGGTTTTGGATTTTAGGTTTCGAGTTTAGGGTTTAGGGTTTAGGGTTTAGAGTTTAGGGTTTAGGGTTTGGGGTTTTGGGTATAGGGGTTGGGGTTTAGGGTTTAGGGTTTATGTTTTAGGGTTTGGGGGTTAGGGTGTAGGGTTTAGGGTTTTAAGGGTTAGGGGTTAAGGTTTATGGTTTGGGCTTTTGGGTTTAGGGTTTGAGGTTTATGGTTTAGGGGTTAGGGTTTTTGGTTTTTGGTTTAGAGTATAGGGTTTGGGGTTTGTGGTTTGGGGTTTAGGGTTTGGGGTTTAGGGTTTATGGTTTTTGGTTTAGAGTTTAGGGTTTATGGTTTGGGGTTTGGGGATTGGGGTTTGGGGATTAGGGGTTTAGGGATTATGGTTTAGTGTTTAGGGGTTAGGATTTATGGTTTGGGGTTGATGGTTTAGGGTTTAGGGTTTGGGTTTAGGGTTTAGTGTTTGGGGTTAAGGTTTAGGGTATATGGTTTACGGTTTTAGGGGTTTGGGTTTAGTGTTTAGGGACTAGGGTTTAGGGTTTATGGATTAGGGTTTAGGGGTTAGGGGTTAAGGTTTACGGTTTTTTGTTAAGGGTTTAGGGTGGGTTTAGTGGTTTGGGGTTTGGGGTTAGGGTTTTGGGTTTTAAGGTTTAGGGTTTAGATTTTAGCCTTTAGGGTTTAAGGTTTAGGGTTTATGGTTTTTGCTTCAGTGTTTAGGGTTTAGGGTTTTGGTTTGGGGTTTAGGATTTAGGGTTTGGGGTTTAGGGTTTAGGGTTTAGGATTTAGGGTTTGTGTTTACAGTTTATGGTTTAGGGTTTGTGGTTTAGTGTTTAAGGTTTAGAGTTTAGGGTTTAGGGTTTAGGGTTTGGGGTTAAGGGTTTAGAGTGTTAACGGTTAGGGATTAAGGTTTATGGTTTGGGCTTTTGGGTTTAGGGTTTGGGCTTTATTATTTATGGGTTAGTGTTTAGGGTTTAATGTTTTTGGTTTAGAGTTTAGGGTTTGGGGTTTGGGGTTTGGGGTTTAGGGTTTAGGGGTTAGGGGTTAGGGTTAATGGTTTTTGGTTTAGAGTTTAGGGTTTAGGGTATGGGGTTTGGGGTTTGGGGATTAGGGGTTTAAGGATTATGGTTTAGGGTTTAGGGGTTAGGATTTATGGTTTGGGGTTTATGGTTTAGGGTTTAGGGTTTGGGTTTAGGGTTTAGTGTTTGGGGTTAAGGTTTAGGGTATATGGTTTATGGTTTTAGGGGTTTGGGTTTAGTGTTTAGGGACTAGGGTTTAGGGTTTAGGGATTAGGGTTTAGGGTTTAGGGGTTAAGGTTTACGGTTTCTCGTTTAGGGTTTAGGGTGGGTTTAGTGGTTTGGGGTTTGGGGTTAGGGTTTTGGGTTTTAAGGTTTAGGGTTTAGGATTTAGGCGTTAGGGTTTAAGGTTTAGGATCTATGGTTTTTGCTTTAGTGTTTAGGGTTTAGGGTTTTGGTTTGGGGTTTAGGATTTAGGGTTCTGGGTTTGGGGTTTAGGGTTTAGGATTTAGGGTTTGTGTTTACAGTTTATGGTTTAGGGTTTGTGGTTTAGTGTTTAAGGTTTAGAGTTTAGGGTTTAGGGTTTAGGGTTTGGGGTTAAGGGTTTAGAGTGTTAACGGTTAGGGGTTAAGGTTTATGGTTTGGGCTTTTGGGTTTAGGGTTTGGGCTTTATTGTTTAGGAGTTAGGGTTTAGGGTTTAATGTTTTTGGTTTAGAGTTTAGGGTTTGGGGTTTGGGTTTGGGGTTTAGGGTTTAGGGGTTAGGGGTTAGGGTTAATGGTTTTTGGTTTAGAGTTTAGGGTTTAGGGAATGAGGTTTGGGGTTTGGGGATTAGGGGTTTAGGGATTATGGTTTAGGGTTTAGGGGTTAGGATTTATGGTTTGGGGTTTATGGTTTAGGGTTTAGGGTTTTGGGTTTAGGGTTTAGTGTTTGGGGTTAAGGTTTAGGGTATAGGGTTTAGGGTTTAGGGTTTGGGTTTAGTGTTTAGAGATTAGGGTTTATGGTTTAGGGATTAAGGTTTAGGGTTTAGGGGTTAAGGTTTACGGTTTTTCGTTTAGGGTTTAGGGTGAGTTTAGTGGTTTGGGGTTTGGGGTTTGGGGTTTGGGTTTTAAGGTTTTGGGTTTAGGATTTAGGGGTTAGGTTTAAGGTTTAGGGTTTATGGTTTTTGCTTTAGTGTTTAGGGTTTAGGGTTTTGGTTTGGGTTTTAGGATTTGGGGTTTTAGGTTTTGGGTTTAGGGTTTAGGATTTAGGGTTTGTGTTTACAGTTTATTTTTTAAGGTTTGTGGTTTAGTGTTTAGGGTTTAGAGTTTAGGGTTTAGGGTTTAGGGTTTGGGGTTAAGGGTTTAGAGTGTTAACGGTTAGGGGTTAAGGTTTATGGTTTGGGCTTTTGGGTTTAGGGTTTGGGCTTTATTGTTTAGAAGTTAGGGTTTAGGGTTTAATGTTTTTGGTTTAGAGTTTAGGGTTTGGAGTTTAGGGGTTAGGGGTTAGGGGTTAGGGTTAATGGTTTTTTGTTAAGAGTTTAACGTTTAGGGTATGGGGTTTGGGGTTTGTGGATTAGGGGTTTAGGGATTATGGTTTAGGGTTTAGGGGTTATTATTTATGGTTTGGGGTTGATGGTTTAGGGTTTAGGGTTTGGGTTTATTGTTTAGTGTTTGGGGTTAAGGTTTAGGGTGTATGGTTTACGGTTTTAGGGGTTTGGGTTTAGTGTTTGGGGACTAGGGTTTAGGGTTTAGGGAATAAGGTTTAGGGTTTAGGGGTTAAGGTTTACGGTTTCTCGTTTAGGGTTTAGGGTGGGTTTAGTGGTTTGGGGTTTGGGGTTTGGGGTTAGGGTTTTGGGTTTAGGATTTAGGCGTTAGGGTTTAAGGTTTAGGATTTATGGTTTTTGCTTTAGTGTTTAGGGTTTAGGGTTTTGGTTTGGGGTTTAGGATTTAAGGTTTTAGGTTTTGGGATGTGGGTTTCGAGTTTAGGGTTTAGGGTTTAGGGTTTCAGGTTTATGGTTTAGGGTTTAGGGTTTAGAGTTTAGGGTTTAGGGTTTGGGGTTTTGGGTACAGGGGTTGGGGTTTAGGGTTTAGGGTTTATGTTTTAGGGTTTGGGGGTTAGGGTGTAGGGTTTAGGGTTTTAAGGGTTAGGGGTTAAGGTTTATGGTTTGGGCTTTTGGGTTTAGGGTTTGAGGTTTATGGTTTAGGGGTTAGGGTTTTTGGTTTTTGGTTTAGAGTATAGGGTTTGGGGTTTGTGGTTTGGGGTTTAGGGTTTGGGGTTTAGGGTTTATGGTTTTTGGTTTAGAGTTTAGGGTTTAGGGTTTGGGGTTTGGGGATTGGGTTTTGGGGATTAGGGGTTTAGGGATTATGGTTTAGGGTTTAGGGGTTAGGATTTATGGTTTGGGGTTGATGGTTTAGGGTTTAGGGTTTGGGTTTAGGGTTTAGTGTTTGGGGTTAAGGTTTAGGGTATATGGTTTACGGTTTTAGGGGTTTGGGTTTAGTGTTTAGGGACTAGGGTTTAGGGTTTATGGATTAGGGTTTAGGGTTTAGGGGTTAAGGTTTACGGTTTTTTGTTTAGGGTTTAGGGTGGGTTTAGTGGTTTGGGGTTTGGGGTTTGGGGTTAGGGTTTTGGGTTTTAAGGTTTAGGGTTTAGGATTTAGGCGTTAGGGTTTAAGGTTTAGGGTTTATGGTTTTTGCTTTAGTGTTTAGGTTTTAGGGTTTTGGTTTGGGGTTTAGGATTTAGGGTTTTGGGTTTTGGGTTTTGGGTTTCGGGTTTAGGGTTTAGGGTTTAGGGTTTAGGGTTTAGGGTTTGGGGTTTAGGGTTTAGGGTTTAGGGTGTTGGGGGTGGGGTTTAGGGTTTAGTGTTTGAGGTTTGGGGTTTATGTTTTAGGGTTTGGGGGTTCGGGTTTAGGGTTTAGGGTTTTAAGGGTTAGGGGTTAAGGTTTATGATTTGGGCTTTTGGGTTTAGGGTTTGAGGTTTATGGTTTAGGGGTTAAGGTTTGGGATTTAGGGTTTTTGGTTTAGAGTATAGGGTTTGGGGTTTGGGTTTGGGGTTTAGGGTTTAGGGTTTATGGTTTTTGGTTTAGAGTTTAGGGTTTAGGGTTTGGGTCTTAAGGTTTAGGGGTTAGGGTTTAGGGTTTGGTGGTTAGGGTTTAGTGTGTAGGTTTAGGGTTTTAGGGGTTTGTGTTTAGGATTTAGGGTTTATGGTTTGGGGTTTAGGGTTTAGGGACTGGGGTTTAGGGTTTATGGGTTGGGGTTTAGGGTTTAGGGTTTGGGGTTTGGGGTTTAGGGTTTGGGTTTTAGGGTTTAGGATTTAGGGTTTATGTTTAGGGTTCGTGGTTTGGCGTTTAGGATTTAGGGTTTAGGGTGTAATGTTTAGGATTTTGGGTTTATGGTTTAGGGATTAGGGTTTAGGGTTTAAGTTTTTTGGGGTTAATTATTAGGGTTTGGGGTTTGGGGTTTAGGGTTTAGGTGTTAGGTTTAGGGTTAGGGATTAGGGTTTGGGGATTAGGGCTTATGGTGTAGGGTTTATGGTTCTGGGGATTGGGGTTTAGGGTTTAGATTTTATGGTTTAGGGTTTGGGGTTTATGGTTTAGGGTTTAGAAGATAGGGTTTAGGGTTTTTGGTTTAGGGTTTAGGGTTTAGTATTTAGTGGTTTTGGGTTCAGGGTTTGGGGTTTAGGAGTTACAGTTTAAATTTAGGGTTTAGGGTTTTTGGTTTAGTATTTAGGGTTTATGGTTAATAGTGTGGTGTTTAGGGTTTAGGGTTTAGGGTTTAGGGTTTAGGGCTTAGGGTTTTTGGTTTAGGGTTTAGGGTTTAGTATTTAGTGGTTTGGGGTTCAGGGTTTGGGGTTTGGGGTTTGGGGTTTGGGTTTTAGTGCTTAGGGTTTATGGTTTAGTAGTTACGGTTTAAGATTTAGGGTTTAGGGTTTTTGGTTTAGTGTTTAGGGTTTATGGTTAATAGTGTGGTGTTTAGGGTTTAGGGTTTAGGGCTTAGGATTTAGGTTTTTGGGTTTGGGGTTTAGGGTTTTGGGTTTGGGGTTTTGGGTTTTGGGTTTTGGGTTTTGTGTTTGGGGTTTAGGGTTTTGGGTTTAGGATTTGGGGTTTCGGGTTTAGGGTTTAGGGTTTTGGGTTTAGGGTTTAGGGTTTAGGGTTTATGGTTTATGGTTTTGGGGTTTTGAGGTTAGGGTTTTGGGTTTAGGGTTTTTGGTTTAGTGTTTAGGGTGTAGGGTATATGTTTTTTGGTTTAGGGATTAGAGTTTGGGGTTTAGGGTTTAAGGGTTAGGGTTTATGGGTTAGGGTTTAGGGTTTGGGGTTTAGGGTTTGGGGTTTGGGGTTTAGGGGTTAGGGTTTAGGGTTTGGGGTTTAGGGTTTAGGGGATAGGGGTTAGGGTTTAGGGTTTTAAGGGTTAGGGGTTAAGGGTTAAGGGTTTAGGGTTTAGGGTTTAGGGTTTATGATTTGGGCTTTGGGGTTTAAGGTTTGGGGTCTATGGTTTAGGGGTTAGGGTTTAGGGTTGAGGGGTTTTGGTTTAGAGTTTAGGGTTTGGGGTTTAGGTTTTGGGGTTTAGGTTTTGGGGTTTAGGGTTTATGGTTTTTGGTTTAGAGTTTAGGGGTTAGGGTTTAGGTTTTAGGGTTTGGGTTTTAAGGTGTAGGGGTTAGGGGTTACGGTTTAGGGTTTAAGGTTTCGGGTTTAGGGTTTAGGGTTTAGGGTTTAGGATTTAGGGTTTGTGTTTAGGGTTTATGGTTTAGGGTTTGTGGTTTAGTGTATAAGGTTTAGAGTTTAGGGTTTAGGGTTTAGGGTTTAGGGGTGAGGGTTTAGGGTTTAGGGTTTTAAGGGTTAGGGGTTAAGGTTTATGGTTTGGGCTTTTAGGTTTAGGGTTTGGGCTTTATTGTTTAGGGGTTAGGGGTTAGGGTTTAAGGTTTTTGGTTTAGAGTTTAGTGTTAGGGGTTTGGGGTTTGGGGTTTAGGGGTTAGGGGTTAGGGGTTAGGGTTTATGGTTTAAAGTTTAGGGTTTGGGGTTTGGGGTTTGGGGATTAGGGATTATTGGTTTAGGGTTTAGGGGTTAGGGGTTAGGGGTTAGGATTTTGGGTTTGGGGTTAAGGTTTACGGTATAGGGTATATGGTTTTAGGGGTTTGGGTTTAGTGTTTAGGGATTAGGGGTTAGGGTTTAGGGATTATGGTTTAGGGTTTAGGGTTAAGGTTTATGATTTTTCGTTTAGGGTTTAGGGTGGGTTTAGTGGTTTGGGATTTAGGGTTTGGGGGTTAGGGGTTAGGGTTTGGGTTTAGGGTTTTAGGGGTTTGGGTTTAGGATTTAGGGTGTATGGTTTGGGGTTTAAGGTTTAGGGATTGGGGGTTAGGGTTTATGGTTAGGGTTTAGGGTTTGGGGTTTAGGGTTTGGGGTTTAGGGTTTGGGGTTTAGGGTTTAGGGTTTAAGGTTTAGGATTTAGGGTTTTTGTTTAGGGTTTGTGGTTTAGTGTTTAGGATTTGGGTTTAGGGTTTAGGGTTTGGAGTTTAGAGTTTGGGGGTCAGGGTTTAGGATTTAGGGTTTGTGTTTAGGGTTTATTGTTTAGGGTTTGGGGTTTGGGGTTTAGTGTTTAGGGTTTAGAGTTTAAGGTTTAGGGTTTGGGGGTTAGGGTTTAGGGTTTAGGGTTTTAAGGGTTAGGGGTTAAGGTTTATGGTTTGGGCTTTTGGGTTTATGGTTTAAGGTTTATGGTTTAGGGTTTTTGGTTTAGAGTTTATGGTTTGGGGTTTAGGGTTTGGGGTTTAGAGTTTGTGGTTTAGGGTTTGGGGGTTAGGGTTTATGGTTTATGGTTTTCGGTTTAGAGTTTAGGGTTTGGGGTTTGGGGTTTGTTTTTTAAGGTTTAGGGGTTAGGGGTTAGGGTTTAGTGTTTAGGATTTAGGGTTTATGGTTTAGGGTTTAGGGTTTAGGGTTTAGGGTTTAGGGTTTAGGGGTTAAGGTTTAGGGTTTTGGGTTAGTGTTTAAGGTGTAGGGTTTAGGATTTTAGTGGTTTGGGTTTAGGATTTAGGGTTAGGGTTTAGGGTTTAGGGTTTAGGATTTGGGGTTTGGGGTTTAGGGGTTAGGGTTTAGGGTTTGGGGTTTAGGGTTTAGGGGATAGGGGTTAGGGTTTTTGGTTTAGTATTTAGGGTTTAGGGTTTAGTATTTAGTGGTTTTGGGTTCAGGGTTTGGGGTTTAGGAGTTACAGTTTAAATTTAGGGTTTAGGGTTTTTGGTTTAGTATTTAGGGTTTATGGTTAATAGTGTGGTGTTTAGGGTTTAGGGTTTAAGGTTTAGGGTTTAGGGCTTAGGGTTTTTGGTTTAGGGTTTAGGGTTTAGTATTTAGTGGTTTGGGGTTCAGGGTTTGGGGTTTGGGTTTTAGTGCTTAGGGTTTATGGTTTAGTAGTTACGGTTTAAGATTTAGGGTTTAGGGTTTTTGGTTTAGTGTTTAGGGTTTATGGTTAATAGTGTGGTGTTTAGGGTTTAGGGTTTAGGGCTTAGGATTTAGGTTTTTGGGTTTGGGGTTTAGGGTTTTGGGTTTGGGGTTTTGGGTTTTGGGTTTTGGGTTTTGTGTTTGGGGTTTAGGGTTTTGGGTTTAGGATTTGGGGTTTCGGGTTTAGGGTTTAGGGTTTTGGGTTTAGGGTTTAGGGTTTAGGGTTTAGGGATTATGGTTTATGGTTTTGGGGTTTTGAGGTTAGGGTTTTGGGTTTTGGGTTTTTGGTTTAGTGTTTAGGGTGTAGGGTGTATGTTTTTTGGTTTAGGGATTAGAGTTTGGGGTTTAGGGTTTAGGGGTTAGGGTTTATGGGTTAGGGTTTAGGGTTTGGGGTTTAGGGTTTGGGGTTTGGGGTTTAGGGGTTAGGGGTTAGGGTTTGGGGTTTAGGGTTTAGGGGATAGGGGTTAGGGTTTAGGGTTTTAAGGGTTAGGGGTTAAGGGTTAAGGGTTTAGGGTTTAGGGTTTAGGGTTTATGGTTTGGGCTTTGGGGTTTAAGGTTTGGGGTCTATGGTTTAGGGGTTAGGGTTTAGGGTTGAGGGGTTTTGGTTTAGAGTTTAGGGTTTGGGTTTAGGTTTTGGGGTTTAGGTTTTGGGGTTTAGGGTTTATGGTTTTTGGTTTAGAGTTTAGGGGTTAGGGTTTAGGTTTTAGGGTTTGGGTTTTAAGGTGTAAGGGTTAGGGGTTACAGTTTAGGGTTTAAGGTTTCGGGTTTAGGGTTTAGGGTTTAGGGTTTAGGATTTAGGGTTTGTGTTTAGGCTTTATGGTTTAGGGTTTGTGGTTTAGTGTATAGGGTTTAGAGTTTAGGGTTTAGGGTTTAGGGTTTAGGGGTGAGGGTTTAGGGTTTAGGGTTTTAAGGGTTAGGGGTTAAGGTTTATGGTTTGGGCTTTTAGGTTTAGGGTTTGGGCTTTATTGTTTAGGGGTTAGGGGTTAGGGTTTAAGGTTTTTGGTTTAGAGTTTAGTGTTAGGGGTTTGGGGTTTGGGGTTTAGGGGTTAGGGGTTAGGGGTTAGGGTTTATGGTTTAAAGTTTAGGGTTTGGGGTTTGGGGTTTGGGGATTAGGGATTATTGGTTTAGGGTTTAGGGGTTAGGGTTTAGGGGTTAGGATTTAGGGTTTGGGGTTAAGGTTTACGGTATAGGGTATATGGTTTTAGGGGTTTGGGTTTAGTGTTTAGGGATTAGGGGTTAGGGTTTAGGGATTATGGTTTAGGGTTTAGGGTTAAGGTTTATGATTTTTCGTTTAGGGTTTAGGGTGGGTTTAGTGGTTTGGGATTTAGGGTTTGGGGGTTAGGGGTTAGGGTTTAGGGTTTAGGGTTTTAGGGGTTTGGGTTTAGGATTTAGGGTGTATGGTTTGGGGTTTAAGGTTTAGGGATTGGGGGTTAGGGTTTATGGTTAGGGTTTAGGGTTTGGGGTTTAGGGTTTGGGGTTTAGGGTTTGGGGTTTAGGGTTTAGGGTTTAAGGTTTAGGATTTAGGGTTTTTGTTTAGGGTTTGTGATTTAGTGTTTAGGATTAGGGTTTAGGGTTTAGGGTTTAGAGTTTAGAGTTTGGGGGTCAGGGTTTAGGATTTAGGGTTTGTGTTTAGGGTTTATTGTTTAGGGTTTGGGGTTTGGGGTTTAGTGTTTAGGGTTTAGAGTTTAAGGTTTAGGGTTTGGGGGTTAGGGTTTAGGGTTTAGGGTTTTAAGGGTTAGGGGTTAAGGTTTATGGTTTGGGCTTTTGGGTTTATGGTTTAAGGTTTATGGTTTAGGGTTTTTGGTTTAGAGTTTATGGTTTGGGGTTTAGGGTTTGGGGTTTAGAGTTTGTGGTTTAGGGTTTGGGGGTTAGGGTTTATGGTTTATGGTTTTCGGTTTAGAGTTTAGGGTTTGGGGTTTGGGGTTTGTTTTTTAAGGTTTAGGGGTTAGGGGTTAGGGTTTAGTGTTTAGGATTTAGGGTTTATGGTTTAGGGTTTAGGGTTTAGGGTTTAGGGTTTAGGGTTTAGGGGTTAAGGTTTAGGGTTTTGGGTTAGTGTTTAAGGTGTAGGGTTTAGGATTTTAGTGGTTTGGGTTTAGGATTTAGGGTTAGGGTTTAGGGTTTAGGGTTTAGGATTTAGGGTTTGTGGTTTGTTGTTTAGGGTTTAGGATTTAGTGTTTAGGGATGAGGGTTATTGTTTGGGGTTTTAGGGGTTAAGGTTTAGGGTGTAGGGTTTTGTGTGTTTGAATATGCTTTCAGGTTCACAGATTTTGATAATGACAAAGGACTCTTGAAGAAAAATTGGAGAAACAAGAAAATGCATCAGACCTGCAAAAACACGCAGACTAATCGATTAGGAAGACATATCTAATCGATTAGATGGCTTCTGTTTTGATAAATAATCGATTACACACACAAGAATAATCGATTACATAGTTTCTGTTTGTACAATAATTGATTACACCTTAATCCTAATCGATTACCAAGATGAAAAATTGATTTAAATGTATCAGGTACTTATGCTAATCGATTGCAAGACATCAGACAATCGATTACAAGGCTGCTGGAATGACACTAATCGATTACAGTGAAGACATAATCGATTACCCAACTGCATAACCTAATTAAATGCATCAGGTGCCATCACTAATCGATTACGAGACAAGACATAATCGATTACCAAGGTTCTGAGTTGAAGCTAATCGATTACAAGGTATTGGCTAATCAATTACAGCATGAATTACACTGAAGATTTCAAAGTGTAATAGATTACAGCTCGAGGCGTAATCGATTACGATCATGCCAGAATTTGGGGAAAGTGCTTTTTAAATGGAAACCAACTCATTTCTCCACATCTCTCAGGCACCCACGAGCTGCAACGGCTAGGAACTCCATTATGCTCATCTCCAAGCCCTATAAATGCAAGACTCCTTCAAGCTACTCAATGTAACACGCAAATCCATCAAAGGGAAATCAAATCTTGAGTCTTGTGACTTCTATTCATGTATAGCTTCATCTTTCAGAAACTTAGAGCTTAAACTTGTATATTCTCTCTTGTTGAGAGTTAGAAGTTGTGTGAGCCTTCATTTGTATATTTACTCTATTAAGAGAGTTACTTGCTTGTAAACACTACACCAAACACAAAGGTTTTCACTCTAGGTTGAGTGGTCACAAAGGTTGGGGTTCAACCTTTGGGTATTGAGAGTTTGAGAGATTGGGTGGGTTGCCCTTTTGCTAGTGAGGATTGAGTTCTTGAGTGTGGGACACTAGGAAGCTGCAATTGCTCATAGCTTGTAATCTCTAAACTTTAACAGTGAAAATCCTTCAAGTGGGTTGCTTGAAGATGAGACGTACACCGGGGTTGGTGGAACTCGTTAAATCGGTTTGCAAGCTCTTCTCCCTTACTCTTTTACATTCATATACTGCATTTGATTGGTTTGTGTTAATTGATTGTGACTTGCTTACTTTAGCTTGCTAGAACTAGTTGTTTTAAAGAACTGCACACCAAGTGTTTGACAAATTGTTTCAGCAATATTTACACCTTGTTTTGCTTTGTTTCTTGTACTATACTTGTCTTCACTTTCATAATCCTTAAACTTGTGATAAAAGAATCAAGTTCAAAGGCATTCCAAGCAAAGTTTTAAAAACTCAATTCACCCCCCCTCTTGAGTATTGAGGCCACTTGAATAACAAGTGGTATCAGAGCTTGACTCTTGGTAGATCAAGCTTAAAAGCTTCAAGAGATAAAATGGCCTCAAGTTCTATAAACCTTTTTCCTGAGGGTGGTGCCACTAATAGACCTCCCGCTTTCAATGGCGAAGGATATGCGTTCTGGAAAGAAAGAATGAAAATCTTTGTTCAATCTATTGATTTAAGAGTTTGGAATGCCATTGAGAATGGTCCTTTTATACCCATGCATACTATTAATGGTAAAAATGTTGAGAAACCCATGGATGATTGGACTAATGATGAAGAAAAGAAAGTACAATACAATTATAAGGCTAAAAATCTCATTACTCTAGCATTAGGTCCCGATGAATTCTTTAGGATAATGACTTGTCAAACAGCTAAGGAAATATGGGACACCTTGCAAGTAACCCATGAAGGTACTAGTGATGTAAAAGATTCTAAGATTAGTACCTTGACTAGTCAATATGAGAGTTTTAGGATAAATTCCGGAGAAACCATTGTAGAAATGCAAAAGAGATTTACCCTTATAATCAATCATCTTATTACTCTTGGAAAAGTCTATACTAATAAAGAACTTGTGCATAAAGTTTTGAAAAGTCTTAGCAGGGAATGGCAACCTCTCATCACTGCCATCAAACAATCCCCAAGCATCAACGAGATGTCTCTTGCCACACTCTTTGGAAAGCTACAAGAGCAAGAGCAAGAACTAAGGGATTTAAAGCTAGCAGAGGAAGAAGAAAAATCCTCCAAAAAGAAAGGTCTAGCTCTCAAAGCCACTTCTACACATGAAGAAGAATCATGTAGTGACCTTGACGAAGAAGAAGAATTTGGATTGTTTGTGAAGAGATTTGGAAAGTTCATGAAAAATAAACGATTCCAAAAGAACTTCAAAGCCCAAGGTAAGAAACCAACTTCTAATGAAACCTCTTCCTCACCAAATTGTTTCGAATGTGGCAAGGAAGGACACTTCAAGATAGATTGCCCAAATCTTAAGAAGAAGAACAAGGAGAAAAGAGGAAGAAGAAAAGCTTACATCGCTTGGGACGAAAACGATGTAAGTAGCCTCGATGAGTCTGAAAACGAAGAAGCAAACCTTTGCTTGATGGCCAATCATCAAGACGAAGATAATGAGGTTAGTCTTCTCGACTTAGACAAAAATGAATTGCTTGATGCATTTGAAGAAATGTATGATAAATTTATCAAGCTTTCTAGCAAATACAAATTATCAAGAAAAACTATAGATACTCTGGAAACGCACCTTGTAGAACTTGACAAAGAAAATGCATGTCTAAAAGAAAAATTAGCAAATGTTCGAATATGCTCAAAGGATAAACCTTGTGACTTTGCAAAGAAATGTAATATCTTAGAATCCAAGGTCATAGACTTAAATAGGACATTAGAAAAGTTCACTAATGGTAGAGATAACTTGAATGTATTACTTGGAAACCAAAGATGTATGTTTGATAAAACTGGTTTAGGATACAACTCCACCAAAAAGGAAAAACACTATAAAAACTTCTTTGTACCACCTAGGAGATCATCATCACCTTTTATAAGATGCAATCATTGTGGCTTTAAAGGACATAACTCTTCAAATTGTAATATTAGAAAATTAGGACCAAAGGTCATAAGAAAGGTGTGGGTTCCCAAAGGAACATTACCACAAGCTAACTTAAAAGGACCCAACATAAAATGGGTACATAGTGCTCTAAACTAATTTTGTTTTGTAGGTATGCTTCAAGGCAAGCAACACCCATTGGTACTTGGAAAGTGGGTGTTCAAAACATATGATAGGAGATATAAGCAAGTTCACATCATTCACTCCCAAAAAGAAAGGAAGTGTTACCTATGGAGATAATACCAAAGGAAAAATACTTGGTATCGAAAATATAAGTAAAAACTCTTCTACCTCCATTAGTGATGTGTTGTATGTTGAAGGACTCAAACATAACTTGCTTAGTATAAACCAATTGTGTGATAAAGGATATAGAGTTCTATTTGAATCTAATTGTTGCATAATTGAAAATAAGCTAAACAAAGAGGTTAAGTTTGTAGGTCAAAGAATTGATAACATTTATATGATTGATATTGATAGTTTGTTCTCAAATGATGTGCAATGCTTCATGACTAGAGAGGATGAATCATGGCTATGGCATAAAAGGATAGCTCATATACACATAGACCATTTAAACAAACTTGTTTCTAAAGAACTAGTAATTGGTTTACCAAAGCTCAAATTTGAAAATAAATTTTGTGATGCATGTCAAAAGGGAAAACAAGTAAAGGCATCCTTTCAAGCTAAAAACATTGTTTCCACACAAACGCCTTTACAACTTTTGCACATGGATCTATTTGGACCTTCCAAAATCAAAAGTTTTGGTGGTAATTACTATGGTCTAGTGATTGTAGATGATTATTCAAGATATACATGGACCTCATTTCTTGCTCATAAAAATGAAGCATATCAAGCATTCAAGAAACTTTCCAAGATTATCCAAAATGAACAAAACTTAAAGATTGCATCCATAAGAACCGATCATGGGGGAGAATTTGAAAACCAATCCTTTGAAAAGTTTTGCGAAAAACATGGTATCAATCACAATTTTTTAGCTCCTAGAACTCCACAACAAAATAGAGTGGTTGAAAGGAAAAATAGATCTTTAGTGGAGCTTGCTAGAACTATGTTAAATGAAAACAATATTGCGAAACATTTTTGGGCCGATGCGGTAAACACCGCTTGTCATGTTATGAATAGATGTTTAATAAGGCCTATACTAAAGAAAACCCCTTATGAACTTTACAAGGGAAGAAAACCCAACATTTCCTACTTTCATATTTTTGGATGTAAATGCTTTGTGCTCAATAATGGAAAGGATAATCTAGGGAAGTTTGATGCCAAATTTGATGAGGCAATTTTTCTAGGATATTCATCATCTAGTAAATCTTATCAAATCTTTAACAAATAAACGAACACCATTGAGGAGTCTATTCATGTGAAATTTGATGAAAATAGCCATAACTCCCTGAGAAAGGAAGATGTTGATGATATTGTAGGTACTCTTCAAGATTTAACCTTGAATGACAAAGAAGAAAAGAACAAAGACAAAGATGCAACACAACATGAGGAACCATAACAATGGATCACTTTGAAGGACCATCCCTTAGACAAAGTCATAGGTGAAATGACAAAAGGTGTAAGTACTCGAAATGCCATTAGGAATGCATGTAATCACTTAGCGTTTGTATCAAAAACAGAACCCAAAAGTATTGATGAAGCTATTATTGATGAACATTGGATGTTGGCCATACAAGAGGAATTGAATCAATTTGAAAGAAATGAAGTTTGGGAACTAGTGCCAAGACCCAATGACCACCAAATAATAAGAACAAAATGGGTGTTTAGGAATAAATTAGATGAAAATGGTATAATTACTAGAAACAAAGCTAGGCTAGTAGCTAAAGGTTATAATCAAGAAGAAGGCATTGATTATGAAGAAACGTATGCTCCCGTAGCTAGGCTAGAAGCTATTAGATTACTGTTAGCCTTTGCATATTGTAAGGATTTTAAATTGTATCAAATGGATGTCAAAAGTGCTTTCTTAAATGGATACATTCAAGAAGAAGTATATGTTGGTGTATGCACTATGAGCCTTTATGCTTTTTCATTTGTATCATTTTTCTACTTATCAATAGAATAAATATTTCAGTTTAAAATTGTTTAAACATATTTATCCTTGGAGTAATAGGTCATATAAAAATTATTCCTAAAATGTCCCTAGTTAAGTATTTACATGGGGACATGTAAATACACTGAGACTAGTGTGTGAGTGTACTGATGATCTGATCTCACAGATCATAGATATAGATGATATCGAGTCTTCACACGGGTACACATTAAGAGTAATGATGTACTGGACTGACCCACCATGAGAACGTTGCATGGATCGTTACATGATTGTCATAAACGATTCTCAATGTGATAATGGTATATGTAGTCCTTCGACCTGAAGTCACTACGATTCCTACATGAGGAGTTTATTGTTTTAATGCAATTAAACGTCTTCTGTAACAAGAGGACTATAAAGGTTGTGATTAGGCAATGAACAAATTATGCAGAGGGATGTGAGTGATGTAGATGGGATTTGTCTCTCCTATGTGACAGGAGTGATATCCATAGGCCACTTGATGGAGTAAGACTAAGTAAACGCATGGCCATGCTAGAAAGAATAAATATTAGATATTTATTCGGATCCAGTCTACTCCGGTATCAAGTAAAATAAATTGGGCCGTACAAGGATGACGCGACCATGCCTTGGGCCCAATTAGGATATCGTGACAAAAGGAATAAACGTATTAAATAATTATCACTTATAGGTTATGTTAATAATATTCGGACATAATGATGCATTGCTAGATGCCGCTCTTATTTTATATTAATAATAAAATAGTTTATTATTAATATGACCGGGTATTTTACCTATAGGGTCACACACATAGAGTAAGCCCATCAGAAAATGTTGTCTTATTTTAGTTGGACTAAAATAAAGCTATTGGGTCTAACTCATTTGGAATGAGTAAGGAGCCCACTTTTAGAGAGAACAAATTAGGTCAAACCTAAGCCTATAAATAGAGCATAAGATGCTCATAGGCCGTTCACTCAAGTGAGACACAAAATTCGCAAAAGGTTGCAAGAGCTACACGCCGTCAACCTAGCAGTTGGCAAGTGTTGCGATTCTGGTGGGAGTGCTCGTGTGGACTCCTAAAGGACGAGGCTACGACTGCTTCGGAGTTCTTCAAGAGGTAACCTAAATAATTTCGAAATTGGTTTTTGTGCTTTGAAACACGGAACCTTGCAAATCCTATGGAATCCCTTTTATTTTTCCGCTGCTCATGCTTAGGGATTTCCTAACAGTATATGTTGATCAACCTCTAGGTTTTGAAAACTACCAATTTCCAAATCATGTTTTCAAACTAAAGAAAGCTTTATATGGGTTAAAACAAGCTCCAAGAGCTTGGTGATGATGCATGATTTAGCCTTAATTCCTTGCTTTAAATGTGTATAATTTGCCATTGCTAATTGTGTAATATTATGCATTTTTACACATTTTCATAATTCAAGCTTTATTTAATATTAACTGAATTAGGCGATAATCTTTAAATGAAATAATAAATCTTACTTGATTTCCTTTATATTGTAGTGAATAATTGAGGTTGCAATTGGGAAATCATAAAATTGAGCATCAGGTCTGACGCGTAACGCGTGGAAGCAAATTCGCAACACTGACGCGCAGCGTCAAGCCCACGTGTAGCGTCAACAGTGACGAGGATCCCATTAACAGGCTGTATGCAACTTCAGAAGTGGGGGATTTATTTATATTAAAGCACTTATTGGCCAATCCATTACAGGCATACGGCACTATCTCAGTGGGGAACATGCAGCACAAGTGTTCAAGCATTATTGAAGAATTATTGGATGAAATAATGTATTCTGAGTCAGAAACACTCACGCGTAGCCTCACAACTATGCGTAGCGTGGAAGCAGATTCGCAATGCTGACGCGTAGCGTCCTACTGACGCACAGCGTCAGCAGGAGACCTTTACCTTTGCTTTCACTATAAATAGGACCATTGCTAAAGGCTTCAAACACACCTGAATTCACGTTTCTCTCTTTGTTTATATAAGCATCAAAGGAAGGTACAAAGCCTCCTCCTCTCTTCTTCCCCCTCTTTGCTCCATTCCGGGTTAGCTTCTTTTCTTTGTAGTTATTATGGAGGGCTAAAACCCTAGATTGATTTTCTTGGAGAATATTGTAATGTAATTTTGAGGTCATTATCTTTAATATAGTATGCTTTTATTATTATTATTTCTTCATAATCTTACTCTGCTTATTTAATTCCATTCTGTTTAATTAAATTTGTATGCTTAATCGGTTTAATTATTCAAATGGAATAAAATAAGGTTTTAAATTAGAATGGATTAAGGAAATATGCATGCTTAATGAATATTTTCATAATCACTTTTAATAATTATGGTTTGCTTAATTCCATAATATGAGAATAGATTATGTATGTAGGCGATGTTTTTACATATGCTCAATAATTCCTAGATTTTACGATCTTGACTCTTTTTGCTTAATTAGGATGCTTGATTAAAATATTCATTTTTTTTAAATGAAAGTAAAGGAATTATGAATTGAAAAAGACGCTTAGTTGATTAATTCAAATTGAGCTAAGAAATTGACAGAAATGAAAGTATACAAATTATCTTTAGTAAACCAAGGATAAATTTATTTACAATACTCCAAGAAAATCAATCGCTTGTTAATTATTGTTTTAAATCCTATATTTACTTTGTTTTAATTTTAATTGTGATAACAAAACCAATCAAACCCCCCCCCCCCCAATTTTATGTTTGTTGAACTTATGTTTGTAAAAATTTTAGTTGTTGAGTTTTTATTTTTAATTGTAAAAAATTAGTTTAAGACTTGATTTTTCCTAAATTTTTGTGTTGATCCGTGAGAGAACGACCTAGGTTGACACCCTAGTACTACATTAATTAATTTTAATGTACTAATTTGACGGAATAACTGTTAGGGAATCCCTAAGCATGAGCAGCGGAAAAATAAAAGGGATTCCATAGGATTTGCAAGGTTTCGTGTTTCAAAGCACAAAACAATTTCGAAATTATTTTAGGTTACCTCTTGAAGAACTCCGAAGCAGTCGTAGCCTCGTCCTTTAGGAGTCCACATGAGCACTCCCACCAGAATCGCAACACCTGCCAACTGCTAGTTTGACGGCGTGTAGCTCTTGCAACTTTT
This sequence comes from Clitoria ternatea, assembly GCA_037962975.1. Classification (NCBI taxonomy): domain Eukaryota; kingdom Viridiplantae; phylum Streptophyta; class Magnoliopsida; order Fabales; family Fabaceae; genus Clitoria; species Clitoria ternatea. The sequence goes on along the minus strand of CM075674.1, from coordinate 68,601,972 downwards.
GCGAATTTGTGTCTCACTTGAGTGAACGGCCTATGAGCATCTTATGCTCTATTTATAGGCTTAGGTTTGACCTAATTTGTTCTCTCTAAAAGTGGGCTCCTTACTCATTCCAAATGAGTTAGGCCCAATAGCTTTATTTTAGTCTAACTAAACTAACACAACATTTTCTGATGGGCTTACTCTATGTGTGTGACCCTATAGGTAAAATACCCGGTCATATTAATAATAAACTATTTTATTATTAATATAAAATAAGAGCGGCATCTAGCAATGCATCATTATGTCCGAATATTATCAACATAACCTATAAGTGATAATTATTTAATACGTTTATTCCTTTTGTCACGATATCCTAATTGGGCCTAAGGCATGGTCGCGTCATCCTTGTACGGCCCAATTTATTTTACTTGATACCGGAGTAGACTGGATCCGAATAAATATCTAATATTTATTCTTTCTAGCATGGCCATGCGTTTTCTTAGTCTTACTCCATCAAGTGGCCTATGGATATCACTCCTGTCACATAGGAGAGACAAATCCCATCTACATCACTCACATCCCTCTGCATAATTTGTTCATTGCCTAATCACAACCTTTATAGTCCTCTTGTTACAGAAGACGTTTAATTGTATTAAAACAATAAACTCCTCATGTAGGAATCGTAGTGACTTCAGGTCGAAGGACTACATATACCATTATCACATTGAGAATCGTTTATGACAATCATGTAACGATCCATGCAACGTTCTCATGGTGGGTCTGTCCAGTACATCATTACTCTTAATATGTACCCGTGTGAAGACTCGATATCATCTATATCTATGATCTGTGAGATCAGGTCATCAGTAAACTCACACACTAGTCTCAGTGTATTTACATGTCCCCGTGTAAATACTTAACTAGGGACATTTTAGGAATAATTTTTATATGACCTATTACTCCAAGGATAAATATGTTTTAAAACAATTTTAAACTGAAATATTTATTCTATTGATAAGTAGAAAAATGATACAAATGAAAAAGCATAAAAGCTCATAGTGCATACACCAACAATAACGACTGTAAAAATACACACGTCAAATTTTGGCGCCGCAGCCGGGGATCAACGATCTTTAGGAAAAACTCTTGTTTTAAATAATTATTTTTTTTTAAATTGAAAAAAAAAACTTCTTTTGTTTGTTTGTTTGTTTTATTTCTTTTGCATGATTTAGGATTCTGATGATTTATTGCTCATGATGATCAAATATCTTGTTGTATGCTATGTATGACTAGAAGAACTTTTGAGCATTTATATTCATTTGATCCTGAAATTGAAAGAACTTTTCATAGGTTAATTAGAGAAGCTAGATTTAATAATAATTTTGTTGATATTGATAGTGATAGTATCTTTTCTGAATCTGTTGAAAGTACTACTGCTAGTTTTTCTGATATGGCTGAACCTCGTGAAAGAACTCTTAGAGAACTAGCTGCTCCTGAATTCACTTACGAAAGTTTGTGTATTCAATATCCTGATGAGGATGTCCCTTTTATTCTTAAGACCGGACTTATACACTTGTTGCCTAAGTTTCATGGTCTTGCGGGTGAAGATCCGCACAAACACCTCAAAGAATTCCACATTGTGTGCTCCACAATGAAACCCCAAAACGTTCAAGAAGACCATGTCTATCTTAAAGCGTTTCCTCATTCTTTAGAGGGTGTTGCTAAGGATTGGTTGTACTACCTTGCTCCAAGATTAATCACAAGTTGGAATGACTTAAAGAAAATGTTCTTGGAAAAGTTCTTTCCTGCCTCTAGAACAACTGCAATCCGTAAAGACATATCTGGCATTAGGCAACTCCCTGGAGAAAGTCTTTATGAGTATTGGGAGAGATTTAAAAAACTCTGTGCAAGTTGCCCTCACCACCAAATTTCTGAACAACTTCTTCTTCAGTACTTCTATGAAGGTCTGCACCACGTTGATCGCAACATGATTGATGCGGCAAGTGGAGGAGCTTTAGGAGACATGACTGCTGCTGAAGCAAGAAACTTAATTGAAAAGATGGCATCCAACTCTCAACAATTTGGTGTGAGAAATGATTCTTTCAAACCCATGTTTGATTCCAATTCTAGTTCATCTGGAATTAAATTGGAGAGCAAACTTGATGCTCTCACCACTCTGGTCACACAATTAGCAGTAAATCAAAAATCCATGACTGCTAAAGTATGTGGCATCTGCTCTTCACAAGAGCACCCTACTGATTATTGTCCTTCTCTACAAGAAAAGGATAATAATAGTCCTCAAGCCTACGCAGCTCACATCTACCATGATAGACCACCACAAAACAACCATGACCTTTCCACCAATAGATACAATCCAGGTTGGAGGAACCATCCAAATTTGAGATGGGGAAACCAACAACAAAATCCCCATCCCCAACCTCCATTTCAAAACAATGCACCAACCTTCTAAAGACCTACACCTCAACCACCCACAAGTGGCCCTTCTTTGGAGGATCTGGTGAAACAAATGGCTGCACAAAACTTAGAGTATCAACAAAGGAATGATGCTACCATCCAGAGTTTAAGCAACCAAATTGGGCAATTGGCTTCATCATTAAGCCAGTTACAATCTCAAAACTCTGACAAATTACCATCTCAACCAGCTGCAAATCCAAGAAATGTGAGTGCAATTCAGTTAAGATCAGGTAAGAACCTTGAAATACCCATACCCAAGGAACCTGAAAAACAAACAATTGAGCTTGAAACAGTTGAGAATGATGTACCCTCTTCAAGCAAATCTGAAATGCAATCATCCCAAATTCCACCTCATATCCCTCTTCCTTTCCCACCAAAAGCAATTCCAAGTAAGAAGATGGAAGAAGTGGATAAAGAAATTTTGGATACTTTCAGGAAAGTGGAAGTCAATATACCTTTTCTTGATGCAATCAAGCAAATTCCCAAGTATGCCAAATTTCTGAAGGAGTTGTGTACTCACAAGAGGAGACTCAAAGGTAATGAAAGGATAAGTATGGGAAGGAATGTATCTGCACTGCTTGGTAAGGAAAATATCCCTGAGAAATGCAAGGATCCAGGTACGTTTTCTATACCTTGTATCATAGGCAATAACAAATTTGAAAATTGTATGTTAGATTTAAGAGCTTCAATAAATGTTATGCCTATGTCTGTTTTCAAATCACTGTCTCTTGGAAATTTACAACCTACTGGTGTAGTAATTCAGCTAGCCAATAGGAGCACTGCCTATCCTGCTGGAGTTATAGAGGATGTTTTGGTTCAGGTAGAACAGCTTGTTTTCCCTGCTGACTTTTTCGTACTTGATATGGAAGAAGGTATGCCTCAAATTCCTATTCCTATCATTTTGGGAAGACCATTTTTGAAAACAGCCCGAACTATAATTGATGTCCATGCTGGAACCCTTTCTATGGAATTTGGTGACACTAAGGTAAGATTTAACATTCTAGATGCCATGAAACACCCTTCTGAAAATCATTCTGTTTTCCAAATTGACATTATTGATGAACTAGTTTTTGAACATTTTTCTGATGTTGATTTGGAATGCATAAATGATTCATACAGTTGTTTTGCATGTAATAATTCTGAGAATTGTGATATTTGTGCTGAAATTGACAAATACGTAACTACTGATTTAGAGTCTATAGAAATACCTGTTCTAAATGTAGATTTTCAAGAAGACTCTAACAAAATTTTTGAGGTGCAAGAATCCAAATCTGCTTTGTTAGTTCCATCTACTTTGTAGGCACCTAATCTGGAGCTAAATTTCTTACTTAAAAACCTCAAGTATTCATACTTGGGAAATGATGAGGAGCTCCCGGTAATAATCTTTACTTCTCTTGATGAAAATCAAGAAGAAAAATTGCTGCAAGATTTGGGAAGGCACAAGAAGGCTACACCACTATCCAATCTGCTTCAAAAGGATGTGGTATTTGAGTTTGATCCACCTTGAGGGAGTTTTTCTTACCCATCTCTTTACTTTTTCATTATATTGTCTATTTTGTATGCTCTGTCTTACATTGAGGACAATGTATGATTTAAGTGTGGGGGTGGGATCATTTATGTGTTGTTGTGTGATTAAATTTTATGTGCTTTTATTAAAAAAAAAAGATTTTGTGTGTGTTTTTGTTTTAAAAAGGCATGTTTTATTGGAATTTTAAGATATGCATGAGTAACAAGTAAATTCTTTCATGTCTGATGTGAGCTTAATGATATGTTATAATTTGAACTCAAGCAATTTTGGTATGATGAGAATGACATGATAATTGATAGATGATCATATATGATAGAATTATACCTTGTGAGATTTTTGAGCCTTTAAATTTGATGGATCACTTTAAACCATCTTAATCCTTTCATGTGTGATTAATTCCTGAAAGCTTACATCTTAATTTTTGTCTTGTTTCTTGATGATACTTGAAACTCATATGAATGTATTTGAAATGATACAGGCATTTTGTTCAATTGAGCCACTAAGCCAGATAAGCCTACCATGAACAAATTATCTCTTGCTAGCCATTTTGAGCCTATTTAACTATTTCCTTGTTGCAGCTCAAATAAGCCATGGATGAAAAACCAAAAATATACCTACCTTAAGGAATATATTGGAGCTTTGGAATCAAGTAAAAAAAAAAAAGCATTCAAATAAGTATGGGGGTGTACAAAAAGGAGTCGCAACTCTTGTTTCAAGTATAAACCAATCGTAAAAAAAAAAATTGAATAACAAGAAATATTTAATGATTGCGACCAAAGGAAATTGGAACACAAAGTGTTATATCCTCATGCTTACCTATAAAATTATTTACTCCTTATTCTTGCCACAATTCCAAAATTTTACCACCACAACCTTGGCCACATTATAACCTTGAAAAGCCCTGTTGATCTATACATACATTTGTGTTGATTGTGGAATTGAGAAATTTGCCAAATTTTTAGACTGTCTGTTTTTCAGGAAATGTTTTGAGAGTATACACAAACTTTAAACACTTGAGAGTTGAGAGTATGTCTTGTGAGGTTCTATCACTTATGATCTTCTTTTCAGTTTAATTTAATTTTCACATGCCTAAGTGTTTGAATGATTTTTATATATCTTAATGCTCTGTATCTTGCATGTTGAATAACTCTTGTTTCTCTGTATATTCCTAAGATTTCATGCCAATTCTCTGTGTTGTTATTTTCAACTTAATGTTTTTCATAAATTGTGATACTTGTTTTTATTTTGATTTTGCCCGGGAGTGCAAAAGAGTAAGTGTGGGAGTATTTGATGATGCATGATTTAGCCTTAATTCCTTGCTTTAAATGTGTATAATTTGCCATTGCTAATTGTGTAATATTATGCATTTTTACACATTTTCATAATTCAAGCTTTATTTAATATTAACTGAATTAGGCGATAATCTTTAAATGAAATAATAAATCTTACTTGATTTCCTTTATATTGTAGTGAATAATTGAGGTTGCAATTGGGAAATCATAAAATTGAGCATCAGGTCTGACGCGTAGCGCTGGTACCACGCGTAGCGTGGAAGCAAATTCGCAACACTGACGCACAGCGTCAAGCCCACGCGTAGCGTCAACAGTGACGAGGATCCCATTAACAGGCTGTATGCAACTTCAGAAGTGGGGGATTTATTTATATTAAAGCACTTATTGGCCAATCCATTACAGACATACGGCACTATCTCAGTGGGGAACATGCAGCACAAGTGTCCAAGCATTATTGAAGAATTATTGGATGAAATAAAGTATTCTGAGTCAGAAACACTCACGTGTAGCCTCACAACTTCGCGTAGCGTGGAAGCAGATTCGCAATGCTGACGCGTAGCGTCCTACTGACGCACAGCGTCAGCAGGAGACCTTTACCTTTGCTTTCACTATAAATAGGACCATTGCCAAAGGCTTCAAACACACCTGAATTCACGTTTCTCTCTTTGTTTATATAAGCATCAAAGGAAGGCACAAAGCCTCCTCCTCTCTTCTTCCCCCTCTTTGCTCCATTCCGGGTTAGCTTCTTTTCTTTGTAGTTATTATGGAGGGCTAAAACCCTAGATTGATTTTCTTGGAGAATATTGTAATGTAATTTTGAGGTCATTATCTTTAATATAGTATGCTTTTATTATTATTATTTCTTCATAATCTTACTCTGCTTATTTAATTCCATTCTGTTTAATTAAATTTGTATGCTTAATCGGTTTAATTATTCAAATGGAATAAAATAAGGTTTTAAATTAGAATGGATTAAGGAAATATGCATGCTTAATGAATATTTTCATAATCACTTTTAATAATTATGGTTTGCTTAATTCCATAATATGAGAATAGATTATGTATGTAGGCGATGTTTTTACATATGCTCAATAATTCCTAGATTTTACGATCTTGACTCCTTTTGCTTAATTAGGATGCTTGATTAAAATATTCATTTTTTTAAAATGAAAGTAAAGGAATTATGAATTGAAAAAGACGCTTAGTTGATTAATTCAAATTGAGCTAAGAAATTGACAGTAATGAAAGTATACAAATTATCTTTAGTAAACCAAGGATAAATTTATTTACAATACTCCAAGAAAATCAATCGCTTGTTAATTATTGTTTTAAATCCTATATTTACTTTGTTTTAATTTTAATTGTGATAACAAAACCAATCAAACCCCCCCCAATTTTATGTTTGTTGAACTTATGTTTGTAAAAACTTTAGTTGTTGAGTTTTTATTTTTAATAGTAAAAAATTAGTTTAAGACTTGATTTTTCCTAAATTTTTGTGTTGATCCGTGAGAGAACGACCTAGGTTGACACCCTAGTACTACATTAATTAATTTTAATGTACTAATTTGACGGAATAACGACTGTAAAAATACACACGTCACTTGGTATGAAAGATTAAGTAAATTTCTTTTAGAAAACAATTTTGAAAGAGGAAAGGTTGACACAACATTATTCATCAAGCACAAGAAAAATGACATACTATTGGTTCAAGTGTATGTTGATGATATAATCTTTGGTGCTACTAATGAATCGTTGTGCAAAGAATTTGCTAAACTAATGCAGGACGAATTTGAGATATCCATGATAGGAGAACTTACATTCTTCCTTGGACTGCAAATTAAGCAAACAAAGGAAGGCACTTTCATTAGTCAATCAAAGTATTGCAAGGAGTTGCTTAAGAAATTTAACATGGACAAAGCAAATGATATTGCCACACCTATGGGCACTTTATGCTATTTGGATAAGGATAAGAATGGTAAGGATGTTGAACTCACTAAATATAGAGGAATGATTGGATCCTTACTTTACTTAACTGCTAGATCAGATATCATGTTTGCTGTTTGTATGTGTATAAGATATCAAGCATGCCCAAAAGAATCACACCTAACTGCAGTAAAAAGGATAATGAAATATCTTGTTGGAACTCAAAATGTTGGCTTATGGTACCCCAAAGGGGTTGAATGCACTTTAGTTGGATACTCTGACTCTGATTTTGCCGGATATAAGCTTGATAGAAAAAGCACTAGTGAAACATGTCACTTGCTTGGTAGTTCTCTTGTATCTTGGCATAGCAAGAAATAAGTGAGTTTTGCATTGTCAACAGCGGAGGCAGAATATGTTGCAGCTGGTAGTTGTTGTGCTCAAATCCTTTGGATGAGACAACAAGTCCTAGATTTTGGTGTTATACTAGACCATGAGCCTCTAAAATGTGATAACACAAGTGCCATTAATATTTCAAAGAATCCTGTAATGAATTCTAGAACCAAACATATTAAGTTTCGACATCATTTCATTAGGGATCATGTATTAAAGGGTGATTGTGTGCTTGAACATGTTGAAACCACTAAACAACTTGCTGATATATTCACCAAACCACTTGCAAAGGAACAATTCATACACATTAGAAGAGAATTAGGAATCCTAGACATGTCCAATTGTGTTTGAATATTGGTAATTTTGATAATTTCTTGGATTAAATCATGTGTTAATGAGTTTATAATAAATTGTGGTATGATTCATTAACTCTCCATCATTCTTGCATGAACTCTGCAAAATCTGTGCATTTTTGAACTACCTAATCGATTACAAATAGCCACGTAATCGATTACTGAGCTTCTGTTTCGTGAATAATCGATTACCCTTTGTTAGACAATCGATTACGAAGCTTCTGTTTCATCTCTAATCGATTAGACCCTCTAGATAATCGATTACCAACATTTCAACTTCCTAATAATCGATTACCATCCTCCCCTAATCGATTGTAAAGATTCTGTTTTTAAACCTAATCGATTACTCATATGCCCTAATCGATTACCCCAAGTGCAAAACGGTTCAACTTCCTTAAAAATTGTGTCATAATCGATTACCTATGATGCCTAATCGATTCACCTCGGTACTGCAACGGTCAACCTGCAGGTTTTCGAGGCACTTCATTTTCCCCACCCCATTCACTCACTTTTCTCCATTCTAAACCTATTTTTTTCCTATAAATTCCTCTCTCCTCACTCTCTCATCTCACACTACCTCTTCCTCCCTCAATCTCTCAAAGCTTCAAGAGCTTTCCTCTCTATTCTCTCATTCTCTTCTCCTTTTCTCTGCACTTTACTGGTATCATGTCTTCCTCAAGAACCATTAAGAGGGCAAGGTCTTCCATGGCCCATGTAACATCCCTATTTTTAGTAGCAGTCTTATTTAGTAGAAATTGAAATTTAGAAGGTCTGTAAGTGGTAATAAGTGAATAAATGCCCTGTAGATGGTCTATAATATCATAAGAATTTCATTTTTGTGTGTAATTATGGAATTTATGTAGACCATTAAAGAAATTTATCAAATTCCAAGTGAAAAGGGCTCTGTTCCGAGTGACAGAGAGAAATTCCAAGTGAAAGAATGAAATTCCGAGTGAAGGATTAGAGATTTCGAGTGAAGAATGAAATTCCGAGTGTAAAGTTATGTTGACTAAGTAAAACATGACTGAGAGGGATACTACCGAGTGTAATTTTGGCCTCGGAGACATTTGGAGTGAAGCGTGTACAAGAAAACCACTTCTAGGTGAAAATTCCGAGTCAAAACACCCTTGATTCTTTGTTTCTGAGTCAAACCTTGCCAAGTACTTCCATTTCCGAGCAAAACCTCCCTGAAATATGGAATTCCGAGTGGAATATAGAAATGGGAGCCCAATCCGAGTAGAATATATAAGGTTTAGAGCCATTATTGGGTGAGGCTATGTTTATGACTCTTTTTCTGAGTGATAAAGACCTTAAAGGATTCCGATTGAAACACATTTTGAGGAAGGATAGTGTATTTGTACCTAAGAGATGAGTATCCGAGTGAAAAATAAGTGGGGAAGAATTTAAATACTTTTGAGTGGTAAAATCCGAGTGAATAAATACATATTTATTCCCAGTTGATATCACTCGGAAAACATATTTCACTCGGAACTTATATTGATTTCACTCAGAAAACTCCTTTGAGACTGATGTCACTCGGAATCGTATTTTATTACACTCAGAAATTCATTTTTACTCGGTTTCACCAACATTTTCACTCATGAAACTCTTTCTTACTGATTCCACTCGGAAATTATATTTTAATTCACTCAGAAATTTATTTCACTCAGAATTTAAGTTATTTCATTAAGAAAATACTTCTCAATTTCTGTTTCACTCGAAAAACATTTTAATTTCATTTAGTAAACTCTGCTCAGTTTTATTTCACTCGGATTCATAGTTAATTCATGCGGAAAACTCATTTTCACTCGGAATCAAACCTGTTTCAGTCGGAAAACAGCCTTCCAGTTCATTTTCACTCGGACCCAAACTTGTTTCAGTCGGAAAACAGTTTTCCAGTGTAATTTCACTTGGATTTTTAGCCAGATCATTTGGAAAACCCTTCTCAGTATGATTCCACTCGGAATCATACTTATTTCACTCGGATTTACCCTTGTTTCACTCGGAAAACTCTGTTTTTAGTGTTTTTCCCTTGGATTTTCATTTAGAAACCATTCTTTAATACTTTTTAAATTATTGGGAAGTTATAATTATTATTATCATTCTTATTCTATTATTATTATTATTCTAATTATTATCAATCTTAATATTGTTATTATTATTATTAGTTTTATTGTTATTAACATTGTTAACGTCTTAATTATGAGTATTTACATAAAGAATATATTATTTTACTCTTTATGGAAAATATAATTTTAACCAAGATATAATAGATATATTTCTAAAATAATAAACGAATATCTTACAATGTTTAAATAATTGATGGAATTCAAAGAACTTGGGAATGATATGATGAGACTGGAAACACATAAGATACCCAAGGAATCAATTGATAAAATAAATGCATTTCGCATCATGAGAATATTTTTGAAGAAGAAAAACCTCTAGAGCATACACTTGGTACAGTGGAGGACACTCACGTTCGATCTCCATGAAGAATCTTGGGAGTACAACTGGAACGGCAACCCAATGGCATCAGAGTCGCGCCTGATAGCCGGGTGAGACGATGCAATTCTAGTGTACTTTGACTAAATGACGGAGTGTAACTATGATCGTAGGGATCCAAGTTCCAAAAATATTTAAATCAATGATAAGAACCAATGAGTTCATTTGTACCATATGGAACTTGGGCGGACCCTGATCGCTCTAGATGGTTGGAATGGTGATATTCCAAAGAATGAGAAGAAGATGAAACGATTTATTGGGCCCACATGCATCATGAGACTTAACCATAGATAAATCATAATAAATCCAAACTCATGCATTTTATTACAGCATATTTGATTGTTATATTTATGAATATGTTAATTATATGATTTATGTGATATTATATGTTAACTGGATTATGTCCGCACCGGATTAACCAATCAGGGTCTTGGGTTATACTCACCCTTACTGTTGACAATTTTCAGAGGAATTAGGAAATCAAGAACCTGAGTCTGAAGAACAGCAATATGCTGAACCAAATGAGAACGCTCCTTAAATAGAATATAAGTAGCTGAATATTGACGGATGACTGTATAATATTTAAGGGTGCCTACGTGCCTTATTCTGTTAAGAGTACAATTACTTGCAGTTTGTGAATGACTATGTGATCTATATAATATTGCTTCCACTGATATGCCATTATTCTATTTAAAAAAAATAAATATATATTCACTTTTTCTAAAAAAAAAACTGTTAACACTCTCAGTTAAATAGGATGAACCTACAGAAGGAATCGTCTTATCTAACCGAGGGTGTTACAAAAGGTGGTATCAGAGCATAGTCGATTCATTAAACTTGGGAAGTGGACCATTAGGTTTCCACGTACTCTGATAGAAATATTGAACAGTCTATAACACTCCTAAGACTAAATATCCTATGTGGAATACTCCACATAACCAACATCTTGAATATTTTTATTGATATTCCATCAACAATTTCCTAATGACTCACCGAAACAATGATCATGACATGGAGGAACTTCTTACTCAAATCGTAGAGATGATAGAACAACAAGAATTACCCCATATCACTATTAGGCAGAGCCAAGGACTAGCTAACTTTCAGCAGAACGATCTTACGTAATTCAAAGAAGGGCTACGACAGGAAATCCGTCAAGTATTATTAGGACTTGAAGAGTTAAAATAAGACCCAGTTAGAATCTGAGTATTGGACCAAGTATCTCCGATTGAGATACCAATTGGTCAGGGCTATTAAGAATACGATTGAGAATCTGAATCTACATTCGGAATAATTTTTGGAGTTAGTATTAAGCTCGAACAGAAATCCTGTTTATTATAAAACGAGAAACGTTTTAATGATGGATCAAGATATCATTTATTTCCCTATTCTCCCTTCATTTTCGTGTACATGCTAGGACTTGGGATAGCTTGGAGCTTAAGGTAAAATTCTCTACTCTTTTGATATTTTTGGCCTTAGGTTTTGATTTCTATATGGCTAGGAAAATACCTTATGAATGGATTTACAAATAGGAACCATTTTTATGCAAGACCCAAAAGGTGGGATATACTTATGTGTGTTTTAGGATGGATGTGAAGTGGTATACGAAAATTTCAAGATTTGAGATGGAAGATGATAGTTGTTAATGGTAATTATTTGATTTTAGTGGAACCCTAACTCTAGGATTTAAGGAAATGAGTAATAATGTTAGGAAAAATGATTTTAGTGAAAACCCATGATAATGTGTGTATGGGTTTTGTTAATAATAAAGATTGGTGATTATTAGTAATGATCATTGAATTTGATGAAAAACCCTAAGTGTAGTGATTTGAGGATTTTAAACTAAGTTGATGGTTTTAATGGCTTTGAATACTCTAGAATGATTATATATGAGGAAATGAATATCTGAGGCATTAGGTGTTGATTATTGAGGATTGGGAAAGGAGTGTATATAAATAAGTATGTAATTGGAGGAATTAATTTAGACTATTGATGTTATGATGATGTTAAAAAAAAATAGTTGCAAACCATTGATAGTGGATTAAGGAAATAATCGATAGTGGATTAAGATACTTGAGTTAATAAATAGGTATACCATTTTGAAATAGTTGAATTGGGGATGATCTTAGATGAAACCAAGAGGTTTATAATGAGTTTGAATAATTTTAGAGATGGATAAGTGATTCATGTGATGATTTGGGGGTCTTAAGGCTAAGGAATCATAGTATTGTTATTGTTAGGTGTGGTTAGAGCATTAAGATTTAAAGAATCTTGATTTTGGGAAAGGAATTCTCGAAGCCTAATACGAGCGTGTAAATTGGATTTAGACAAGTCTAGGACTTGACAACGAGTTATGAGGGAATAATGCCCTATAATGGTATATTGGTAGTAAGTATTTCTCAAAGTTACCCTACCACTAGAATAGGAAGAGCTATAAAGGCCAAGAAGTTAAGTCCCAGATACGTAGGACCTATCAGATTCTGCAAGAGATAGAAACCAATATGTACCGTATTGCCCTATCAAACCTCCATAATGTCTTTCATGTTTCTCAACTTCGCAAAATATGTACTAGGCCCTGATCATGTTCTGAGTCCTAATCAGTTTGTTCTGGAGGAAAATCTTACCTTTGAAGCATCACTAGTTAAGATTGTTAACTGACGTCTAAAACAGCTAAGAGGCAAGGAAATCTCTTTGATCAAAGTAGTTTGGAGTCAGTTAAATGATAGGGACACTACTTGGGAAATTGAGGAAAGATTAGAGGATTGTACTCTCAATTATTCCAACCATGAATTTCGGGACGAAATTCCTAAAAGGGGAGAAGAGTGTAACATCCCTGTTTTTAGTAGCAGTCTTATTTAGTAGAAATTGAAATTTAGAAGGTCTGTAAGTGGTAATAAGTGAATAAATGCCCTGTAGATGGTCTGTAATATCACAAGAATTTCATTTTTGTGTGTAATTATGGAATTTATGTAGACCATTAAAGAAATTTATCAAATTCCGAGTGAAAAGGGCTCTGTTCGGAGTGACAGAGAGAAATTCCGAGTGAAAGAATGAAATTCCGAGTGAAGGATTAGAGATTCCGAGTGAAGGATGAAATTCCGAGTGTAAAGTTATGTTGACCGAGTAAAACATGACTGAGAGGGATACTACCGAGTGTAATTTTGGCCTCGGAGACATTTGGAGTGAAGCGTGTACAAGAAAACCACTTCTAGGTGAAAATTCTGAGTCAAAACACCCTTGATTCTTTGTTTCTGAGTCAAACCTTGCCAAGTACTTCCATTTCCGAGCAAAACCTCCCTGAAATATGGAATTCCGAGTGGAATATAGAAATGGGAGCCCAATCCGAGTAGAATATATAAGGTTTAGAGCCATTATTGGGTGAGGCTATGTTTATGACTCTTTTTCCGAGTGATAAAGACCTTAAAGGATTCCGATTGAAACACATTTTGAGGAAGGATAGTGTATTTGTACCTAAGAGATGAGTATCCGAGTGAAAAATGAGTGGGGAAGAATTTAAATACTTCTGAGTGGTAAAATCCGAGTGAATAAATGCATATCGAGTGGTATTTGATTGAGTGATAACCCGAGTGAAGAAGGTTTATGAATTCCGAGTGAGAAAACCCTTATTTCCGAGTGGATCTTACGTGTGACTTTCCTGAGTGGAAGTATGGAACTGAGTAAACTTCCAAGGGAAGGAAAGTGTATTCTCCGAGTGAGAAATGTAAGTCTATGCCGAGTGATGAATGTGAAGTACATTCCCAATTGTGTTGAAGTTAAATACACCGAGTGGTATGGGAAGTAGTATTCCGAGTAAGTGGATGAGTTTTACCAAGTGGAACAGTGTATGTAGAGATTCAGATTTGGAATGAAAATTTTGAGTAGAAGAATGATAGGAAAGAAATGAAAGGGAGTCGGTTTTTGAAGTACATTACCGAGTGAGAAAGGACTAGGCTTGGGATGATTTAACCAAGTAAGAACCATCAGAAATGACTCGGATTTGGGATATAATACCGAGTGAAAGGCCAAGCAAATTAGGAGTCAGTGTGGGGGTGAATTACCAAGTGAATGATGGGAAAAATGAGTCGGTTTCAAAGGAATTCCGAGCGAGGACTTGAAGACTCGCTCAAGCAAGCCTTGTATTTGTTGAGTCGGAAGAAGAATTCCAGTCGGCATAGTGGTTAACCGAGTGGAATTTTCACTCGGTATTCAGTGTCAGTTATGCGTATTGACTTCAATTTTGTCTTTTAATGATTATTTTAATTCAATCATGCGCATTATAGCTAGTGGGCGGCCAGAAATGGGCACTGACTCAGCATATCTCCTTATTTAAATCTCCACTGCCACTCCATTAACACTCCACTAGCAGCCCACTCACAAAAGCTGTTCCCCATTTAGTTTTCCACTTAGCAGCCCACTCCTTATTTAAACCAGCACAAGGACTCTTAGAGAACACACACACGAAACACACCTCCATCATTCTTCTTCCTACAAGTTACTTTTTCTCTCTTTTCTCTTCTGTTTCACTCGGAATTCGTGCGGGACAGTGAAAGGGAACATCTTCTTCTTCTCCAGGAACTCCATTAAGGTAAGGGGGTATATTCTTGGGTGCTCTGTGGGAAAACCGAGTGAAGGAAAGGGTTAAGAAACTTGTTCCTCACCTTTCCAGGACAGATTCAGTGTTGTATGTATTAAATGCTTTAATTGTTACTATTTGTATATATGTATATATTTGTTACTAAGTGCATATACTCTATTGAATTGTGAAAAGATATGAACTGTGTTGGACTGAAAATACTAAGAATCATGGGTACCTGTGTGATTTCTGTAACACCCTCGGTTAGATAAGACAAATCCTTTTTGTAGGTTCATCCTATTTAACTGAGTGTGTTAACAATTTTCAGAAAAAGTGAATTTTTTTTTTTAATAAATAAATACGTGGCAGATCAGCGGAAGTAATATTGTATATATCACATAGTCATTCACAAACTGTAAATAATTGTACTCTTAACAGAATGGGGCACGCAGGCACCCTTAAATATTGTACAGTCATCCGGTGTCTGATTATAAATATTCTATCCCTAATGATTATTCTCAACGGGTTCAGCGTATTGCTGATCTTCACACTCGGGTTCTTGAGTTTCTAATTCCTCTGAAAAATGTTCAACAGTAAGGGTGAGTATAACCCAAGACCCTGATTGGTTCATCCGATGCGGACATAATCCAGTTAACATACAATGTCATATAGATCATACATTTAATATATTTATCACAATCAAGCATGTTGTCATCACATAATCGTACATTTAGCATGTTCACAATTATAAAAATCACTCATATTTTCATGAAATTAATCGTACATATAACATATTCACAATTATAACAATCAAGTATGCTGTAATGAATGCATGAGTTCGGATTATGATTTATCTTTGATTAAGTCTCATGATGCATGTGGGCCCAATAAATCAATCCATCATTATCCTTTCATTCTTTGGATTCCATCCTGCTCAAGTTATTTCTTGGGCACAACGTTTCCATTCTAGAGCGATCGGAGCTCACCAAGTGATGTGGATCTTGTTGAGGACCGGCAAGGGCTGATTTCTAGATGAAGAAGGACTGCACAAAAAGGGAAGAAATACACACAGACATACACAATACAAAGACAAATGGGGAAATCTAGAGTGGAGATTGAATGAAGAAAGTTACGTTTTGCAAGGGTCAGAAATTCTAATTCAACTTATCCTTGATTGTTTAGATTCCATGAGAGATTCAAGGATCAAAAACTGGCTTCATTCTCACGTGAATTTCAGTTCACACTTTAATGGAAGTTAACGCAAGAACATGACCTTAACGGAGCTTGGCAATTGAACTAAGGTTCCTTGATTTTTCTTTTGATGTTTAATTTTTTTTTTGAGTTCAGAATTTTGTTTTAGATTCAATTTAGAAGACAAGGTAGAAGAAACAAAACGCAAGAAATAAAAGATAAAAAGATGGACAGCATCACACCTCCATAATGGACTAGCATTCATACACAAGTATCACACTAATGCATGGCTAATCAACCTTGCTTCACACAAGGACCAAGAGCATCACACTCACCACTAAGTTTTCAAAACTTAGAAAAAAAAATTCATTAATCAACTTTCTGTCCATTTTTCTCACCTCCATTCAGTTTTGTATAACTTGGCTAAACAAGACAAAAGACACACTACTCCACTACCTAAAAACAAGGGTAACCGCCCACCACTAAGTCTTAGTGGGACAATGCTGAAATATAGTTGCAAAAACCAAAACTTACAAAGGAAAAAGAAATAAAGAAAAATGGGTCTAGGTAGGATTTGAACACAGGTCATTCAAGTCCTACACTACCCTATTCTTGAGGCTAGGCCATTTGTGCTAGGCCCTCTGTTGTTCATCCTTCCACATGATCAAATGAGTAAGCTTGGATGTCCTTTGTGGCTCCTTGGTTATGTCTTCTAGGAGGGTGAGAATTAGCCTTTGTAAGGTGGCTTTGGTCTTCTTGGCCTTGGATCTTGTCATTGGCCCTCCTATTCCTTGAAGTGCCCCTGATTGGTAAGGGGTGTCCTCATCATTCCCTCCCTCTTGAACAGGATTTGTCCTCAAATCTGGGTCTTCTTCACCTGTATCAAACAAGGACAAATCAGCCACATTAAAAGTAGAAGACACATTATACTCACCTGGCATTTGGATCTTATAGGCATTGTCATTGATCCTCTCCAATACTTGGAATGGACCATCTCCTCTTGGAAGCAACTTGGATTTCCTTTGTTCAGGAAACTTCTCCTTTCTCATGTGTACCCACACCCAATCTCCAGGTTGGAAGATCACCTTCCTCCTACCTTTGTTGGCTTCCTTAGCATAGCTCTCATTCTTCTTGATGATCTGGGCTTTAACCTGCTCATGCAGCTTCCTCACAAAATCTGCTTTAGCCTGTCCTTCATAATGCTTAAACACAGAAATGTTAGGTACAGATAATAAATCAAGTGGAGATAAAGGATTAAACCCATACACAACCTCAAATGGAGAGCAATTAGTTGTGGAATGGATAGCACGGTTATAAGCAAACTCAATATGGGGTAGGCAAGCCTCCCAACGTTTCAAATTTTGCTTCAGTACTGCTCTAAGCATAGCACCTAATGTCCTATTGACCACCTCAGTTTGACCATCAGTTTGGGGGTGACAAGTAGTAGAAAACAATAACTTAATTCCTAATCTTCCCCACAAACTCCTCCAAAAGTGACTCAAAAACTTAGAGTCCCTATCACTTACAATACTCCTAGGCATGCCATGTATCCTAATGATCTCCCTAAAGACTAGTTCAGCTACATGGCTTGCATCATTGACCTTTTTGCATGGAATAAAATGAGCCATCTTAGAAAACCTATCCACCACAACTAGTATAGCATCTCGGCCAGCACTTGACTTGGGCAAACCAAGCACAAAATCCATGGACAAATCTACCCAAGGGTGTTCAGGAACAGGTAGGGGAGTGTATAAACCTTGGGGGAGTACTTTAGACTTAGCTTGTTTACACTCAATGCATGACTCACAATGCTTAGCTACATCCTTTTTCATGTTAACCCAATAGAAATGTTCATGCAAGATATCATAAGTCTTATGCACTCCAAAATGACCCATTAAACCCCCCCTATGTGCTTCCCTCACTAAAAGCTCTCTAATGGAAGATTGGGGAATACATAACCTATTCTCTCTAAACAAGAACCCATCAAACCTATAATACTCATCCTTAGGCACCTTTTCACATTCCTTATACTTCTGGCCGAACTCACTATCCTCTTCATACAGCCCCTTTAGAACTTCTAACCCAAGCAATTTAGTCTCTACCATAGAAATAAGGGCATACCTCCTAGACAAGGCATCAGCAACTACATTCCCCTTCCCTTTCTTGTACTTAATGACATATGGGAATTGTTCTAGGAACTCAACCCACTTGGCATGTCTCTTATTAAGTTTGCCTTGACCCTTAAGATACTTGAGAGACTCATGGTCACTATGGATAACAAACTCCTTGGGGAAAAGGTAGTGCTGCCAAGTTTTGAGGGTCCTCACTAAGGCATAGAGTTCTTTGTCATAGGTAGAGTAATTCAAGGCTGCCCCACTTAGTTTTTCACTAAAGTAAGCTATGGGATGGCCTTCTTGGAGCAAAACAGCCCCTATACCTATGCCAGAAGCATCACACTCTATCTCAAAAGACTTGGAAAAATTGGGCAATGCTAGAATGGGTGCACTAACTAGTCTTTGCTTAAGGGTTTGGAAAGCTTTCTCTTGTTTTTCCCCCCACTTAAAGCTCACATTCTTCTTCACTAACTCATTTAGTGGGGCTGCCAAGGTGCTAAAATCCCTCACAAAACGCCTATAAAAACTAGCTAGGCCATGAAAGCTCCTAATCTCACTCACAGTCTTTGGTGTTGGCCATTCTTGGATGGCCTTCACTTTTTCTTGGTCTACCTCTACCCCTTTAGAACTCACTACAAAGCCTAAAAACACTATATGATCTTGGCAAAACGTGCATTTTTCAAGATTGGCATACAATTGCTCTCGCCTCAAAGTAGATAACACAGAATGCAAATGATGAACATGTAAGTCTAAATCAGCACTATACACAAGTATGTCATCAAAATACACTACCACAAAGTGTCCTATAAATTCTTTAAGAACATGATTCATCAACCTCATGAATGTACTTGGTGCATTAGTTAATCCAAAAGGCATAACCAGCCACTCATACAAGCCAAATTTGGTTTTAAAAGCAGTTTTCCATTCATCCCCTTCTCTAATCCTAATTTGGTTGTATCCACTTTTTAAATCAATTTTGGAAAAGAACTTTGCACCATGCAATTCATCAAGTAAATCATCAAGCCTAGGAATGGGATGCCTATACTTAATAGTAATGCTATTCACACTCCTACAGTCACTACACATGCGCCATGATCCATCTTTCTTAGGCACTAAAATTACAGGCACAGCACAAGGAGAGATAGAATCTCTTACCCAACCTTTATCTAAGAGAGCTTCCACTTGCCTTTGTATTTCCTTGGTCTCCTCAGGGTTGCTCCTATAGGCTGGCCGGTTTGGAATGGTGGCTCCAGGTATCAGATCCACCTGATGTTCTATCCTTCTCAAAGGTGGCAATCCACTGGGTAGGTCTGAAGGAAAAACATCCTTGAATTCCTGCAAAAGAGAAGAAATAGGAGAAGGCAATGAAGAAAAACAAATGGGATTAGTATTAAGAATAGGCTTGCAAACCAGCACGTAGAGTGGCTGCCTTGCAAGCAACACTTTCCTCACTTCTCTTTCTTTTGCTATCTCTCTCTCATTCTTTTTCCTCTCTTTTTCACTCTTTTCTCTTCCTTTTATTTTTCCCCTCTTTTCTTCACTCTGCTTTCTCTCTTTTTCCTCTTTCAAGCTCTCGGTCACACTTAATCCCTCACTCTCATGATCTTTTTTTTCTCTCATAATTTTCTCTCTCAATCTCAACTGATCATGACACACCTCCTGTGGGCTTAAAGGTTTAAGTACCACCTTCTTTCCTTGATGGGTGAATGATATTTTGTTGGAGAAACCATCATGGATAGTCTTGTGGTCATGCTGCCACGGCCTCCCCAACAACAAATGACATGCCTCCATAGGCACCACATCACACAAGATCACATCTGAATAAGTTCCAATGACTATAGGCACCTCCACCTGCTGCCTCACCCTTATTTCTCCATCATCACTTAGCCATTATAACCTATAAGGTCTAGGGTGGGGTTTGGTAGGGAGATTCAACTTGGATACCATTCTAGTACTAGCCACATTAGCACAACTCCCACTATCCACAATCACCATGCAAAGTTGTCCCTGTACAGCACACCTAGTGTGGAAAATGTTGTCCCTTTGGCTTTGGTCTAAGGGTTCTATATGGGATCCTAACAACCTCCTAACCATTAACAATCCCCCCTCATTCACTTCTGGTTCTACACCCTCTCCCTCCTCACTCTCATACTCCTCATGTGTATCAGACTCACTAGACAATTCACCATCCTCCCTTATCACTACCGTCCTCTTTGTAGGGCATTCATAGGCATAATGCCCCTTACCTTGGCACTTGAAGCATGTAATGTCCCTAGTCCTCTTAGGGATTAGTTCCTTACCCTTAGAAGTATTATGATCAGCCTCCTTAGTGGCCTTAACATCCAAGGCCGAGCTACCTGCTACCTTGGCCGAATAGGGTGCTGCCCCAAAGCCCTCCCTCTTGGCTTTGTCCTTCCACCCAGATGTGGGGGTAGGGGCAATTCTCCTTGTAGCTCCCTTCCTTTTGAGTTGCCTTTCTACTTGAAGGGCCTTATGCACAAGGTCATCCATCTCAATGAATTCCTGCAACTCTACAACATCACGAATATCAGTAGATAAACCAGCTAAGAATCTAGCCATAGTTACCTCAGGATCCTCTTCTAAATTGGCTTGGAGCATTAGCATCTCCATCTCCTTGTGGTACTCCTCCATACTCTGACTCCCTTGAGTAAGTCTTTGAAGTTTAAACTTCAAATCTCTCTCATAGGAGGCAGGCACATACCTCTTCCTCATTAATCTCCTCAAGTCTGCCCAAGTACTCACTGGTGGCTCTCTATCTCTTTGCCTCTCCTTCTGAAGTTTATGCCACCATACCAAGGCATAGTGTGAGAACTCAGTGGCTGCCAATCTCACCTTTTGCTCCTCCTCAAACTCTCCACAAGCATATAAGTTTTCGATCTTAAGCTCCCAATTCAAGTATGCCTCCGGATCATTTTTGCCTGCAAAAGAAGGAATGTTTAGTTTTATCCCTTGAAGGGGATTGCTCCACTGTTCCCTAGTCCTCCTATCTTCTTCATGTCTTGGCATCCTTCCTCCATGCGTCCTTGGACTTCTCCTTTCATTCGCTAACTGGTCAATTCTCTCATGTATTTCATCAGTGGCTTGTCGGAATAGCCTCTCAAGATGTTGAGTTAGAGCTTGCATTTGAAATGGATTAAGGCCTCCTTGTTCACCCTGTTCTGCCATCACTAAAAACACTTATACAAGGTGAAAAAACAATTATAACAACTGTTGTTTGGACCTCACAAATAATTTCTCTCAAGTGTTTCACTCAAATTTTGGCTTTTTCTAGTAATGTAATTTTCACTCTAGCCTTTTACCACTCTTGATGCTATTTAATCCTTGAGAGTCACAAGTATAGTTCAGCCCACACATAAATGCTCCACCTAATGCAATATGCTAATGATGGCAAATAGAGATATGATCCTATCACTAGAAGCCAACAAAACAAGACACCAAAAAGGACACACAAACAATTACTAGAATTGGACTACAAACAAAGACAAAAACATACAAAAGACTCACAAACAATACTAGAGTTGGACAAGAATCAAAGGCAAAGACATACAAAAGACGCACAAACAATACTAGAGTTAGACTAGAATCAAAGGCAAAGACATGCAAGATTCAAACATTTAGGATACATTTTTTTATTTTTTTTTTCGTTTTTTTTTTGACAATTTTCCTTTTCTTTTCACAGCCCTAATTATCAACTTTAGGCATTTAGAATCAGAATGGATTAATTGAAGATGATGGAATTCGAAATACCTTTTTGGGTGTTGTCCAAGAAATTTTATGCCCTTGACTCCAAGAGCTTTGATACCAAATGATGTGGATCTTGTTGAGGACCGGCAAGGGCTGATTTCTAGATGAAGAAGGACTGCACAAAAAGGGAAGAAATACACACAGACATACACAATACAAAGACAAATGGGGAAATCTAGAGTGGAGATTGAATGAAGAAAGTTACGTTTTGTAAGGGTCAGAAATTCTAATTCAACTTATCCTTGATTGTTTAGATTCCATGAGAGATTCAAGGATCAAAAACTGGCTTCATTCTCACGTGAATTTCAGTTCACACTTTAATGGAAGTTAACGCAAGAACATGACCTTAACGGAGCTTGGCAATTGAACTAAGGTTCCTTGATTTTTCTTTTGATGTTTAATTTTTTTTTTGAGTTCAGAATTTTGTTTTAGATTCAATTTAGAAGACAAGGTAGAAGAAACAAAACGCAAGAAATAAAAGATAAAAAGATGGACAGCATCACACCTCCATAATGGACTAGCATTCATACACAAGTATCACACTAATGCATGGCTAATCAACCTTGCTTCACACAAGGACCAAGAGCATCACACTCACCACTAAGTTTTCAAAACTTAGAAAAAAAAATTCATTAATCAACTTTCTGTCCGTTTTTCTCACCTCCATTCAGTTTTGTATAACTTGGCTAAACAAGACAAAAGACACACTACTCCACTACCTAAAAACAAGGGTAACCGCCCACCACTAAGTCTTAGTGGGACAATGCTGAAATATAGTTGCAAAAATCAAAACTTACAAAGGAAAAAGAAATAAAGAAAAATGGGTCTAGGTAGGATTTGAACACAGGTCATTCAAGTCCTACACTACCCTATTCTTGAGGCTAGGCCATTTGTGCTAGGCCCTCTGTTGTTCATCCTTCCACATGATCAAATGAGTAAGCTTGGATGTCCTTTGTGGCTCCTTGGTTATGTCTTCTAGGAGGGTGAGAATTAGCCTTTGTAAGGTGGCTTTGGTCTTCTTGGCCTTGGATCTTGTCATTGGCCCTCCTATTCCTTGAAGTGCCCCTGATTGGTAAGGGGTGTCCTCATCACCAAGTCCCCTTTCTTTTATCATATGGTACGAATGAACTCACAGGTTCTCATCATTATATATATCATTTCATCTTGGGACTTGGCTCTTCACGATCATAGATACATCCCGTCATTTAGTCGAAGTACACCAGAATTACTCGTCTCACCCGGCTATCAGGGCGCGACTCTGATGCCATTGGGTTGCCGTTCCAGTTGTACTCCCAAGATTCTTCTACTGAGATCGAACGTGAATGTCCTCCAGCGTACCAGGTGTATGCTCTAGTTTTTCTTCTTCAAAACATATTTTCATGATGCGAAAATGCATTATTCTTATCATATGATCCCTGGGTATCTTATGTGTTTCCAGTCTCATCATATTATTCTCAAGCTCTTTGAATTCCATCAGTTATTTAAACATTATAAGATATTCGTTTATTATTTTAGAAATATATCTATTATATCTTGGTTAAAATTATATTTTTGTATAAAGGGTAAAATAATATATTCTTTATGTAATTAATCATAATTAAGATGTTAATAATGCGATTAACAATAAAACTAACAATAATAATAACAATATTAAGATTGATGATAATTATAATAATATTAATAGAATAAGAATAATAATAATAATTATATTTTCTTAATAATTTTAAAAGTATTAGAGATTGAATGAAAATCCAAGCGAAAAACATTAAGAACAGAGGTTCCCGAGTAAAATAAAACGGGGAAAATGCTGTTTGAGATAAATAGAGTGTTTTCCGAAACATAATGTAGAAACAGTTTTCTGAGTGAAGTTAATATATATTTTTCCGAGTAAAAGGTTCTGTCCAAATGTTCAGGTCAGTTTTTCATAAAATCCGAGCTTATTACTCACTGAATCCGACTTCTATTTTATAAATTCTTGCTGGAACTCACATAAACACCCAGGTTCCTTAATATTTTCACAGTCCAACAATCAGCATATATTTTTATCAATTTAGTTTCACATATATTCAATACAAAGCAATAACCATAACATTTAATCAAACAACTCTGAACTGATTATAAGTATTTAGTAACAGATACATATATATGTATATAATCAAAGCATGTAATTCACATAACATTGAATCTGTCCTCCACTCGGTTTTCCCACAGAGCACCCAAGAATATACCCCCTTACCTCAATGAAGTTCTTGGATGGAAGGAAAGAGGTTTCCCCTTCACTGTCCTGCCTGGAATCCGAGTGAAACAGAGGGGAAAAGAGAGGAAAAGAGCTTGCTGGAAAGAAGAGTGATGAAGTGTTTGGTTTGTGTGTGTGGTGTGCGGTCTGAGGACCTTCAGCTCGTTTAAATAGAGAGGAAATGAGTGGGGAGACAAGTGGGAGACATTGATTGGAGAATTAGTTGAAGATAATGGCAACTTTTGACTCCTTTTACAGTCAGCTTAGCATTAGATTGGGATAAAATATATATAAAGTTATCATAATGGAGGCAACTTTCTCCTCTGATTGGTTCGTTGTGCCAATCATTCTTGGCGTTATATGATTAAGTGGGCTGACCACTATCTGAGGTGGAATTAAAAAGATATTCAGTGCTGGTAAAGGGGTCGGTATCACATGTGAGGGCGGTATTAAATTACGAGGGCGGAGTGCAGCACGAGGGCGGAGTGCAGCACGAGGGCGGAGTGCAGCACGAGGGCGGAGTGCAATGTGAGGGCGGAGTGAAATGTGAGGGCGGTATTAGGTGAGGCGGTATGGAGTATGAGGCGGTGTGGAGTGTGGGGCGGTGTGGAGTATAAGGCGAAGTGTAGTGTGGGCGGTGTGGAGTGTGAAACGGTGTGCTGTGTGAGGGCGGTATGGAGTGTTAGGCGGTGTTGAATGTGAAGGCGGAGTGAAGTGATGGGCGGTGTGTAGTGGGCGGTGCTGAGTGTGAAGTAGGGAAGGACGGTGTGTTAAGGGGTTAAGGACTCCGTCTGTGTAAAGAGGGCGGTGTTGTGATGAACACCGGCTCAGAGCTGTCCGGTGTGAACTCCTGCTCTAAGGACGACCTGTAACACCTTATATCTTGCAACTAATAATTCCAAAAATATGAGAAAATTTTTCACAAAAACAGTCACGTGACATTTGATATAGAAGGGAGCAGGCAAGGGGGAAACAAAGAGCATCACGCGCATATAGCAACCTATAGAAAAGCTAAGGCTGGGGCCGGCTCAATGGGTTTATCGTAACACACAACACCAGGGCGGATTACACAACACCGTTTGCTCGCTCGGACGGGGTCTGACACCGTCTAGACGGAGTATGGTAATGCAACAACGGATAGGGAATTTCACAAGGAAGCTTTTTCACGAGTAACCCTGGTCATTTAGTGGAAGGAAATAAGTAAGGGAAGAGAGGAGAGAGATATACATATACAGGAGTAATTTGTGAAGGAAAGAGGAAGTGATTACACCGCCGTCCAGTTCGGCAAGGCACAACAATGCCTGGACGGACAACTTCACAACATTCACTTACTCAGGCGATGTTCAACACCGCCCAGCGAGACATAATAGTGCTACAACGGAGGAGGAAGGTACATAGGTGGAGTCTCACGTTGATATCTGCTTGCTTCAGCATGGTTCTACGCGTTTGGGCGAACCGTCCTAGTTACTTGGGCGAGGTATGACACCGCCTAAACGAGGTCAGCACGACGCCTCTCCAACACAACACAAGGTAATTTCTCAATCGGATATGGACAAGGGTTCACTCGATAAATCCTCATGCTCGTACTTCACTCAGAAAAACGGGAAGTTACAAGGTACGTATGCGGTAGAAGATTACGGAAGAAGGAAGAGTCTGAACCTATTCCGCCCAACTTAACTAATTATGACAACGCCTGGGCGGACTCAACCACAACGCCCAAATCCGGGGTCAACACCGGGGTCTGGATTGTATTAGCATCACACCGGATAGGAAAGGTAATTGAACGGTGTCCCATTCTAACAACTACATCGCTCCGGCGTGAGTCCTCTCGCTTGAGCGAAATATCTCCATACTTCGGGCGGGGTACGACTCCGCCCAACGTATCCGACATAAGTTTTCCTAAGACAATTCTCAATTCGCTCTAACTTGGCTATAGCCTGCTCAATCATACTGTCCCTGCGTAACCATTAAAGCACAAGTATGAAACAAGGTAGCACATAGCATGTCACACACGAAACCATACATCCAGATATATATAATAAGAGCACATGTCAATATTTACAAACACAGAATCGGATTTCTCCTTATCAATAAGGTTCTATTTATCCCAAACACTAACATCCGTCATAAACCAGTCAGGGCTTAATCTAACATCGCCTTAAGTGGGCCTTCCAAATGCATCCGTACTTCACCCAGCGTTCCAGTTCTGCTTTTGGTCCTCATCTCGAGAGACATTCACTGAAAAATGGCCACTACAGAGGTGAGCATCTAAAATTTCAAATGATAGATACCGACTCAGGTTATCTGCCAATTACACAACAATACACATACATACAACACAATTAAGATCAGGGCAACATATATCAGTCAAGACATACATGAGTAACTCTTACCGTTCTAAATTTACCGATCGTCACTCGACTGTAGTCATAGCATTTTCAATGACACGGATACGCTTGCATGCATATACATATACACGTATAGTCACGAAAACAGTTTTCATTCAGCATCTAGGGTACGTACACACGGAATGGATTACTTGGCATACACACTCAGTATACTCTTACACGATATCAAATGCATAATAAAATTTCAGTCAATAACACATGCACAGAGCATCCACTTAGTCTTACGCATTTCACCCATTCACTTCCCACACGACATGCTTAACCAATTTCAACAACATTAACAGTAGTAGTAATATTAACAATGATAAGCACAGAAGATTTCACTTGGTTCCGCATCGTGTGTATCGGTCCGACGTTGCAACGTAGGCATCACAGCCTTTTTATACATAGCTCTCAGCTATCAGATCAGCTCCCAGCTGCTTGGCCGTTTTACAGGTACCCAACCGTTTGTCCACAGGTGACACCAACGCTCTCAGCGCCAACGGCGGTGTTCACAGACAGCCCGAGTCCCACTCAAGGGCTACCCCGAGTCCCACCCGAGGATTTTACAGCGTCCCACGCTGGATGACCGAAGGTAGTGTCTCACACTACGTGCTCCCAGCACAACGCATCCCATGCGCCACACACGGATTCAACACACAACATTTATTTCATGCATGCATTCTCGCATTCAAGCACATACACACACCATGCAACCAGTAGTACACATTATCCGGACTCAATGTATATAGCTGCCATGCAATCAGTTATCATTCCATATTCAGATATCCACAACATTTCGTTCGATCCAGACATGCAATCAGTTTACAGCTTCATTCAACGCATGCATCATTCTAAAAATCACAAGTTTGCTCAGGCATTTCAATTCATCTCATCCTAACATGCAATCGGAGTAAGACAGCGTCAATTTGTTTAAAGCAGGCATTTCCTATACACAACAATCTATTAAAACAATCATTTCAACATATGCATTTCTATAACCTGGGTAGCTTCAGTCAAATATTCATATCAACACAACTCAACATGTAACTGAGATCCTGCAACACATACATCTGTGAGAAAGGTGCTAACATGCAACACTCGTCTTTCACTCATCATGCAACCGAACTAGACACACTCACATGCAACACAATACACCATCAGAGCACGGATATAGCAAGCATCCACGCTCGAACCTGTTCATAACCCATGCATTTAAGATAGAAGATACTCCCCCTACCAATTACGAAACTCCGAGGGATTTCTTCCTGCTTGGGTGGTGGTTCTCCTCTCTGCTGCTTCACTCGGCGATCGTCCTCTCAAGCGTGGGGAGTTCCACTCCACTGTAGCACCGTCACTTTGGTTCTCGAAGCAGGGGATGGACTGGAGAGCAGAGAAGGAAAGAGAAGAAACAAGAGAAAAGAAGAACAAGAAGGAAGCTCGCCGGGTCCTCTGTGTGAAGAGCATGACCATCACCCGCATATATATATATACTCACGCGGAGTGCAGTATGGTGGGATGGGGAAACGCGATAATCCTGCCCATGCCACCATGCTTTCACGATAATTATCCTGTTACTCTTAGTTAATTAAATTAAGGGAGGTGTTGACTTGTTGACTTGTTTTTTTTTTTAACTTGGTTGCTTTAATTAAAATGGGGATGTTACAGTTCTCTCCCACTTGAAAAGAATTTCGTCCCCGAAATTCAGTTGATAATTCATGTGAAGCTTTAGTTGGTAACTCACCTAAATGAACAACTCGGGGTACTGCTGTCTTATGGCATCTTCGCGTTCCCACGTGCAGGAGGTGGTCTTGCCTTGCTGCCACTCCACCTTAACCAGCCTTACGTTCTTGTTTCTCAAGCGTTTTACCGATCGGTCCACGATTCCAATCGGTGTAGTCACAGTGGTTAGGTCTTCCTTGATCTCTACCTCGTCGTCAGGCATCGTGTGGCTGGGGTCATGTAAATACTTTCTTAGTTGGGACACGTGAAATACGTTGTGCAATCGGGACAAGTGAGTTGGTAATGCGAGGCGGTATGCCACGGGGCCGATCCGTTCTAACACCTCATAAGGTCCAATGTATCGAGGGCTTAACTTCCCACTTTTTAAGGCTTGTCCAACTCCTTTACTCGGAGAGGTTCTCAAAAACACTTGATCTCCGACTGAAAATCCCAATGGCTTGATGCGCTTGTCATGGTAGCTCTTCTGCCTGTCTTGTGATGCTTTCATCTTCTCCCTTATCACTCGGATCTGTTCTGTGGTTTGCTTCACGATGTCTGGTCCCAATAGTAGACTTTCACCCGCTTCTGACCAGCAGAGTGGGGTTCGGCATCTACGCCCATATAATGCCTCGTAAGGTGCCATGCCAATGCTGTGATGATGGTTGTTGTTGTACGTAAACTTGATCAAGGGAAGGTACTGCTCCCAGTCCCCACCGTACTCTAACACACACGCTCTCAATAAGTCTTCTAGACTCTGAATTGTTCGCTCGGATTGTCCATCCGATTGGGGGTGGTAGGCAGAACTAAGCCAAAGCTTTGTCCCCAATTCTTGATGCATGCTGGTCCAAAATCTGGACGTAAACCTAGGGTCCCTATCCGATACGATGGAAGTAGGTATGCCATGCAGTCGGATAACTTCTTGAATGTAGATCCGAGCCAACTTATGCAATGGGTACCTCATATTTACAGGTAAGAAGTGTGCACTCTTCGTCAATCGGTCAACAATGACCCAAATTGCATCATGGCCCGCTCGGTTTTTGGGTAATCCCATGATAAAATCCATCGCAATTGAGTCCCATTTCCACACGGGGATCTCTAGAGGCTGCATTGCACCGTACGGTTTTTGGTGCTCTACCTTCGATTTTTGACAAGTGATACACCGGGCCACGTACTCCGCCACATCCCTCTTTAGTCCGGGCCACCAGAACTGTCTCCTCAAGTCGTGGTACATTTTCGTGGTTCCTGGGTGAATGCTGAGTAGGCTTTTGTGGGCTTCATCCAGCACCATTCTTCTCAATCTTCCTTCACTCGGTATGTATATTCTGTCTCTCACCCGGAAGATCCCATCTGACCCCTCTGCCAAGGATAAATCCTTTCTTTTGGCTTGAATCTCCTTCATTTCAGCTAGGTAAGAGTCCGCCTGTTGCTGTTCGTACACGGATTTTAGGAACTCATTGGCAATCCTCAACGTACCGATTGTCATCTTCTGAGGGGAAGGGGTGTCAACATGCAAGTTCATGTCTCGGAACCGCTCCAACAACTCAACTTCTTTGGCCATCATGGTTGCTATGTGGAGGGATTTCTGACTCAATGCGTCGGCTACGACGTTTGCCTTACCTGGGTGGTATTTTAACTCGAAATCGTAGTCCTTTAAAAACTCAATCCATCTCCGCTGCCTCATGTTCAGCTCCTTTTGGTCGAATAGGTATTTGAGGCTCTTATGATCGCTGTACACTTCAAATTTGGACCCGTACAAGTAATGCCTCCAGATTTTCAATGCAAAAACTACTGCTGCCAGCTCCAAGTCATGGGTCGGATAATGCTGCTCGTGGGGTCTCAATTGTCGAGAGGCATATGCTATCACTCGATCCTTTTGCATGAGTACACACCCTAATCCGAGTCCGGACGCGTCACAATAGACCACGAAGCTTTCTCGTAACTCAGGTAATGTCAACACCGGAGCAGTCGTCAACTTATTCTTCAGCTCTTGGAAGCTGTTCTCACACTCCGGACTCCACACGAAGGGAACATTTTTCCGAGTCAATTTAGTCAGGGGTAATGCCAACTTAGAAAAACCTTCGATGAACCTCCTATAATAACCTGCCAAGCCCATAAAACTTCTTATTTCCGAGACCGATCTGGGCCTCTCCCATGCTATTACAGCAACTACCTTCGCAGGATCCACCGAGACACCTCGCTCGGAGATCACATGCCCGAGGAAGTGGATTTCATCCATCCAGAATTCGCACTTTGAAAACTTTGCAAACAATTGTTTCTCCTTCAACACTTGGAGTACCGTTCTGAGATGTCCTTCATGCTCCTCAGATGTCTTAGAATAAACTAGGATGTCGTCGATGAAAACAACAACAAACCGATCCAAGAAGAAGTGGAATATGCTGTTCATGTAATTCATGAAAACAGCAGGGGCGTTTGTCACACCGAACGGCATCACTACATACTCGTAGTGACCATATCGAGTCCTAAAGGCAGTTTTAGGAATGTACGAGTCCTTCACTCGGATTTGGTGATATCCCGATCGTAGATCAATTTTCGAGAAGACTGAGGCTCCACGCAGCTGATCAATTAAATCATCAATTCTAGGCAGTGGGTATCGATTCTTGATGGTGAGTTTGTTAAGCTGTCGATAATCTATGCAAAGTCTCATGCTGCCATCCTTCTTCTTAACAAGTAGCACAGGTGCGCCCCAT
This sequence comes from Clitoria ternatea, assembly GCA_037962975.1. NCBI lineage: Eukaryota > Viridiplantae > Streptophyta > Magnoliopsida > Fabales > Fabaceae > Clitoria > Clitoria ternatea. The sequence goes on along the minus strand of CM075674.1, from coordinate 68,570,831 downwards.
GGTGACACGCTTGGTCTAATGAACTGCTTCTCGAGTAACTCATCCACTTGTTTCTTCAACTCTGCCAATTCGGTTGAGGACATTCTGTAGGGTGCACTGGAGACCGGTTCGGCTCCAGGGATCAAGTCTATAGAGAATTCAACTTCTCTATTGGGAGGCACACTCGGAACGTCTTCTGGGAACACTTCTGGGAATTCGCAGACAACTGGAATTTCGTTCACCAGGGTCTCACTCTCATCCTTGGTTAGACAAAGCATCATAAATAGTTGGGTTATACCTAGTGCCGTGTTATCTTCAGTGGGTTGTTTTGGGAAAACTATCTCTCGGTTCTTACAATCTACTAATACCTTATTGGCTGAAAGCCAATCTATTCCGAGTACGATGTCAAGACCCTTTAAGGGCATGCAAATCAGATCGAAGGTGAAACTCCGATCATGCAACTCAAATGCTACATTTTTACATATTGACGATGTGAACACATTAGCGCCAGTGGGGCTGGCCACTTCCAAAGTCCGGTTCATAGACACAGTTGGTAACTTCAACCGTTTCACGCACTCATCAGCTATAAAAGAATGGGTAGCTCCCGAATCAAAAACAACATTAAGTGTATTCATTCCAAGTGAGCACTTACATTGTACTAGATCGTTTGCTGGTGCAACATCCTCTGCATTGATGGTGTAGATCCTTCCAGTCGCTGTTGGGCCGGTATTCCTCCCTCGCATCCCGTCTCTTCTGGCTCCGTTGCCTCTGCCACCAGGATGTTGGTCATCATTCACTCGGTTCCTTTCTTGAAATCTTCCTTGACGCACACTAACGTCTGCTTGGTGTAGTTGGGGGCAGTCGGGGCGAATGTGTCCCCTCTTGTTGCAGTGAAAGCACACTACATCACCATCATCCTTGCAGTCTCTGGCAAAGTGATTTCCTCCACACTTGAAACATCTTCTGTCTCCTACCACTGGTCGTCTTCCAGGTTGATTCCGTCCTTCATATCTGGAAAAAGGCTTGTTCCTACCGGCATTGCTTGGCTTTTTGAAATGAGGTCGTTGGGGCCTCGGGGAATAGTGGTTTCTGCTGCTCTGGCTCGAATGAGCTTTGTCGTCTTCCTCAAATATTCTACATTTGTTCACTAGTGCAGGGAAACTCCGTATCTCGTGGTATCTGCAGGCCCTCTTGATATCCGATCTCAATCCGTTTTCAAACTTAAGACACTTAGAGTTCTCCGTTCCTGGCTGTTGGAAGGGCAGATAGAATAGGCACAATTCCTCGAATCTGGCCGCGTATTCTTCCACAGTCATGGAGCCCTGTTTTAACTCCATAAACTCCAGCTCTTTCTGACTCCTCACTGTGTCGGGAAAGTATTTCTCTAAGAAGCAGGTCTTGAAATCGTTCCACATCAGTTGATTATCATCTTCGGGGAATCGGCTTCTGGCTATTTTCCACCAATTCTCCGCTTCGTCTCGCAGCATGTACATTGCACATTCCACCTTCTGGGCTTCGGTACAGCGAAGACCCCCAAAAATCCTTTCTAATTCCTGAGTCCACTTAAACGCCGCCTCAGGGTTCCGTCCTCCTAAGAATTCACTCGGCTTCCTCTTTAAGAAGCGGTCCATTACTTGGCCCTCCTCAGTTCGAGGCTGGCCCTGCCTTTCAAACACGTCTGCAAAGCGTTGGAATGCCGTAGCTATAGTCTCCATGCTTTGGCGATGTGCCATCCCTTATCCTAAAATCAACATTCAAGGATAAGTATTCCTAGTTACTTAATTCCAATCGGAATTTAGTCTAACATTTAGTAACTTAACCCATTATGTGTTCTCGTATGTCACACAATTAGTCGGGTCAGGAGGAACAACTCCTCTACCCATAAGTCAGTAACAGAGTACCAGTCCAGCTAAATTCACACCACAACAATCATGATCATACACACAACCACTTACACTTGGTAGGCTTACCTTGGCCTTGGACCTTTCGGTCCGCTCTGATACCAAAATGTAACACCTTATATCTTGCAACTAATAATTCCAAAAATATGAGAAAATTTTTCACAAAAACAGTCACGTGACATTTGATATAGAAGGGAGCAGGCAAGGGGGAAACAAAGAGCATTCACACGCATATAGCAACCTACAGAGAAGCTAAGGCTGGGGCCGGCTCAATGGGTTTATCGTAACACACAACACCAGGGCGGATTACACAACACCGTTTGCTCGCTCGGACAGGGTCTGACACCGTCTAGACGGAGTATGGTAATGCAACAGCGGATAGGGAATTTCACAAGGAAGCTTTTTCACGAGTAACCCTGGTCATTTAGTGGAAGGAAATAAGTAAGGGAAGAGAGGAGAGAGATATACATATACATGAGTAATTTGTGAAGGAAAGAGGAAGTGATTACACCGCCGTCCAGTTCGGCAAGGCACAACAACGCCTGGACGGACAACTTCACAACATTCACTTACTCAGGCGATGTTCAACACCGCCCAGCGAGACATAATAGTGCTACAACGGAGGAGGAAGGTACATAGGTGGAGTCTCACGTTGATATCTGCTTGCTTCAGCATGGTTCTACGCGTTTGGGCGAACCGTCCTAGTTACTTGGGCGAGGTATGACACCGCCTAAACGAGGTCAGCACGACACCTCTCCAACACAACACAAGGTAATTTCTCAATCGGATATGGACAAGGGTTCACTCGATAAATCCTCACGCTCGTACTTCACTCAGAAAAATGGGAAGTTACAAGGTACGTATGCGGTAGAAGATTGCGGAAGAAGGAAGAGTCTGAACCTATTCCGCCCAACTTAACTAATTATGACAACGCCTGGGCGGACTCAACCACAACGCCCAAATCCGGGGTCAACACCGGGGTCTGGATTGTATTAGCATCACACCGGATAGGAAAGGTAATTGAACGGTGTCCCATTCTAACAACTACATCGCTCCGGCGCGAGTCCTCTCGCTTGAGCGAAATGTCTCCATACTTCGGGCGGGGTACGACTCCGCCCAACGTATCCGACATAAGTTTTCCTAAGACAATTCTCAATTCGCTCTGACTTGGCTATAGCCTGCTCAATCATACTGTCCCTGCGTAACCATTAAAGCATAAGTATGAAACAAGGTAGCACATAGCATGTCACACACGAAACCATACATCCAGATATATATAATAAGAGCACATGTCAATATTTACAAACACAGAATCGGATTTCTCCTTATCAATAAGGTTCTATTTATCCCAAACACTAACATCCGTCATAAACCAGTCAGGGCTTAATCTAACATCGCCTTAAGTGGGCCTTCCAAATGCATCCGTACTTCGCCCAGCGTTCCAGTTCTGCTTTTGGTCCTCATCTCGAGGGACATTCACTGAAAAATGGCCACTACAGAGGTGAGCATCTAAAATTTCAAATGATAGATACCGACTCAGGTTATCTGCCAATTACACAACAATACACATACATACAACACAATTAAGATCAGGGCAACATGTATCAGTCAAGACATACATGAGTAACTCTTACCGTTCTAAATTTACCGATCGTCACTCGACTGTAGTCATAGCATTTTCAATGACACGGATACGCTTGCATGCATATACATATACACGTATAGTCACGAAAACAGTTTTCATTCAGCATCTAGGGTACGTACACACGGAATGGATTACTTGGCATACACACTCAGTATACTCTTACACGATATCAAATGCATAATAAAATTTCAGTCAATAACACATGCACAGAGCATCCACTTAGTCTTACGCATTTCACCCATTCACTTCCCACACGACATGCTTAACCAATTTCAACAACATTAACAGTAGTAGTAATATTAACAATGATAAGCACAGAAGATTTCACTTGGTTCCGCATCGTGTGTATCGGTCCGACGTTGCAACGTAGGCATCACAGCCTTTTTATACATAGCTCTCAGCTATCAGATCAGCTCCCAGCTGCTTGGCCATTTTACAGGTACCCAACCGTTTGTCCACAGGTGACACCAACGCTCTCAGCGCCAACGGCGGTGTTCACAGACAGCCCGAGTCCCACCCGAGGATTTTACAGCGTCCCACGCTGGATGACCGAAGGTAGTGTCTCACACTACGTGCTCCCAGCACAACGCATCCCATGCGCCACACGCAGATTCAACGCACAACATTTATTTCATGCATGCATTCTCGCATTCAAGCACATACACACACCATGCAACCAGTAGTACACATTATCCGGACTCAATGTATATAGCTGCCATGCAATCAGTTATCATTCCATATTCAGATATCCACAACATTTCGTTCGATCCAGACATGCAATCAGTTTACAGCTTCATTCAACGCATGCATCATTCTAAAAATCACAAGTTTGCTCAGGCATTTCAATTCATCTCATCCTAACATGCAATCGGAGTAAGACAGCGTCAATTTGTTTAAAGCAGGCATTTCCTATACACAACAATCTATTAAAGCAATCATTTCAACATATGCATTTCTATAACCTGGGTAGCTTTAGTCAAACATTCATATCAACACAACTCAACATGCAACTGAGATCCTGCAACACATACATCTGTGAGAAAGGTGCTAACATGCAACACTCGTCTTTCACTCATCATGCAACCGAACTAGACACACTCACATGCAACACAATACACCATCAGAGCACGGATATAGCAAGCATCCGCGCTCGAACCTGTTCATAACCCATGCATTTAAGATAGAAGATACTCCCCCTACCAATTACGAAACTCCGAGGGATTTCTTCCTGCTTGGGTGGTGGTTCTCCTCTCTGCTGCTTCACTCGGCGATCGTCCTCTCAAGCGTGGGGAGTTCCACTCCACTGTAGCACCGTCACTTTGGTTCTCGAAGCAGGGGATGGACTGGAGAGCAGAGAAGGAAAGAGAAGAAACAAGAGAAAAGAAGAACAAGAAGGAAGCTCGCCGGGTCCTCTGTGTGAAGAGCATGACCATCACCCGCATATATATATATACTCACGCGGAGTGCAGTATGGTGGGATGGGGAAACGCGATAATCCTGCCCATGCCACCATGCTTTCACGATAATTATCCTGTTACTCTTAGTTAATTAAATTAAGGGAGGTGTTGACTTGTTGACTTTTTTTTTTTTAACTTGGTTGCTTTAATTAAAATGGGGATGTTACACGACCTATTTTAGCTAACTGGTGTAGAGTGCTGACATCGGATCGCTTAAGCGACATCCGATTCGCTTGAGCGAGTCCGCCCTTCATGGCTCGAAAATCTTCAAAAACTGATTCGTTTCTCTTGGTCCTCACTCTTGATTATTTCTTCTTAAAACATCTAGTCGGATTTCTCCTCTCTAGGTCGGATTTCTTTTGGATTCAATCGGATTCTTTTTACTCAGGATTTCCATTTGGCAAACAATCTATTCTCACTTAACTAAATCATTCCTTAGTCAACTCAACATTAAATCACTTTTTACTCTGTTTTCATAACACCTTAGGCTTACTCGGAAAAGGGTATCCATATTCATTCAGTTTCCACTCAGAATTATAACATCCTTTATTTCAGAAGTCAACACTTTCTCCACTCGGTCCACTCATATTTCTCCCTCGGTTTGAACCAAATTCTTCAACTACAATTTCAATCGAAGCCTATTAAGGTCATTACCTCTCGAAAAAGGCACACACGTATGAACCTCACCCGGACTTGGTCCAGTAGAGTACTTCTCACTCGGAAGAGGAGTTCATACTCATAGACTTACTTGGAAATGGCCCTGCCTACTACAATTCACTCGGAATGGGTTCCCAAATACCATTTTTCGCTCGGTATCTACTCAATTATCATTATTCATTCATCACCACTCATTTTCAAGCCAAGTAATGCTTTAACCATACAATATATATATATAACCACTCGGAATCCATCACCATTTCTTCCATCAACACCTCCCAAATAATTTTAATAACTCATTTCAGTCGGTAGAAGCATCAACTTAATATAAAACACTTATGCATTCATTCACTCAGAACTCCTCATCATTCACTCGGGTTTATTTCATGCTTAACCACTCAGGTAAAACTTATTAAGTTAGGTTCCTCTCGGACTCATTTCATACTTAGACCCTCTAATTACACATTATTTAATCTACTCGAAAATATCATCACATTAAGTTCAACTCAGGCTTGTTCTAATCCCATCCACTCGGATTTATATATGGATCATTCATTCGGTTTATCATATACTTAGAAATTTTCCAATCTAAGCCATTATAACCAATCTTCCCTCGGATTTTATACTCGGGAATATCCAAATTCATTCTTATACACACATTTCACTCAGTATTATTTTCCACTCGAGCATATCTTACTCGGGAATATTCAAACCCATTCACTCGGAAAGGCTATATATTAAGTCCTACTCAAAATGGTTTTCAACCTACTCGGATTGCTATCTTCTATCTTATTAGGGAGGTCTGACTTGGACAACTTCACTCGGATTGCATCAGTTATATCCCTGACTGAGTCTATTCATTCGGTATCGTAGAAATTGTCACTCAAGAAAGAAGCAATTGGCAAGGTTTGACTCGGAAATGAGTCTCTCAAGGGTATTTTTACTCGGAATATTTACTCAGAAGTGGTTCCCTTGAACCCACTTCACTCCAGCTATCTCTAAGACCAATATTTCACTCGGTAGTATCCTTTTTAGTAATGTTTTATTCGGTCAACCTAACTTTACACTCGAAATTTCATTCCTCACTCGGATTTTCTTTCTATCACTCGGAATTGCTTCCTGTCACTCGGAACAGAGTCTTTTTCACTCGGAATGTCACTCTGTCACGCGGATCAGAGCCTTTTTCTCTCGGAATTTGAATAATATCCTCAAAGGTCTGTATAAATTCCATAATTATACCTAAAAATAGAATTTTTGGAGTATTACTGACCCTATACAAGGTATTTACTCACTTATTCTTACTTTCTGACCTTCCACACTTCAAAATTTACCAAATAAAACGGCTACTAAAAAAACAGGGATGTTACATTCTCCCCCCCTTTTTAGGAATTTCGTCCCGAAATTCAAAAGGTGAAATTGTTTCGCATCATCGTCCTGAATACAATTCTTTCATAATCATACTTATATATACTATCAATATACCATCATAGGACATCGTCCCCCAAAACTTATCATCAGGTCCTAGACTTGTCTGAATCCAAGTTGTATGCTCATGTTATGCTTCGGAAATTTCTCTCTCAAGATCAAGATTCTCTTAAATCTTAAAGGGTTATCCGTACCTAACAATGCTATGATTTCCTTAGCCTTAAGACTTCCAAATCATCACATGAATCATTTAATCATTACTAAAATTTAGTCAAACTCATTTTAAGCCTCTTGGTTTCATCTAAGATCATCACCAATTCATCTTATTTCAAAATGACATGCCTATTTATCATTTCAAATATCTTAATTCACTATCAATTGTTTCCTTAATCTACTATCATAACATCAATAGTCTAAATTAATTACTCCAATTACATACTTACTCATATACACTTCTTTCCCAATCCTCAATAATCAACACCTAATGCCTCAGATATTCATTTCCTTATATGTAATCATTCTAGAGTATTTAAAGCCATCAAGATCATCAACTTAGTTAAAATCCTCAAATCACTACACTTAGGGTTTTTCACCAAAATTCAATGATCATTTCTAATAATCACCAATTTCCATTAACAATACCTACATACACATTATCGTGGGTTTTCGCTAAAAATCATCTCTCATGACATTATTATTTACTTCCCTTAAATCCTAAGTTAGGGTTCCACTACAACCATCATCTTCTGTCTCAAATCTTGAAATTTTTGTATACCACTTCACATCCATCCTAAAACACACATAAGTGTATTCTACCTTTGGGTTTTACATGAAAACGGTTTCTATCCCTAAAACCCATTCACAAGACATGCTCTTAATCACATAGAAATTCAAAACCTAGAAACGAAGATTAGAGAATTTTACCTTACGCTCCGAGCTATCCCAAGCTCTAGTATGCACACAAAAATGAAGAGAGAATAAGGAAATAGGTCATCTCTTGTTTCTCGAACAGGATCTCAGTTTGGGCTTAATACTAACTTCAAAAATTCCACTAATATCCTTAATAGTCTTAACCAATGGTATCTCAATCGGAGCTACTTGGTCCTATACTCAGATTTCTAATCGGTTCTTATTTTAACTCTTCAAGTTCCAATAATGTTTGACAGATTTCCTGTCGTAGCTCTCCTTCGAATTGTGTAAGATCATTCTGCTGAAAGTTAGCTAATCCTTGGCTCTGCTTAGTAGAGATATGGGGTAATTCTTGTTGTTCTATCATCTCCATGATTTGAGTAAGAAGTTTCTCCATATCATGATCATTGTTTCAGTGAGTCATTAGGAAATTGTTGATGGAATATCAACAAAGAGGTTCTGGGTATATGTTATGTGGAGAATTCCACATAGGAAATCTAGTCGTAGGTGTTTTATGGACTGTTTAATATTTCTATCAGAGTACGTGGAAACCTAATGGTCCACTCCACAAGCTTAATGAATCGACTATGCTCTGATACCACCTTTGTAACACCCTCGGTTAGATAAGACAAATCCTTTTTGTAGGTTCATCCTATTTAACTGAGTGTGTTAACAGTTTTCAGAAAAAGTGAATATTTTTTTTTTAATAAATAAATACGTGGCAGATCAGCGGAAGTAATATTGTATATATCACATAGTCATTCACAAACTGTAAATAATTGTACTCTTAACAGAATGGGGCACGCAGGCACCCTTAAATATTATACAGTTATCCGGTGTCTGATTATAAATATTCTATCCCTAATGATTATTCTCAACGGGTTCAGCGTATTGCTGATCTTCACACTCGGGTTCTTGAGTTTCTAATTCCTCTGAAAAATGTTCAACAGTAAGGGTGAGTATAACCCAAGACCCTGATTGGTTCATCCGATGCGGACATAATCCAGTTAACATACAATGTCACATAGATCATACATTTAATATATTTATCACAATCAAGCATGTTGTCATCACATAATCGTACATTTAGGATGTTCACAATTATAAAAATCACTCATATTTTCATGAAATTAATCGTACATATAACATATTCACAATTATAACAATCAAGTATGCTGTAATGAATGCATGAGTTCGGATTATGATTTATCTTTGATTAAGTCTCATGATGCATGTGGGCCCAATAAATCAATCCATCATCATCCTTTCATTCTTTGGATTCCATCCTGCTCAAGTTATTTCTTGGGCACAACGTTTCCATTCTAGAGCGATCGGAGCTCACCAAGTCCCCTTTCTTTTATCATATGGTACGAATGAACTCACAGGTTCTCATCATTATATATATCATTTCATCTTGGGACTTGGCTCTTCACGATCATAGATACATCCCGTCATTTAGTCGAAGTACACCAGAATTACTCGTCTCATCCGGCTATCAGGGCGCGACTCTGATGCCATTGGGTTGCCGTTCCAGTTGTACTCCCAAGATTCTTCTACTGAGATCGAACGTGAATGTCCTCCAGCGTACCAGGTGTATGCTCTAGTTTTTCTTCTTTAAAACATATTTTCATGATGCGAAAATGCATTATTCTTATCATTAGATCCCTGGGTATCTTATGTGTTTCCAGTCTCATCATATTATTCTCAAGCTCTTTGAATTCCATCAGTTATTTAAACATTATAAGATATTCATTTATTATTTTAGAAATATATCTATTATATCTTGGTTAAAATTATATTTTTGTATAAAGGGTAAAATAATATATTCTTTATGTAATTAATCATAATTAAGATGTTAATAATGCAATTAACAATAAAACTAACAATAATAATAACAATATTAAGATTGATGATAATTATAATAATATTAATAGAATAAGAATAATAATAATAATTATATTTTCTTAATAATTTTAAAAGTATTAGAGATTGAATGAAAATCCAAGCGAAAAACATTAAGAACAGAGGTTCCCGAGTAAAATAAAACGGGGAAAATGCTGTTTAAGATAAATAGAGTGTTTTCCGAAACATAATGTAGAAACAGTTTTCTGAGTGAAGTTAATATATATTTTTCTGAGTAAAAGGTTCTGTCCAAATGTTCAGGTCAGTTTTTCATAAAATCCGAGCTTATTACTCACTGAATCCGACTTCTATTTTATAAATTCTTGCTGGAACTCACATAAACACCCAGGTTCCTTAATATTTTCACAGTCCAACAATCAGCATATATTTTTATCAATTTAGTTTCACATATATTCAATACAAAGCAATAACCATAACATTTAATCAAACAACTCTGAACTGATTATAAGTATTTAGTAACAGATACATATATATGTATATAATCAAAGCATGTAATTCACATAACATTGAATCTGTCCTCCACTCGGTTTTCCCACAGAGCACCCAAGAATATACCCCCTTACCTCAATGAAGTTCTTGGATGGAAGGAAAGAGGTTTCCCCTTCACTGTCCTGCCTGGAATCCGAGTGAAACAGAGGGGAAAAGAGAGGAAAAGAGCTTGCTGGAAAGAAGAGTGATGAAGTGTTTGGTTCGTGTGTGTGGTGTGCGGTCTGAGGACCTTCAGCTCGTTTAAATAGAGAGGAAATGAGTGGGGAGACAAGTGGGAGACATTGATTGGAGAATTAGGTGAAGATAATGGCAACTTTTGACTCCTTTTACAGTCAGCTTAGCATTAGATTGGGATAAAATATATATAAAGTTATCATAATAGAGGCAACTTTCTCCTCTGATTGGTTCGTTGTGCCAATCATTCTTGGCGTTATATGATTAAGTGGGCTGACCACTATCTGAGGTGGAATTAAAAAGATATTCAGTGCTGGCAAAGGGGTCGGTATCACATGTGAGGGCGGTATTAAATTACGAGGGCGGAGTGCAGCACGAGGGCGGAGTGCAGCACGAGGGCAGAGTGCAATGTGAGGGCGGAGTGAAATGTGAGGGCGGTATTAGGTGAGGCGGTATGGAGTATGAGGCGGTGTGGAGTGTGGGGCGGTGTGGAGTATAAGGCGAAGTGTAGTGTGGGCGGTGTGGAGTGTGAAACGGTGTGCTGTGTGAGGGCGGTATGGAGTGTTAGGCGGTGTTGAATGTGAAGGCGGAGTGAAGTGATGGGCGGTGTGTAGTGGGCGGTGTTGAGTGTGAAGTAGGGAAGGACGGTGTGTTAAGGGGTTAAGGACTCCGTCTGTGTAAAGAGGGCGGTGTTGTGATGAACACCGGCTCAGAGCTGTCCGGTGTGAACTCCTGCTCTAAGGACGACCTATTTTAGCTAACTGGTGTAGAGTGCTGACATCGGATCGCTTAAGCGACATCCGATTCGCTTGAGCGAGTCCGCCCTTCATGGCTCGAAAATCTTCAAAAACTGATTCGTTTCTCTTGGTCCTCACTCTTGATTATTTCTTCTTAAAACATCTAGTCGGATTTCTCCTCTCTAGGTCGGATTTCTTTTGGATTCAATCGGATTCTTTTTCCTCAGGATTTCCATTCGGCAAACAATCTATTCTCACTTAACTAAATCATTCCTTAGTCAACTCAACATTAAATCACTTTTTACTCTGTTTTTATAACACCTTAGGCTTACTCGGAAAAGGGTATCCATATTCATTCAGTTTCCACTCAGAATTATAACATCCTTTATTTCAGAAGTCAACACTTTCTCCACTCGGTCCACTCATATTTCTCCCTCGGTTTGAACCAAATTCTTCAACTACAATTTCAATCGAAGCCTATTAAGGTCATTACCTCTCGGAAAAGGCACACACGTATGAACCTCACCCGGACTTGGTCCAGTAGAGTACTTCTCACTCGGAAGAGGAGTTCATACTCATAGACTTACTTGGAAATGGCCCTGCCTACTACAATTCACTCGGAATGGGTTCCCAAATACCATTTTTCGCTCGGTATCTACTCAATTATCATTATTCATTCATCACCACTCATTTTCAAGCCAAGTAATGCTTTAACCATACAATATATGTATATAACCACTCGGAATCCATCACCATTTCTTCCATCAACACCTCCCAAATAATTTTAATAACTCATTTCAGTCGGTAGAAACATCAACTTAATATAAAACACTTATGCATTCATTCACTCAGAACTCCTCATCATTCACTCGGGTTTATTTCATGCTTAACCACTCAGGTAAAACTTATTAAGTTAGGTTCCTCTCGGACTCATTTCATACTTAGACCCTCTAATTACACATTATTTAATCTACTCGGAAATATCATCACATTAAGTTCAACTCAGGCTTGTTCTAATCCCATCCACTCGGATTTATATATGGATCATTCATTCGGTTTATCATATACTTAGAAATTTTCCAATCTAAGCCATTATAACTAATCTTCCCTCGGATTTTATACTCGGGAATATCCAAATTCATTCTTATACACACATTTCACTCAGTATTATTTTCCACTCGAGCATATCTTACTCGGGAATATTCAAACCCATTCACTCGGAAAGGCTATATATTAAGTCCTACTCAAAATGGTTTTCAACCTACTCGGATTGCTATCTTCTATCTTATTAGGGAGGTCTGACTTGGACAACTTCACTCGGATTGCATCAGTTATATCCCTGACTGAGTCTATTCATTCGGTATCGTAGAAATTATCACTCAAGAAAGAAGCAATTGGCAAGGTTTGACTCGGAAATGAGTCTCTCAAGGGTATTTTCACTCGGAATATTTACTCAGAAGTGGTTCCCTTGAACCCACTTCACTCCAGCTATCTCTAAGACCAATATTTCACTCGGTAGTATCCTTTTTAGTAATGTTTTATTCGGTCAACCTAACTTTACACTCGAAATTTCATTCCTCACTCGGATTTTCTTTCTATCACTCGGAATTGCTTCCTGTCACTCAGAACAGAGTCTTTTTCACTCGGAATGTCACTCTGTCACGCGGATCAGAGCCTTTTTCTCTCGGAATTTGAATAATATCCTCAAAGGTCTGTATAAATTCCATAATTATACCCAAAAATAGAATTTTTGGAGTATTACTGACCCTATACAAGGTATTTACTCACTTATTCTTACTTTCTGACCTTCCACACTTCAAAATTTACCAAATAAAACGGCTACTAAAAAATAGGGATGTTACAATTTCCAGTGATGAATTATGAATAGAAGATGGATTTAATGATAACAGGTTCTGTTTTATGTTAATCCGACCAGTTTTACATCTATAACAACTCGGTTTTGCTTAGTTTCAATCGGATTCAACCTTAACTGAATGTATTTCATTCTGATAGAACAATTCTTCACTCGGTAAACAACCTAATTTTACTCAGAGAACTTTTTCTAGTTTATTTCCACTCGGACAGCATCTTCCCAGTTGATATCACTCGGAAAACATATTTCACTCGGAACTTATATTGATTTCACTCAGAAAACTCCTTTGAGACTGATGTCACTCGGAATCGTATTTTATTACACTCAGAAATTCATTTTTACTCGGTTTCACCAACATTTTCACTCATGAAACTCTTTCTTACTGATTCCACTCGGAAATTATATTTTAATTCACTCAAAAATTTATTTCACTCAGAATTTAAGTTATTTCATTAAGAAAATACTTCTCAGTTTCTGTTTCACTCGGAAAACATATTAATTTCATTTAGTAAACTCTGCTCAGTTTTATTTCACTCGGATTCATAGTTAATTCATGCGGAAAACTCATTTTCACTCGGAATCAAACCTGTTTCAGTCAGAAAACAGCCTTCCAATTCATTTTCACTCGGACCCAAACTTGTTTCAGTCGGAAAACAGTTTTCCAGTGTAATTTCACTTGGATTTTTAGCCAGATCGTTTGGAAAACCCTTATCAGTATGATTCCACTCGGAATCATACTTATTTCACTCGGATTTACCCTTGTTTCACTCGGAAAACTCTGTTTTTAGTGTTTTCCCCTTGGATTTTCATTTAGAAACTATTCTTTAATACTTTTTAAATTATTGGGAAGTTATAATTATTATTATCATTCTTATTCTATTATTATTATTATTCTAATTATTATCAATCTTAATATTGTTATTATTATTATTAGTTTTATTGTTATTAACATTGTTAACGTCTTAATTATGAGTATTTACATAAAGAATATATTATTTTACTCTTTATGGAAAATATAATTTTAACCAAGATATAATAGATATATTTCTAAAATAATAAACGAATATCTTACAATGTTTAAATAATTGATGAAATTCAAAGAACTTGGGAATGATATGATAAGACTGGAAACACATAAGATACCCAAGGAATCAATTGATAAAATAAATGCATTTCGCATCATGAGAATATTTTTGAAGAAGAAAAACCTCTAAAGCATACACTTGGTACAGTGGAGGACACTCACGTTCGATCTCCATGAAGAATCTTGGGAGTACAACTGGAACGACAACCCAATGGCATCAGAGTCGCGCCTGATAGGCGGGTGAGACGATGCAATTCTAGTGTACTTTGACTAAATGACGGAGTGTAACTATGATTGTAGGGATCCAAGTTCCAAAAATATTTAAATCAATGATAAGAACCAATGAGTTCATTTGTACCATATGGAACTTGGGCAGACCCTGATCGCTTTAGATGATTGGAATGGTGATATTCCAAAGAATGAGAAGAAGATGAAACGATTTATTGGGCCCACATGCATCATGAGACTTAACCATAGATAAATCATAATAAATCCAAACTCATGCATTTCATTACAGCATATTTGATTGTTATATTTATGAATATGTTAATTATATGATTTATGTGATATTATATGTTAACTGGATTATGTCCGCACCAGATTAACCAATCAGGGTCTTGGGTTATACTCACCCTTACTGTTGACAATTTTCAGAGGAATTAGGAAATCAAGAACCTGAGTATGAAGAACAGCAATATGCTGAACCAAATGAGAACGCTCCTTAAATAGAATATAAGTAGCTGAATATTGACGAATGACTGTATAATATTTAAGGGTGCCTGCGTGCCTCATTCTATTAAGAGTACAATTACTTGCAGTTTGTGAATGACTATGTGATCTATATAATATTGCTTCCACTGATATGCCATTATTTTATTTTAAAAAAGTAAATATATATTCACTTTTTCTAAAAAAAAAACTGTTAACACTCTCAGTTAAAATAGGATGAACCTACAGAAGGAATCGTCTTATCTAACCGAGGGTGTTACAGCCCAAACCAACAACCCTCTTGACTTCTCTAGATTTTTCACTACCCCTAGAGATCTTCAAAACTTTATCAACAACCTTTCTGAGAAGGATATCATCTCCCCCCCCACTACATCAATGTTGAGACATTTAACTACCCTAGCCTCACCTTTACTTAAAGACTCCACCATTATAACCTTTTCCCCTTCCTCACCCTTAAGGAAGAGCTTTATTACCCTGAACTCATAAGGGTATTCTACTGTAACCTTAAGCTTGCAAATGGGTTGCAAGAATCAAAGGTCAAAAATGTGACCCTTAGGCTCACAAATGCCCAACTGGTAGAAATTACTCTACTGCTACTCAATGATGCTGAGTTTGACGGAGGAGATCCCAAGGACGAATATGATTTCAATGCCATCACTACCCGACAATTGTTGTGGAAGGCTGCTCGCCCAAGGAGCAACCACAAACTGGTAGGCCACTTGACCATGAACAACCGTCTCCTTCACTTTTTCTTGGTCAAGATGTTGGTTCCTCGTGGTGGGAACTATACTCTGGTGGAAGAGGATGATGTCCTTTTAATGTGGGCTATGCAGAACCAAAAAGAAATAAATTGGGTTCAAATGCTTAA
Source organism: Clitoria ternatea (assembly GCA_037962975.1). NCBI lineage: Eukaryota > Viridiplantae > Streptophyta > Magnoliopsida > Fabales > Fabaceae > Clitoria > Clitoria ternatea. Next base: position 68,554,981 of record CM075674.1, on the reverse strand, counting down.
GCTGCACATGCTCCATGCCAAAGACCAGCAAAATCTTCCCTACACCATCCTACTCACTAAAATCTTTAAAGCTTTTGGAGTAGACTTGGATGGAGAGTTGTCGTAAAAGGTGCCTCCCAAGGCTTGCATTGGCACCCATCATCTCACAAAAATGGGTATCATTTTTATGAATGGAGCTTGGCACTCAAAAATGGAAGGCATCAATGCCAACATTCCTTTTGAAGCTCCTGCTGAAGAACCTGCTCCTCCTTCTCCAAATCAAGCTGAATCATCCACCCCCGCTGACCCCTTCGCCTCCCTCTATGCATACCTTGACAGTCGGTTTGACCACATTGAGAACTCTATTCAAGAGTTCCAAATGACTGAGCAGCAACACTTCGAAATGATGCAACAACGTTATGATGAGCTGTCTCACCAAATCTCAGAACTTCGCTTTTTTCATCCGGATAATTAGATCCGTTTTATTTTGCCTTGTTTCAGTTATTTTAATTCAGTTTCTTTAAAATTCTGCAACATTTCCTTTGTGTGATTTCTTGTTTCTGTATTAAATAAACGTTTCAATTTCAATATATCTCTATGTTGATTTATTGTTTTTGATGATTCCAAAGGGGAGAAATACTTGAGTTTATCTAAATACTTGAGTTCATTCTGATTACAAATGAAACAAGTGCTAAAAACTATTTGCTAATAACAAATGGTTAACAAATTAGAAAATTATCTCTAAGGCATAAACTCTCTTAGATAAGGGGAGATATTTTGAAATAAGAGATAATGATAACTTGTTAAAAAGACAATGCAGAATCTGAAATAGATATGAAGATCATGATCAAGAGATAATATTTTTATAAAAGAGATAAAATTAGAGATAATAGATAAGTTTTTGTACTAACAACCCTCAAGAGATGAACATTGTTTGTCATCATCAAAAAAGGGGAGAATATGTTTGAATATGCTTTCAGGTTCACAGATTTTGATAATGACAAAGGACTCTTGAAGAAAAATTAGAGAAACAAGAAAATGCACCAGACCTGCAAAAACACATAGGCTAATCAATTAGGAAGACATATCTAATCGATTAGATGGCTTCTATTTTAACAAATAATCGATTACACACACAAGAATAATCGATTACATAGTTTCTGTTTGTACAATAATCGATTACACCCTAATCCTAATCGATTACCAAGATGAAAAATTGATTTAAATGTATCAGGTACTTATGCTAATCGATTGCAAGACATCAGACAATCGATTACAAGGCTGCTGGAATGACACTAATCGATTACAGTGAAGACATAATTGATTACCCAACTGCATAACCTAATTAAATGCATTAGGTGCCATCACTAATTGATTACGAGACAAGACATAATCAATTACCAAGGTTCTGAGTTGAAGCTAATCGATTACAAGGTATTGGCTAATCGATTACAGCACGAATTACACTGAAGATTTCAAAGTGTAATCGATTACAGCTCGAGGCGTAATCGATTACGATCATGCCAGAATTTGGGGAAGTGCTTTTTAAGTGGAAACCAACTCATTTCTCTATATCTCTTAGGCACCCACGAGCTACAATGGCTAGGAACTCCATTATGCTCATCTCCAAGCCCTATAAATGCAAGACTCCTTCAAGCTACTCAATGTAACACACAAATCCATCAAAGGGAAATCAAATCTTGAGTCTTGCGAGTTCTATTCATGTATAGCTTCATCTTTCAGAAAATTAGAGCTTAAACTTGTATATTCTCTCTTGTTGAGAGTTACAAGTTGTGTGAGCCTTCATTTGTATATCTACTCTATTAAGAGAGTTACTTGCTTGTAAACACTACACCAAACACAAAGGTTTTCACTCTAGGTTGAGTGGTCACAAAGGTTGGGGTTCAACCTTTGGGTATTGAGAGTTTGAGAGATTGGGTGGGTTGCCCTTTTGTTAGTGAGGATTGAGTTCTTGAGTGTGGGACACTAGGAAGCTGCAATTGCTCATAGCTTGTAATCTCTAAACTTTAATAGTGAAAATCCTTCAAGTGGGTTGCTTGAAGACGAGACGTACACCGGGGTTGGTGGAACTCGTTAAATCAGTTTGCAAGCTCTTCTCCCTTACTCTTTTATATTCATATACTGCATTTGATTGGTTTGTGTTAATTGATTGTGACTTGCTTACTTTAGCTTGCTAGAACTAGTTGTTTTAAAGAACTGCACACCAAGTGTTTGACAAATTGTTTCAGCAATATTTACACCTTATTTTGCTTTATTTCTTGTACTATACTTGTCTTCACTTGCATAATCCTTAAACTTGTAATAAAAGAATCAAGTTCAAAGGCATTCCAAGCAAAGTTTTAAAAACTCAATTCACCCCCACCCCCTCTTGAGTATTGAGGCCACTTGAATAACATTTTGGGTTTAGGATTTTGGGTTTAGGGTTTAGGGTTTAAGGTTTAGGGGGTAGGGTTTAGGGTTTTGGGGTATTAAGGTTTAGGGTTTAGGATTTAAGGTTTAGGGGGTAGGGTTTAGGGTTTTAGGGTATTAAGATTTAGGGTTTAGGGGTTTGGATTTAGGGTTTAGGGTTTAAGGTTTGGGGTTTAGGGTTTGGGGGTTAGGGTTTAGTGTTTGAGGGTTAGGGTTTATGGTGTAGGGTTTAGGGTTTTAGGGGTTAGGGGTTAGAGTTTATGGTTTAGGGTTTAGGGATTAGGGTTTAGGGTTTAGGGGTTTGGGTTTATTGTTTTTCATTTAGGGTTTAGTGGTTTGGTGTTTGGGGTTTGGGTTTTAGGGTTTAGGGTTTAGGGTTTAGGGTTTAAGTTTTAGGGTTTATGGTTTTTGCTTTAGTGTTTAGGGTTTATGGTTTGGGGTTTGAGGTTTAGGATTTAGGGTTTAGGGTTTAGAGTTTAGGGTTTAATGTTTAAGGTTCAGGGGTTAAGGTTTAGGGTTTAGGGTTTTTTGTTTAGGGTTTAGGGTTTAGGGTTTAGTGGTTTGGGGTTTGGGCTTTGGGGTGTGGGCTTTGGGTTTTAGGGTTTAGGGTTTCGGGGTTAGGGTTTAAGGTTTAGGGTCTATGGTTTTTGCTTTAGTGTTTAGGGTTTATAGGTTGGGGTTTAGGATTTAATGTTTAGGGTTTAGGGTTTAGGGTGTAGGATTTATGGTTTAGGTATTAGGGATTAGGGTTTAGGGTTTGTGGGGGTTAATGTTTAGGGTTTGGGGTTTATGGTTTAGGGTTTAGGTGTTAGGGTTTGGGGCTTAGGGTTTAAGGTTTGGGGTTAGGGTTTAGGGTGTAGGGTTTAGGGTTTTAAGGGTAGGGTTTAGGGTTTAGGGTTTAGGGTTATGGTTTAGGGTTTAGGGTTTAGTGATTAGGGTTTAGGGTGTAGTTTTTAAGGTTTAGGGCTTAGGGTTTTTGGTTTAGGGTTTAGGGTTTAGCATTTAGTGGTTTGAGTTTCAGGCTTTAGGGTTTGGGGTTTGGGGTTTGGGTTTTAGTGTTTAGGTTTAATGTTTAGGAGTTAGGGTTTAAGATTTAGGGTTTAGGGTTTTTGGTTTAGTGTTTAGGGTTATGGTTTATGGTGTGGGGTTTAGGGTTTAGGGGTTTAGGGGTTAGGGTTTAAGGTTTAAGGTTTAGGGTTTGGGGTTTAGGGTTTAGTGTTTGGGGTTAGGGTTTTGGGTGTAGGGTTTAGGGTTTTAGGTGTTAGGGTTTAGGGTTTAGTGAGACGCCCTCCTAAATATAGAGGTAAATTAATAAATAAAATTTGGATAATAAAAATAAGGGATAAATTTTTCACGATTTAAAACAATTAAAGGATGGAAGAGATCGCGAGATGAAAACTTTGGCAAGTAATCCCCGGACCCATTTTAATAACCTATCTCATATGTGAAGATGTGAGAAGGTGAACAATTAAGTCAAAGAGTGAACCTTGGATGATCAATCTCATGATCACCAATAAGGAGTAGCGGAAGTGTGCAATTACATTAAGTTAATGAAGGGGAGTGGTAGAAGGTCGAAGGATGGTCCATTGAATTATTAAAATGTATTAATTATGCGTGTAGGTCATTGTACAATCATATTATAGTCAAACAATACCAATGATACCCCAAGAAAAAGGAAAAAGTGTGAAAATAGGACCATGAATCAATTCAAACACCCCATGAATCAATTCAAATGATTCTGGAGTGCAAAATAGTGAAAACAGGACCCCTTGAATCGATTCAAGCTCGTATGAATCGATTCAGATGCTTCTGGAACTCAAAATTATGCAAACAGGGGCCCTTGAATCGATTAAAGATTGTATGAATCGATTCAGGCCTTCCTGGAACCAAAAACAGTGAAAACAGCAGCTCTTGAATTGATTCAGGGATCCTCGAATCGATTCGAGATAGCACAGTTGCTGTTTTTAAGCAGAAAAAACATTATTTTTGGACTTCCAATCCCCTTAACTTTTTCATATCAACTCCAAATGCTACCAAATTTGAACACCAACTAAAATACACCATTTGTGACATGTGGCCACCAGTCTTACTCAAAAATTCTCAAAAATGAGAAACTTATGCAAATAAATGTGTTTAGTCCATTCCTAAGCCTTTTTGAGTAACTTAGGGGGTCTATTCTCAATGGAATTCACCCATTCCAGTTTCTATAAGTCACAAATCATGTATTTAAGCTATTGGAACCACCATACACTTTCCAAAACTCATAAAACTCATTTTGACCCTATTGGTTCCTCAATTATACATGAATTCCATATGCAATCTTCACAAATTAATCAATCAAGCAAGCATCACGCACACTATTGTCATCAATTGGCCAAGAAACCTCATAATTAATATTCATTCCTCAATATGGTAAGTTAAATCAACATATCCATATTAACATTAACCAATATTAAGGTCGCTACCTAAAAATTGGCCTCTCAAAACACATAGGGTCCAATTTTCACAAGTGACCCCCAAAAGAATACATACTAATATTCATGAAATAAAATAAGCATATACATATAATTTTTGTTTTACAAAAGGAACGCCGGCCAAGGCTTACAAACTTCCATTGCATATTTACCTCCTCCATGACTCAATCCTCTAAAAGAGTAGAGTATTCAAGATACCTACATCAAGCTTTAAAAATGGCAACAAAGGAGGTGAGTAACATATACCAAATGATTCAAAATCATACATTATGATGATATCAATACATATATGCATAACATGTATTCCTCAAGAAGCAATATAAACTTCTTTCTCACATCATCTCATTCCATTTAACATCATACGTGTCCAAATCAATACATTTCACAATTCACACATCGCTATCATGGCATTCTCAATAAGGGTCATCACACATTCAATGTTAGTATCACCATTTTCTTCCCCTTTATTTAACAATCATCCATCGCCACCACGGGCTACTAACTAGGCATATCTCCAGCTATATGCAAATGCTTTTATGGCTAATGCATATGCACAAAGGTAACAATAACAATTGCGGATCCGACTGTGGGAAACAATATCATATCAAATGTGGGTCAAGCATAGGTGTGCTACTATGCCCCTACTACAGTAGTAAAATGTGTACACATATACCTCAATTCATACATGCTCAACAACATACTTTTATTGGTACCAAACCGCTCTCGCCATCTGTAGCACTAGTCACCCCGTGACTTACGGATCTACCACGTGGCCTCACTTGCCACAAGTGCTACGGGCCCCTCCTAAACACACATCAAGAGAGCCGTGTCACGTCGGACACCGAGGTAACTTGCTTATCACAGAGCCGCCCACCCACTGGGCCCACCACATAGGGTGCCTCGTCACTAAACTATGGACAGCTTCGTGATTCCCAGAATCACTAGGGAAAATACAATAACATACCCGTGCACCGGGTCGCCCTCCCACTGGGCCCACCTAGTGGAACCCCTAACATTCCATATAGACAGCGAATGATATGCCATGGATGCAAATGCAATGCAGATCAAATGCATTCTCACACTATGCATCCTAAATGCCACTCCACCATCAATAATTCATGCTTAACTCTTTAGTGGAACTCTAGGTTCTCATCATCCTCAACCATCACCAACATTCATTAGATTTCATATACATAATAGTTAGTGGCAATCACAAATCATTAATTTATATATCATAGGATGTTCATCAACAATGTAATCAATATGATCATGGTTCTAAACCATCACAACAACTCTTATTATTTAAGAGTCAATTCAATGTCATACTCATCATCCCACAAACATAAACCATATAACACCATTCACTTTAAATGCATTTTCAATCAAGTAGTCATCAATTCATTCATCCAAGCAAAATAGCATAACACAATCATATACACACACATCACTAATGAATGAAATCAAGCATTTAGAGAATGTTACCCTCTCCTACCTCAAGAGAAGTAGAAGTCGTTTCCTACATTATACAACATACCATACAATTATCCTCTATTCAAACCACCAAGATTCAAGTGCTCTTAATTAACCACTTGGTGTTTTATGCCTTTTTAATTCTCAATCTTTACTTATTCATTTAATCCACCATAACCACCATGGGTTAGGTGCCCAATCACATTATTATGCATTTAAGGCTAAACCCATTCATGGGCTTCCACATTAATGAACTCCACCAACCATTTACCACCATTAATGGTCACTACACATCACAAATAGCATCTACCATCAATAATAAATGCTCATCTACCTACATCTCATATTTCCCCTAATTTATAAAGTTAGGTTTTCATCAAAAACCTAATAACCACCATTTGTGTTTATCATTTTCCATCATTCTCATGTTATTTTCGTGTGCCACCCAAGGCCCTCATAAAACTCAAATTAAATACACCTCACCTTAGGGTTTCTCATCATAAATGTCTCTCCTAACATAACCCATATGCATTAACTCTCTCCCAACAACCAATACCCAAAAGCTAAGGCTTAAAGCTCATAAAAATGAAGAGAAACCCTTACCTCAAGCCAAAAGAAGTGAGCTTCTAGAATGGGTGAGAAAGAACACGAAAATGGAGAAAGAGGGAGAGTGAAAGAGAGAGCCTCCAAGTTCTAAGCTCCAAATAAAAATGGAAGAGGAAGATGGCATACACCACACTTATGGGTTTTTGAAGAGAAAGAAGAAGAAGAAGAAGAAGAAGAAGAAGAAGAAGAAGAAGAAGAAGAAGAAGAAGAAGAAGAAGAAGAAGAAGAAGATGGTGAAGGGAAAGAGAAGAAATGAAAAAGTAAAGAGTATAGAAGAAGGGAAGTGTGATGTGAATAAAGAGAAGAGTGAGAGAGTTTAGTGTTTTAATTTAACCCTTCACTTAAAGTTTTCCCTTTTAAATCAAATAGGACCGTTGTTCGGGCACAATACTTTATCTAAAAATTATTCTGAATATATATCCAGACTCCCAATATTATCCTTAACAACCCTAACCAATATCATCTCAATTAGAGATACTTGGTCTGACACCCATATTCTAATCAATAATTTCAGCTTATAAGGCCACAATAATTTATGAATAACCCTTAGAAATCTTAATTTAATCATTTCAACATCTTGGGAAATTTATTGATTCCATGGTTGATTATTTAATATTTATTCACAATATTTTAATCATCTTTATAAAATCAGGGATGTTACATTTAGGGTTTAGGGGTTAAGGTTTAGGGTTTGGGGTTTTTGTTTAGGGTTTAATGGTTTGGGGTTTGGGGTTTGGGGGTTGGGGTTTAGGGTTTAGGGTTTAGGGGTTAGGGTTTAAGGTTTAGGGTCTATGGTTTTTGCTTTAATGTTTAGGGATTAGGGTTTGTGGGTTGAGGTTTAGGGTTTAAGGTTTAAGGTTTAGGGTTTAAGGTTTAGTGTTTAAGGGTTAGGGTTAAGGTTTAGGGTTTAGGGATTTTTGTTTAGGGTTTAGGGTTTAGAGTTTAGTAGTTTAGGGTTTGGGCTTTGGGCTTTGGATTTTAGGGTTTAAGGTTTAGGGTTTAAGGGTTAGGGTTTAGGGTTTAGGGTGTAGGCTTTTTGGTTTAGGGATTAGGGTTTAGGGTTTAGGTTTTTTTGGGGTTAATCTTTAGGGTTTGGGGTTTGGGGTTTGGGGTTTAGGGTTTAGGGTTTAGGTGTTAGGGTTTGGGGCTTAGGGTTTAGGGTTTGGGGGTTAGGGTTTAGGGTGTAGGGTTTAGGGTTTAAGGGGTAGGGTTTAGGGTTTAGGGTTTAGAGGTTAGGGTTTAGGGCTTAGGGTTTTTATTTTAGGGTTTAGGGTTTAGCATTTAGTGGTTTGGGGTTTACGGTTTGGGGTTGGGGTTTGGAGTTTGGGTTTTAGTGTTTAGGGTTTAGGGTTTAGGAGTTTGGGTTTAAGATTTAGGGTTTAGGGTTTTTGGTTTAGTGTTTAGGGTTTATGGTTTATGGTGTGGGGTTTAGGATTTAGGGTTTTGGGTTTGGGGTTTAAGGTTTTGGGTTTAGCATTTGGGGTTTCGGGTTTTGGGTTTATGGTTTGGGGTTTTTGAGGTTAGGGTTAAGGTTTGTGGTTTGGGGTTTTGGGTTTAGGTTTTAGGGTTTAGGGTATAGAATTTATGGTTTAGGGTTTGATGGGTTAGGAATTAGGGTGTAGGATTTGTCGTATAAGGTTTTGGTTTTAGGGTTTGGGGTTTGGGGTTTAGGGTTTAGGGTTTAGGGTTTAGGGTTTAGTGTTTAGGGTGTATGTTTTTGGTTCAGGGTTTAGGGTTTGGGGTCTAAGGTTTAGGGTTTAGGGGTTAGGGTTTAGGGGTTAGGGGTTAGGGTTTGTGGTTTAAGGTTTAGGGTGTTGGGTTTGTAGTTTGGGTTTAGGGTTTGGGGTTTACGATTTAGGGTTTGGGGTTAGAGTTTAAGGTTTAGGGTTTAAAGCTTAGGGTTTGGGGTTTAGGGTTTATGTTTTAGGGTTTAGGGGTTAGGGTTTATGGTTTTAAGGGTTAGGGGTTAAGGTTTATGGTTTGGGCTTTTGGGTTTATGGGTTTAGGGTTTATGGTTTAGGGGTTAGGGTTTAGGGTTTAGGGTTTTTGGTTTAGAGTTTAGGGTTTGGGGCTTGGGGTTTGGGGTTTATGGTTTGAGGTTTAGGGTTTAAGGTTTATGGTTTTTGTATTAGAGTTTGGGGTTTAGGGTTTGGGGTTTGGGGTTTGGGTTTTAAGGTTTAGGGGTTAGGCGTTAGGGTTTAGGGTTTGGGTTTGGGGTTTAGGGTTTGGGAGTTAAGGTTTAAGGTATGTGGGTTTGGGTTTAGGGTGTAGGGTGTAGGGTTTTAGTGGTTTGGGGTTAGGATTTAGGGTTTATGGTTTTGGGTTTAGGGTTTGTGTTTAGGGTTTATGGTCTTGGGTTTGTGGTTTAGTGCTTAGGGTTTAGGGTTTATGGTTTAGGGTTTGGGGGTTAGGGTTTAGGGTTTAGGGTTTTAAGGGTTAGAGGTTAAGGTTTATGGTTTCCTCTTTTGGGTTTAGGGTTTAGGGCTTATGGTTTAGGGGTTAGGGTTATGGCTTAGGGTTTTTGGTTTAGAGTTTAGGGTTTGGGGTTTGGTGTTTAGGGTTTATGGTTTAGGGGTTAGAGGTTAGGGTTTAGGGTTTGTGGTTTTTGGTTTAGAGTTTAGGGTTTAGGGTTTGGGGTTTGGGTTTTAAGGTTTAAGTATTAGGGGTTAGGGGTTAGGGTTTAGGGTTTAGGGTTTAGGGTTTGGGGTTTGGGGGTTAAGGTTTAGGGTTTGGGGGTTAGGGTTTAGGGTTTTAGGGGTTTGGGTTTAGGATTTCGGGTTTATGGTTTGTGGTTTAGGGTTTAGGGATTGGGGTTTAGGGTTTATGGTTTAGGGTTTAGGGTTTAGGGTTTAGGGTTTGGGGTTTGGTGTTTGGGGTTTAGGATTTAGGATTTGTGTTTAGGGTTTATGTTTTAAGGTTTATGGTTTAGTGTTTAGGGTTTATGGTTTAAGGTTTGGGTTTAGGGTTTAGGGTTTAGGGTTTAGGGGTTAATGTTTGGGGTTTAGGGTTTAGGGGTTAAGGTTTAGGGCTTATTGATTAAGGATTAGGGTTTAGGGTTTAGTACTTTGGGGTTTGGGGTTTGGGGTTTGGGGTTTGGGTTTTAGTGTTTAGGGTTTAGGATTTAGGGGTAAGGCTTTAAGGTTTAGGGTTTAAGGTTTTTGCTTTAGTGTTTAGGGTTTAGGGCTTGTGGTTTGGGGTTTAGGGTTTAGGGTTTAGGGTTTAGGGTTTAAGGTCTATGGTTTAGGGTTTAGGTTTTAGGGTGTAGGGTTTAGGGTTTTAGGGGTAGGGTTTAGGGTTTAGGGATTAGGGATTAGGGTTTAGGGTTTAGAGGTTATGGTTTAGGGCTTAGGGTTTTTGGTTTAGGGTTTAGGGTTTAGTATTTAGTGGTTTGGGGTTCAGGGTTTAGGGTTTGGGGTTTGGCGTTGGGTTTTAGTGTTTAGGGTTTAGGGTTTAGGAGTTAGGTTTTATGATTTAGGGTTTAAGGTTTTTGGTTTAGGGTTTAGGGTTTAGCATTTAGTGGGTTGGGGTTCAAGGTTTGGGGTTTGGGGTTTGGGTTTTAGTGTTTAGGGTTTAGGGTTTTTGGTTTAATGTTTAGGGTTTATGGTTTATGGTGTGGGTTTAGGCTTTGGGATTTAGGGTTTGGGATTTAGGCTTTGGGATTTAGGGTTTGGGGTTTAGGGTTTTGGGATTAGGATTTGGGGTTTTGGGTTTTGGGTTTATGGTTTTGGGGTTTTGAGGTTAGGGTTAAGGGTTTAGGGTTTTTGGTTTAGTGTTTAGGGTTAAGAATTGTGGTTTGGGGTTTGGGGTTTAGGTTTTAGGGTTTAGGGTTTAGGATTTAAGGTTTAGGGTTTTATGGCTCAGGGTTTAGGTTTAGGATTTGTCGTATAGGGTTTTGGTTTTAGGGTTTGGGGTTTGGGGTTTAGGTTTTAGGGTTTAGGGGTTAGGGTTTAGGGTTTTGGGTTTTTGGTTTAAGGTTTAGGGTTTAGGGTGTATGTTTTTAGTTTAGGGTTTATGGTTTAGGTTTTGGGGGTTAGGGTTTATGGGTTAGGGTTTAGGGTTTTAACGGTTAAGGGTTAAGCTTTATGGTTTGGGCTTTAGGGTTTAGCATTTAGTGGTTTGGGGTTTGGGGTTTGGGTTTTAGTGTTTAGGGTTTAGGGTTTAGGAGTTAGGGTTTAAGATTTAGGGTTTAGGGTTTTTGGTTTAATGTTTAGGGTTTATGGTTTATGGTGTGGGGTTTAGGGTTTATGGTTTAGGGTTTGGGGTTTAGGGTTTAGGATTTAGGGTTTTAGGTTTGGGGTTTAGGGTTTTGGGATTAGGATTTGGGGTTTCGGGTTTAGGGGTTAAGGTTTTGCGTGTTTGAGGTTAGGGTTAAGGGTTTAGGGTTTTTGGTTTACTGTTTAGGGTTAAGAATTCTGGTTTGGGGTTTATGGTTTAGGTTTTAGGGTTTAAGGTTTAGGATTTAAGGTTTAGGGTTTTATGGGTTAGGGTATAGGGTTTAGGATTTGTTGTATAGGGTTTTTGTTTTAGGGTTTGGGGTTTGTGGTTTAGGTTTTATGGTTTAGGGGTTAGGGTTTTGGGTTTTGGGTTTTTGCTGTAGGGTTTAGGGTTTAGGGTATACGTTTTTGGTTTAGGGTTTAGGGATTAGGGTTTAGGGTGTTAGGTTTGTGGTTTGGGTTTAGGGTTTGGGGTTTAGGATTTGGGGTTTAGGGTTTGGGGTGTAGGGGTTGGGGTTTAAGGTTTAGGGTTTAGGGTTTGGGGTTTAGAGTTTATGTTTTAGGGTTTGGGGTTTAGGGTTTAGGGTTTATGGTTTTAAGGGTTAGGGGTTAAGGTTTAGGGTTTAGGGTTTAGGGTTTGGGGTTTAGGGTTTGGGGTTTGGGGGTTAGGGTTTATGGTTTTTGGTTTAGTATTTAGGGTTAAGAATTATGGTTTGGGGTTTGGGGTTTAGGTTTTAGGGTTTAGGGTTTATGATTTAGGGTTTTGGGTTTTGGGTTTGGGGTTTAGGGTTTTGGGATTAGGATTTGGGGTTTCAGGTTTAGGGTTTATGGTTTTGGATTTTTGAGGTTAGGGTTAAGGGTTTAGGGTTTTTGGTTTAGTGTTTAGGTTAAGAATTGTGGTTTGGGGTTTGGGGTTTAGGTTTTAGGGTTTAGGATTTAAGGTTTATGGTTTTATGGATTAGGGTTTAGGGTTTAGGATTTGTCGTATAGGGTTTTGGTTTTAGGGTTTGGGGTTTTGGGTTTAGGTTTTAGGGTTTAGGGTTAGGGTTTTGGGTTTTGGGTTTTTGTTTTAGGGTTTAGGGTGTATGTTTTTTGGTTCAGGGTTTAGGGTTTAGGGATTAGGGTTTAGGGTGTTGGGTTTATGGTTTGGGTTTAGGGTTTGGGGTTTAGGATTTGGGGTTTAGGGTTTGGGGTGTATGGGTTAGGGTTTAGGGTTTAGGGTTTGGGGTTTGGGGTTTATGTTTTAGGGTTTGGGGTTTAGGGTTTAGGGTTTTAAGGGTTAGGGGTTAGGGGTTAGGGTTTAGGGTTTGTGGTTTAGGGTTTGGGGTTTTTGGTTTTTGGTTTAGTGTTTAGGGTTAAGAATTATGGTTTGGGGTTTAGGTTTTAGGGTTTAGGTTTTAGGATTTACGGTTTTGGGTTTGGGGTTTAGGGTTTTAGGATTAGGATTTGGGATTTCTGGCTTAGGGTTTAGGGTTTACAGTGTAGGGTTTAGGGTTTAGGGTTTAATGTTTAAGGTTTAGGGGTTAAGGTTTAGGGTTTAGGGTTTTTCATTTAGGGTTTAGAGGTTTGGGGTTTGGGGTTTGGGGTTTGGGGTTTGGGTTTTAGGGGTGTAGGGTTTAGGGGTTAGGGGTTAGGGTTTATGGTTTAGGGTCTATGGTTTTTGCTTTGGTGTTTAGGGATTACGTTTTGGGGTTTGGGGTTTAGGATTTAGGGTTTAGGGTTTAGGGTTTAGTGTTTAAGGTTTAGGGGTTTAGGTTTATGGTTTAGGTTTTTTCATTTAGGGTTTAGGGTTTAGGGGTTTGGGGTTTTAGGTTTCACGTTTGGGCTTTGGGTTTTAGGGTTTGGGGTTTAGGGTTTAGGGGTTAGGGTTTAAGGTTTAGAGTCTATGGTTTTGGCTTTAGTGTTTAGGGTTTAGGGTTTGTGGTTTTGGGTTTAGGATTTAGGGTTTTGGGTTTAGGGTGTAGGATTTTTAGTTTAGGGATTAAGGGTTAGGGTTTTTTGGTGTTAATGATTAGGGTTTGGGGTTTGGGGTTTAGGGTTTAGGTGTTTAGGGTTTGGGGCTTAACGTTTAGGGTTTATGGTGTAGGGCTTAGGGTTTTAGGGCATAGGGTTTAGGGTTTAGGGTTTAGGGTTTAGGGCTTAGTGTTTAGGGTTTATGGTGTAGGGCTTAGGGTTTTAGGGCATAGGGTTTAAGGTTTATGGTTTAGGGTTTAGGGTTTAGGGATTAGAAGTTAGGGTTTAGGGCTTAGGGTTTTGGTTTAGGGTTTAGGGTTTAACATTTAGTGGTTTTGGGGTTCAGGGTTTGGGGTTTGGGGTTTGGGTTTTATTGTTTAGTGTTTAGGGTTTAGGGTTTAGGAGTTAGGGTTTAAGATTTAGGGTTTAGAGTTTTTGGTTTAGTGTTTAAGGTTTAGGGTTTAAGGTTTAGGGTTTAAGGTTTGGGGTTTAGGGTGTATGTTTTTTGGTTTAAGGTTTGGGAATTAGGGTTTAGGGGTTAGGGTTTAGGGGTCAAAGGTTAGGGTTTGTGGTTTAGGGTTTAGGTTATTGGGTTTGTGGTTTGGGTTTTAGGGTTTGGGGTTTAGGGTTTAGGGTTAAGGGTTTGGGGTGTAGGGGTTGGGGTTTAAGGTTTAGGGTTTAGGGTTTAGGGTTTATGGTGTAGGGTTTGGGGTTTAGGGTTTTAAGGGTTAGCGGTTAAGGTTAATGGTTTGGGCTTTTGGGTTTAGGGTTCGGGGTTTATGGTTTAGGGGTTAGGGTTAGGGTTTAGGGTTTTGGTTAAGAGTTTAGGGTTTGGGGATTGGGGTTTAGGGTTTAGGGTTTGGGGTTTAGGGTTTAGGGGTTAGTGTTTAGGGTTTTAAGGGTTAGCGGTTAAGGTTTATGGTTTGGGCTTTTGGGTTTAGGGTTTAGGGGTTAGGGTTTAGGGTTTAGGGTTTTTGGTTAAGAGTTTAGGGTTTGGGGATTGGGGTTTGGGGTTTAGGGTTTGGGGTTTATGGGTTTGGGGTTAGGGGTTAGGGTTTTTGGTTTTTGGTTTAGAGTTTAGAGTTTAGGGTTTGGGGTTTGAGGTTAGGTTTTAAGGTTTAGGATTTAGGGTTTAGGGTTTAGGGTTTAGCATTTAGTGGTTGTGGGGTTCAGGGTTTGGGGTTTGGGGTTTGGGTTTTAGTGTTTAGGGTTTAGGGTTTAGGAGTTAGGGTTTAAGATTTAGGGTTTAGAGTTTTTGGTTTAGTGTTTAAGGTTTAGGGTTTAAGGTTTAGGGTTTAGGGTGTATGTTTTTTGGTTTAAGGTTTAGGAATTAGGGTTTAGGGGTTAGGGTTTAGGGGTCAAAGGTTAGGGTTTGTGGTTTAGGGTTTAGGTTATTGGGTTTGTGGTTTGGGTTTAGGGTTTGGGTTTTAGGGCTTGGGGTTTAGGGTTTAGGGTTTAGGGTTAAGGGTTGGGGTGTAGGGGTTGGGGTTTAAGGTTTAGGGTTTGGGGTTTGGGGTTTATGGTTTATGGTTTGGGGTTTAGGGTTTAGGGTTTAGGGTTTTAAGGGTTAACGATTAAGGTTTATGGTTTGTGCTTTTGGGTTTAGGGTTCGGGGTTTATGGTTTAGGGGTTAGGGTTTAGGGTTTTGGTTAAGAGTTTAGGGTTTGGGGATTGTGGTTTGGGGTTTAGGGTTTGGGGTTTGGGGTTTAGGGTTTAGGGTTTAGGGTTTTAAGGGTTAGCGGTTAAGGTTTATGGTTTGGGCTTTTGGGTTTAGGGTTGGGGTTTATGGTTTAGTAGTTAGGGGTTAGGGTTTAGGGTTTTTGGTTAAGAGTTTAGGGTTTGGGGTTTGGGGTTTGGGGTTTAGGGTTTGGGGTTTAGGGGTTAGGGGTTAGGGTTTAGGGTTTTTGGTTTTTGGTTTAGAGTTTAGGGTTTAGGGTTTGGGGTTTGGGGTTTGGTTTTAAGGTTTAGGATTTAGGGTTTAGGGTTTAGGGTTTAGGTTTGGGGGTTAAGGTTTGGGGTTTGGGGGTTAGGGTTTGGGGTTTGGGGGTTAAGGTTTAGGATTTAGGGGTTATGGTTTAGGGTTTAGGGTTTGGGGTTTAAGGTTTGGGGTTTAGGGTTTGGGGGTCAGGCTTTATGGTTTAGGTTTTAGTGTTTTAGGGGTTTGGGTTTAGGGTTTAGGGTTTATGGTTTGGGGTGTAGGGTGTAGGGTGTAGGGTTTAGGGTTTAGGGTTTGGGGTTTGGGGTTTAGGGTTTAGGGTTTAGGGTTAGGGGTTTAGGGTTTGGGGTTTAGGGTTAAGTGTTTTTGAGGTTAGGGTTTAGGGTTTAGGGTTTTTGGTTTAGTGTTTAGGGTTAAGGTTTGTGGTTTGGGGTTTAGGGTTTAGGTTTTAGGGTTTAGGGTTGAGGATTTAAGGTTTAGGGCTTTATGGGTTAGGGTTTAGGGTTTAGGACTTCTCGTATAGGCTTTCGGTTTTAGGGTTTGGGGTTTGGGGTTTAGGATTTCTCGTATAGGGTTTCGGTTTTAGGGTTTGGGGTTTGGGGTTTAGGTTTTATGGTTTAGGGGTTAGGGTTTTGGGTTTAGGGATTTTGGTTTAGGGTTTAAGGTTTAGGGTTTAGGGTGTATGTTTTTTGGTTTAGGGTTTGTGGTTTAGGGTTTAGAGGTTAGTGTTTAGGGTTTAAAGGTTAGGGTTTATAGTTTAGGGTTTAATGTGTTGGGTTTGCAGGTTTAGGGTTTAAGGTTTAGGGTTTAGGATTTAGGGTTTATGTTTAGGGTTTATGGTTTAGGGTTTGTGGTTTGGTGTTTAGGATTTAGGGTTTAGGGTTTTGGGTTTTGGGTTTTGGGCTTAGGGTGTAGGGTTTATGGTTTTGGGATTATGGTTTAGGGTTTAGGGTTTAGAGTTTTTTGGGGTTAATTGACAGGGCCCGCAAGTGCACGGGTTATGTCGCGTAATATAAAAGATTATCGTTCTCCACAGGGACTGTGTTCAAAGTACCAGCATATTGAAATTTAATTATCCACACAATTGATTTTTAAGAGTTTTATAAAATAAAGCACAAATTAAAATTGCACAGAATACGAATAAATATAAAAATAAAATTTACTTGACACTTAAAAATCAGAGTTGAGAATATCTTGGGATTTCGGAGGATTAAGACTCTATTTTATGTTAATGAATTTTAACTTTTCATAAATAAGAATCGAATTAAGTTTTCCAAGGCGAATTTTCCAAAAGCTAATTAATATGTTCCTCTCGGAATCCTATTAATGTACCTAACCTATGGAAAGCGCTGCTTAATCCTCAGAAAGGCCCATTATCGTTTTATGAAAATCCCTTTTATTTCCTCAAAAGAATTTTGATTACTTTCACGGTTTTACCGAGGTCACAAAAAGCATCTCAAAAATCTTAGGTTTAGTTCAAAGCTTTCCGGTAAAAATAAATCTCTCGATTCTATTTATTACCTAAACTTACTAATATACCCGTAAGTATACACACTAGTGCAAAAAAGACATTTAACATCGGTTTTTTTGGGCTTTTCACATCGGTTTTCGAACCGATATGGATCTGGCCGATGTGAAATATTATTTCACATCGGTTTTTAAACCGATGTGAAAAATAGATGTAACATCGGTTTTTTGAGAAAACCGATGTGAAAATATGGATATATAACATCGGTTTTTAATGGAAACCGTTGTGGAAATGAATTTATAACATCGGTTTTTAAAAAACCGTTGTGAATATGAGAACTTACCACATCGGTTTTTAGGGAAACCGATGTGAATTTGGAACTTGCCACATCGGTTTTTTACAAAAACCGTTGTGGATTTGGACTTATAACATCGGTTTTTAAAACCGATGTGAAAACATGTTTTTTTTTTAAATTTTTTTAATTGTTTATATACGAATTTTTTAAAGAAACCTGGACATATGATTTCAGCATTCATCCCAACTATATTAATTTTTCATGTCAATTCCTGGGCATACATTTATACAACACAGAAAACAAATATATCAACACCAATTAAAATCATATGTCAATCAATATATATATAACACCAAACATTGTTTTATACATAGTTTAGGTCAGAATTTCATACATAATATATACAAAATTTAAACACTTGTGTTGATCATAATCTAGCTACTTGAAGAAGATATGTTGCCCAACGCTTACGAACCACATCAATTTCATCAGAAGTGAATGGTTCCTTGTTGCTAAAAACCTACAAGTATGTGATGTCAGAATATGCATTTAACTACTAGAAAATGCTTCCTTCTTTAAATCATTTCAATACCTGTATCCAATTATCCTTAATGTTCCCTATTATGACATTGAGCATGTGTCCCATGACATAATAACCACAATGGTTGCTGCCCGACGATTGTTTATTAGCCTAAAATTAGGAACAAGTAAACTTTGCATCAAATTCTTAAACCTCATCAAGTCATGTCTAGGCATAAAGGCAACATAGAGTTAATGTAACATAAAGTAACTTACTCTTAGGATTATCCATTCAAGCTTCTTCGTAAGGTGCCATGCCTCGTAAGGTGCCATGCCAATGCCTCGTAAGGTGCCATGCCAATGCTGTGATGATGGTTGTTGTTGTACGTAAACTCGATCAAGGGAAGGTACTGCTCCCAGTCCCCACCGTACTCTAACACACACGCTCTCAATAAGTCTTCTAGACTCTGAATTGTTCGCTCGGATTGTCCATCCGATTGGGGGTGGTAGGCAGAACTAAGCCAAAGCTTCGTCCCCAATTCTTGATGCATGCTGGTCCAAAATCTGGACGTAAACCTAGGGCCCCTATCCGATACGATGGAAGTAGGTATGCCATGCAGTCGGATAACTTCTTGAATGTAGATCCGAGCCAACTTATGCAATGGGTACCTCATATTTACAGGTAAGAAGTGTGCACTCTTCGTCAATCGGTCAACAATGACCCAAATTGCATCATGGCCCGCTCGGTTTTTGGGTAATCCCATGATAAAATCCATCGCAATTGAGTCCCATTTCCACACGGGGATCTCTAGAGGCTGCATTGCACCGTACGGTTTTTGGTGCTCTACCTTCGATTTTTGACAAGTGATACACCGGGCCACGTACTCCGCCACATCCCTCTTTAGTCCGGGCCACCAGAACTGTCTCCTCAAGTCGTGGTACATTTTCGTGGTTCCTGGGTGAATGCTGAGTAGGCTTTTGTGGGCTTCATCCAGCACCATTCTTCTCAATCTTCCTTCACTCGGTATGTATATTCTGTCTCTCACCCGGAAGATCCCATCTGACCCCTCTGCCAAGGATAAATCCTTTCCTTTGGCTTGAATCTCCTTCATTTCAGCTAGGTAAGAGTCCGCCTGTTGCTGTTCGTACACAGATTTTAGGAACTCATTGGCAATCCTCAACGTACCGATTGTCATCTTCTGAGGGGAAGGGGTGTCAACATGCAAGTTCATGTCTCGGAACCGCTCCAACAACTCAACTTCTTTGGCCATCATGGCTGCTATGTGGAGGGATTTCTGACTCAATGCGTCGGCTACGACGTTTGCCTTACCTGGGTGGTATTTTAACTCGAAATCGTAGTCCTTTAAAAACTCAATCCATCTCCGCTGCCTCATGTTCAGCTCCTTTTGGTCGAATAGGTATTTGAGGCTCTTATGATCGCTGTACACTTCAAATTTGGACCCGTACAAGTAATGCCTCCAGATTTTCAATGCAAAAACTACTGCTGCCAGCTCCAAGTCATGGGTCGGATAATGCTGCTCGTGGGGTCTCAATTGTCGAGAGGCATATGCTATCACTCGATCCTTTTGCATGAGTACACACCCTAATCCGAGTCCGGACGCGTCACAATAGACCACGAAGCTTTCTCGTAACTCAGGTAATGCCAACACCGGAGCAGTCGTCAACTTATTCTTCAGCTCTTGGAAGCTGTTCTCACACTCCGGACTCCACACGAAGGGAACATTTTTCCGAGTCAATTTAGTCAGGGGTAATGCCAACTTAGAAAAACCTTCGATGAACCTCCTATAATAACCTGCCAAGCCCATAAAACTTCTTATTTCCGAGACCGATCTGGGCCTCTCCCATGCTATTACAGCAACTACCTTCGCAGGATCCACCGAGACGCCTCGCTCGGAGATCACATGCCCGAGGAAGTGGATTTCATCCATCCAGAATTCGCACTTTGAAAACTTTGCAAACAATTGTTTCTCCTTCAACACTTGGAGTACCGTTCTGAGATGTCCTTCATGCTCCTCAGATGTCTTAGAATAAACTAGGATGTCGTCGATGAAAACAACAACAAACCGATCCAAGAAGAAGTGGAATATGCTGTTCATGTAATTCATGAAAATAGCAGGGGCGTTTGTCACACCGAACGGCATCACTACATACTCGTAGTGACCATATCGAGTCCTAAAGGCAGTTTTAGGAATGTCCGAGTCCTTCACTCGGATTTGGTGATATCCCGATCGTAGATCAATTTTCGAGAAGACTGAGGCTTCACGCAGCTGATCAATTAAATCATCAATTCTAGGCAGTGGGTATCGATTCTTGATGGTGAGTTTGTTAAGCTGTCGATAATCTATGCAAAGTCTCATGCTGCCATCCTTCTTCTTAACAAGTAGCACAGGTGCGCCCCATGGTGACACGCTTGGTCTAATGAACTGCTTCTCGAGTAACTCATCCACTTGTTTCTTCAACTCTGCCAATTCGGTTGAGGACATTCTGTAGGGTGCACTGGAGACCGGTTCGGCTCCAGGGATCAAGTCTATAGAGAATTCAACTTCTCTATTGGGAGGCACACTCGGAACGTCTTCTGGGAACACTTCTGGGAATTCGCAGACAACCGGAATTTCGTTCACCAGGGTCTCACTCTCATCCTTGGTTAGACAAAGCATCATAAATAGTTGGGTTATACCTAGTGCCGTGTTATCTTCAGTGGGTTGTTTTGGGAAAACTATCTCTCGGTTCTTACAATCTACTAATACCTTATTGGCTGAAAGCCAATCTATTCCGAGTATGATGTCAAGACCCTTTAAGGGCATACAAATCAGATCGAAGGTGAAACTCCGATCATGCAACTCAAATGCTACATTTTTACATATTGACGATGTGAACACATTAGCGCCAGTGGGGCTGGCCACTTCCAAAGTCCGGTTCATAGACACAGTTGGTAACTTCAACCGTTTCACGCACTCATCAGCTATAAAAGAATGGGTAGCTCCCGAATCAAAAACAACATTAAGTGTATTCATTCCAAGTGAGCACTTACATTGTACTAGATCGTTTGCTGGTGCAACATCCTCTGCATTGATGGTGTAGATCCTTCCAGTCGCTGTTGGGCCGGTATTCCTCCCTCGCATCCCGTCTCTTCTGGCTCCGTTGCCTCTGCCACCAGGACGTTGGTCATCATTCACTCGGTTCCTTTCTTGAAATCTTCCTTGACGCACACTAACGTCTGCTTGGTGTAGTTGGGGGCAGTCGGGGCGAATGTGTCCCCTCTTGTTGCAGTGAAAGCACACTACATCACCATCATCCTTGCAGTCTCTGGCAAAGTGATTTCCTCCACACTTGAAACATCTTCTGTCTCCTACCACTGGTCGTCTTCCAGGTTGATTCCGTTCTTCATATCTGGAAAAAGGCTTGTTCCTACCGGCATTGCTTGGCTTTTTGAAATGAGGTCGTTGGGGCCTCAGGGAATAGTGGTTTCTGCTGCTCTGGCTCGAATGAGCTTTGTCGTCTTCCTCAAATATTCTACATTTGTTCACTAGTGCAGGGAAACTCCGTATCTCGTGGTATCTGCAGGCCCTCTTGATATCCGATCTCAATCCGTTTTCAAACTTAAGACACTTAGAGTTCTCCGTTCCTGGCTGTTGGAAGGGCGGATAGAATAGGCACAATTCCTCGAATCTGGCCGCGTATTCTTCCACAGTCATGGAGCCCTGTTTTAACTCCATAAACTCCAGCTCTTTCCGACTCCTCACTGTGTCGGGAAAGTATTTCTCTAAGAAGCAGGTCTTGAAATCGTTCCACGTCAGTTGATTATCATCTTCGGGGAATCGGCTTCTGGCTATTTTCCACCAATTCTCCGCTTCGTCTCGCAGCATGTACATTGCACATTCCACCTTCTGGGCTTCGGTACAGCGAAGACCCCCAAAAATCCTTTCTAATTCCTGAGTCCACTTAAACGCCGCCTCAGGGTTCCGTCCTCCTAAGAATTCACTCGGCTTCCTCTTTAAGAAGCGGTCCATTACTTGGCCCTCCTCAGTTCGAGGCTGGCCCTGCCTTTCAAACACGTCTGCAAAGCGTTGGAATGCCGTAGCTATAGTCTCCATGCTTTGGCGATGTGCCATCCCTTATCCTGAAATCAACATTCAAGGATAAGTATTCCTAGTTACTTAATTCCAATCGGAATTTAGTCTAACATTTAGTAACTTAACCCATTATGTGTTCTCGTATGTCACACAATTAGTCGGGTCAGGAGGAACAACTCCTCCACCCATAAGTCAGTAACAGAGTACCAGTCCAGCTAAATTCACACCACAACAATCATGATCATACACACAACCACTTACACTTGGTAGGCTTACCTTGGCCTTGGACCTTTCGGTCCGCTCTGATACCAAAATGTAACACCTTATATCTTGCAACTAATAATTCCAAAAATATGAGAAAATTTTTCATAAAAACAGTCACGTGACATTTGATATAGAAGGGAGCAGGCAAGGGGGAAACAAAGAGCATTCACACGCATATAGCAACCTACAGAGAAGCAAAGGCTGGGGCCGACTCAATGGGTTTATCGTAACACACAACACCAGGGCGGATTACACAACACCGTTTGCTCGCTCGGACGGGGTCTGACACCGTCTAGACGGAGTATGGTAATGCAACAGCGGATAGGGAATTTCACAAGGAAGCTTTTTCACGAGTAACCCTGGTCATTTAGTGGAAGGAAATAAGTAAGGGAAGAGAGGAGAGAGATATACATATACAGGAGTAATTTGTGAAGGAAAGAGGAAGTGATTACACCGCCGTCCAGTTCGGCAAGGCACAACAACGCCTGGACGGACAACTTCACAACATTCACTTACTCAGGCGATGTTCAACACCGCCCAGCGAGACATAATAGTGCTACAACGGAGGAGGAAGGTACATAGGTGGAGTCTCACGTTGATATCTGCTTGCTTCAGCATGGTTCTACGCGTTTGGGCGAACCGTCCTAGTTACTTGGGCGAGGTATGACACCGCCTAAACGAGGTCAGCACGACGCCTCTCCAACACAACACAAGGTAATTTCTCAATCGGATATGGACAAGGGTTCACTCGATAAATCCTCACGCTCGTACTTCACTCAGAAAAATGGGAAGTTACAAGGTACGTATGCGGTAGAACATTGCGGAAGAAGGAAGAGTCTGAACCTATTCCGCCCAACTCAACTAATTATGACAACGCCTGGGCGGACTCAACCACAACGTCCAAATCCGGGGTCAACACCGGGGTCTGGATTGTATTAGCATCACACCGGATAGGAAAGGTAATTGAACGGTGTCCCATTCTAACAACTACATCGCTCCGGCGCGAGTCCTCTCGCTTGAGCGAAATGTCTCCATACTTCGGGCGGGGTACGACTCCGCCCAACGTATCCGACATAAGTTTTCCTAAGACAATTCTCAATTCGCTCTGACTTGGCTATAGCCTGCTCAATCATACTGTCCCTGCGTAACCATTAAAGCACAAGTATGAAACAAGGTAGCACATAGCATGTCACACACGAAACCATACATCCAGATATATATAATAAGAGTACATGTCAATATTTACAAACACAGAATCGGATTTCTCCTTATCAATAAGGTTCTATTTATCCCAAACACTAACATCCGTCATAAACCAGTCAGGGCTTAATCTAACATCGCCTTAAGTGGGCCTTCCAAATGCATCCGTACTTCGCCCAGCGTTCCAGTTCTGCTTTTGGTCCTCATCTCGAGAGACATTCACTGAAAAATGGCCACTGCAGAGGTGAGCATCTAAAATTTCAAATGATAGATACCGACTCAGGTTATCTGCCAATTACACAACAATACACATACATACAACACAATTAAGATCAGGGCAACATATATCAGTCAAGACATACATGAGTAACTCTTACCGTTCTAAATTTACCGATCGTCACTCGACTGTAGTCATAGCATTTTCAATGACACGGATACGCTTGCATGCATATACATATACACGTATAGTCACGAAAACAGTTTTCATTCAGCATCTAGGGTACGTACACACGGAATGGATTACTTGGCATACACACTCAGTATACTCTTACACGATATCAAATGCATAATAAAATTTCAGTCAATAACACATGCACAGAGCATCCACTTAGTCTTACGCATTTCACCCATTCACTTCCCACACGACATGCTTAACCAATTTCAACAACATTAACAGTAGTAGTAATATTAACAATGATAAGCACAGAAGATTTCACTTGGTTCCGCATCGTGTGTATCGGTCCGACGTTGCAACGTAGGCATCACAGCCTTTTTATACATAGCTCTCAGCTATCAGATCAGCTCCCAGCTGCTTGGCCGTTTTACAGGTACCCAACCGTTTGTCCACAGGTGACACCAATGCTCTCAGCGCCAACGGCGGTGTTCACAGACAGCCCGAGTCCCACTCAAGGGCTACCCCGAGTCCCACCCGAGGATTTTACAGCGTCCCACGCTGGATGACCGAAGGTAGTGTCTCACACTACATGCTCCCAGCACAACGCATCCCATGCGCCACACGCAGATTCAACGCACAACATTTATTTCATGCATGCATTCTCGCATTCAAGCACATACACACACCATGCAACCAGTAGTACACATTATCCGGACTCAATGTATATAGCTGCCATGCAATCAGTTATCATTCCATATTCAGATATCCACAACATTTCGTTCGATCCAGACATGCAATCAGTTTACAGCTTCATTCAACGCATGCATCATTCTAAAAATCACAAGTTTGCTCAGGCATTTCAATTCATCTCATCCTAACATGCAATCGGAGTAAGACAGCGTCAATTTGTTTAAAGCAGGCATTTCCTATACACAACAATCTATTAAAGCAATCATTTCAACATATGCATTTCTATAACCTGGGTAGCTTCAGTCAAACATTCATATCAACACAACTCAACATGCAACTGAGATCCTGCAACACATACATCTGTGAGAAAGGTGCTAACATGCAACACTCGTCTTTCACTCATCATGCAACCGAACTAGACACACTCACATGCAACACAATACACCATCAGAGCACGGATATAGCAAGCATCCGCGCTCGAACCTGTTCATAACCCATGCATTTAAGATAGAAGATACTCCCCCTACCAATTACAAAACTCCGAGGGATTTCTTCCTGCTTGGGTGGTGGTTCTCCTCTCTGCTGCTTCACTCGGCGATCGTCCTCTCAAGCGTGGGGAGTTCCACTCCACTGTAGCACCGTCACTTTGGTTCTCGAAGCAGGGGATGGACTGGAGAGCAGAGAAGGAAAGAGAAGAAACAAGAGAAAAGAAGAACAAGAAGGAAGCTCGCCGGGTCCTCTGTGTGAAGAGCATGACCATCACCCGCATATATATATATATACTCACGCGGAGTGCAGTATGGTGGGATGGGGAAACGCGATAATCCTGCCCATGCCACCATGCTTTCACGATAATTATCCTGTTACTCTTAGTTAATTAAATTAAGGGAGGTGTTGACTTGTTGACTTGTTTTTTTTTTTAACTTGGTTGCTTTAATTAAAATGGGGATGTTACACGACCTATTTTAGCTAACTGGTGTAGAGTGCTGACATCGGATCGCTTAAGCGACATCCGATTCGCTTGAGCGAGTCCGCCCTTCATGGCTCGAAAATCTTCAAAAACTGATTCGTTTCTCTTGGTCCTCACTCTTGATTATTTCTTCTTAAAACATCTAGTCGGATTTCTCCTCTCTAGGTCGGATTTCTTTTGGATTCAATCGGATTCTTTTTACTCAGGATTTCCATTCGGCAAACAATCTATTCTCACTTAACTAAATCATTCCTTAGTCAACTCAACATTAAATCACTTTTTACTCTGTTTTCATAACACCTTAGGCTTACTCGGAAAAGGGTATCCATATTCATTCAGTTTCCACTCAGAATTATAACATCCTTTATTTCAGAAGTCAACACTTTCTCCACTCGGTCCACTCATATTTCTCCCTCGGTTTGAACCAAATTCTTCAACTACAATTTCAATCGAAGCCTATTAAGGTCATTACCTCTCGAAAAAGGCACACACGTATGAACCTCACCCGGACTTGGTCCAGTAGAGTACTTCTCACTCGGAAGAGGAGTTCATACTCATAGACTTACTTGGAAATGGCCCTGCCTACTACAATTCACTCGGAATGGGTTCCCAAATACCATTTTTCGCTCGGTATCTACTCAATTATCATTATTCATTCATCACCACTCATTTTCAAGCCAAGTAATGCTTTAACCATACAATATATATATATAACCACTCGGAATCCATCACCATTTCTTCCATCAACACCTCCCAAATAATTTTAATAACTCATTTCAGTCGGTAGAAGCATCAACTTAATATAAAACACTTATGCATTCATTCACTCAGAACTCCTCATCATTCACTCGGGTTTATTTCATGCTTAACCACTCAGGTAAAACTTATTAAGTTAGGTTCCTCTCGGACTCATTTCATACTTAGACCCTCTAATTACACATTATTTAATCTACTCGGAAATATCATCACATTAAGTTCAACTCAGGCTTGTTCTAATCCCATCCACTCGGATTTATATATGGATCATTCATTCGGTTTATCATATACTTAGAAATTTTCCAATCTAAGCCATTATAACCAATCTTCCCTCAGATTTTATACTCGGGAATATCCAAATTCATTCTTATACACACATTTCACTCAGTATTATTTTCCACTCGAGCATATCTTACTCGGGAATATTCAAACCCATTCACTCGGAAAGGCTATATATTAAGTCCTACTCAAAATGGTTTTCAACCTACTCGGATTGCTATCTTCTATCTTATTAGGGAGGTCTGACTTGGACAACTTCACTCGGATTGCATCAGTTATATCCCTGACTGAGTCTATTCATTCGGTATCGTAGAAATTGTCACTCAAGAAAGAAGCAATTGGCAAGGTTTGACTCGGAAATGAGTCTCTCAAGGGTATTTTCACTCGGAATATTTACTCAGAAGTGGTTCCCTTGAACCCACTTCACTCCAGCTATCTCTAAGACCAATATTTCACTCGGTAGTATCCTTTTTAGTAATGTTTTATTCGGTCAACCTAACTTTACACTCGAAATTTCATTCCTCACTCGGATTTTCTTTCTATCACTCGGAATTGCTTCCTGTCACTCGGAACAGAGTCTTTTTCACTCGGAATGTCACTCTGTCACGCGGATCAGAGCCTTTTTCTCTCGGAATTTGAATAATATCCTCAAAGGTCTGTATAAATTCCATAATTATACCCAAAAATAGAATTTTTGGAGTATTACTGACCCTATACAAGGTATTTACTCACTTATTCTTACTTTCTGACCTTCCACACTTCAAAATTTACCAAATAAAACGGCTACTAAAAAAACAGGGATGTTACATTCTCCCCCCCTTTTTAGGAATTTCGTCCCGAAATTCAAAAGGTGAAATTGTTTCGCATCATCGTCCTGAATACAATTCTTTCATAATCATACTTATATATACTATCAATATACCATCATAGGACATCGTCCCCCAAAAGTTATCATCAGGTCCTAGACTTGTCTGAATCCAAGTTGTATGCTCATGTTATGCTTCGGAAATTTCTCTCTCAAGATCAAGATTCTCTTAAATCTTAAAGGGTTATCCGTACCTAACAATGCTATGATTTCCTTAGCCTTAAGACTTCCAAATCATCACATGAATCATTTAATCATTACTAAAATTTAGTCAAACTCATTATAAGCCTCTTGGTTTCATCTAAGATCATCACCAATTCATCTTATTTCAAAATGACATGCCTATTTATCATTTCAAATATCTTAATTCACTATCAATTGTTTCCTTAATCTACTATCATAACATCAATAGTCTAAATTAATTACTCCAATTACATACTTACTCATATACACTTCTTTCCCAATCCTCAATAATCAACACCTAATGCCTCAGATATTCATTTCCTTATATGTAATCATTCTAGAGTATTTAAAGCCATCAAGATCATCAACTTAGTTAAAATCCTCAAATCACTACACTTAGGGTTTTTCACCAAAATTCAATGATCATTTCTAATAATCACCAATTTCCATTAACAACACCTACATACACATTATCGTGGGTTTTCGCTAAAAATCATCTCTCATGACATTATTATTTACTTCCCTTAAATCCTAAGTTAGGGTTCCACTACAACCATCATCTTCTGTCTCAAATCTTGAAATTTTTGTATACCACTTCACATCCATCCTAAAACACACATAAGTGTATTCTACCTTTGGGTTTTACATGAAAACGGTTTCTATTCCTAAAACCCATTCACAAGACATGCTCTTAATCACATAGAAATTCAAAACCTAGAAACGAAGATTAGAGAATTTTACCTTACGCTCCGAGCTATCCCAAGCTCTAGTATGCACACAAAAATGAAGAGAGAATAAGGAAATAGGTCATCTCTTATTTCTCGAACAGGATCTCAGTTTGGGCTTAATACTAACTTCAAAAATTCCACTAATATCCTTAATAGTCTTAACCAATGGTATCTCAATCGGAGCTACTTGGTCCTATACTCAGATTTCTAATCGGTTCTTATTTTAACTCTTCAAGTTCCAATAATGTTTGACAGATTTCCTGTCGTAGCTCTCCTTCGAATTGTGTAAGATCATTCTGCTGAAAGTTAGCTAATCCTTGGCTCTGCTTAGTAGAGATATGGGGTAATTCTTGTTGTTCTATCATCTCCATGATTTGAGTAAGAAGTTTCTCCATATCATGATCCTTGTTTCAGTGAGTCATTAGGAAATTGTTGATGGAATATCAACAAAGAGGTTCTGGGTATATGTTATGTGGAGAATTCCACATAGGAAATCTAGTCGTAGGTGTTTTATGGACTGTTTAATATTTCTATCAGAGTACGTGGAAACCTAATGGTCCACTCCACAAGCTTAATGAATCGACTATGCTCTGATACCACCTTTGTAACACCCTCGGTTAGATAAGACAAATCCTTTTTGTAGGTTCATCCTATTTAACTGAGTGTGTTAACAGTTTTCAGAAAAAGTGAATATTTTTTTTTTTTAATAAATAAATACGTGGCAGATCAGCGGAAGTAATATTGTATATATCACATAGTCATTCACAAACTGTAAATAATTGTACTCTTAACAGAATGGGGCACGCAGGCACCCTTAAATATTATACAGTTATCCGGTGTCTGATTATAAATATTCTATCCCTAATGATTATTCTCAACGGGTTCAGCGTATTGCTGATCTTCACACTCGGGTTCTTGAGTTTCTAATTCCTCTGAAAAATGTTCAACAGTAAGGGTGAGTATAACCCAAGACCCTGATTGGTTCATCCGATGCGGACATAATCCAGTTAACATACAATGTCACATAGATCATACATTTAATATATTTATCACAATCAAGCATGTTGTCATCACATAATCGTACATTTAGCATGTTCACAATTATAAAAATCACTCATATTTTCATGAAATTAATCGTACATATAACATATTCACAATTATAACAATCAAGTATGCTGTAATGAATGCATGAGTTCGGATTATGATTTATCTTTGATTAAGTCTCATGATGCATGTGGGCCCAATAAATTAATCCATCATCATCCTTTCATTCTTTGGATTCCATCCTGCTCAAGTTATTTCTTGGGCACAACGTTTCCATTCTAGAGCGATCGGAGCTCACCAAGTCCCCTTTCTTTTATCATATGGTACGAATGAACTCACAGGTTCTCATCATTATATATATCATTTCATCTTGGGACTTGGCTCTTCACGATCATAGATACATCCCGTCATTTAGTCGAAGTACACCAGAATTACTCATCTCACCCGGCTATCAGGGCGCGACTCTGATGCCATTGGGTTGCCGTTCCAGTTGTACTCCCAAGATTCTTCTACTGAGATCGAACGTGAATGTCCTCCAGCGTACCAGGTGTATGCTCTAGTTTTTCTTCTTCAAAACATATTTTCATGATGCGAAAATGCATTATTCTTATCATTAGATCCCTGGGTATCTTATGTGTTTCCAGTCTCATCATATTATTCTCAAGCTCTTTGAATTCCATCAGTTATTTAAACATTATAAGATATTCGTTTATTATTTTAGAAATATATCTATTATATCTTGGTTAAAATTATATTTTTGTATAAAGGGTAAAATAATATATTCTTTATGTAATTAATCATAATTAAGATGTTAATAATGCGATTAACAATAAAACTAACAATAATAATAACAATATTAAGATTGATGATAATTATAATAATATTAATAGAATAAGAATAATAATAATATTATATTTTCTTAATAATTTTAAAAGTATTAGAGATTGAATGAAAATCCAAGCGAAAAACATTAAGAACAGAGGTTCCCGAGTAAAATAAAACGGGGAAAATGCTGTTTGAGATAAATAGAGTGTTTTCCGAAACATAATGTAGAAACAGTTTTCTGAGTGAAGTTAATATATATTTTTCCGAGTAAAAGGTTCTGTCCAAATGTTCAGGTCAGTTTTTCATAAAATCCGAGCTTATTACTCACTGAATCCGACTTCTATTTTATAAATTCTTGCTGGAACTCACATAAACACCCAGGTTCCTTAATATTTTCACAGTCCAACAATCAGCATATATTTTTATCAATTTAGTTTCACATATATTCAATACAAAGCAATAACCATAACATTTAATCAAACAACTCTGAACTGATTATAAGTATTTAGTAACAGATACATATATATGTATATAATCAAAGCATGTAATTCACATAACATTGAATCTGTCCTCCACTCGGTTTTCCCACAGAGCACCCAAGAATATACCCCCTTACCTCAATGAAGTTCTTGGATGGAAGGAAAGAGGTTTCCCCTTCACTGTCCTGCCTGGAATCCGAGTGAAACAGAGGGGAAAAGAGAGGAAAAGAGCTTGCTGGAAAGAAGAGTGATGAAGTGTTTGGTTTGTGTGTGTGGTGTGCGGTCTGAGGACCTTCAGCTCGTTTAAATAGAGAGGAAATGAGTGGGGAGACAAGTGGGAGACATTGATTGGAGAATTAGGTGAAGATAATGGCAACTTTTGACTCCTTTTACAGTCAGCTTAGCATTAGATTGGGATAAAATATATATAAAGTTATCATAATAGAGGCAACTTTCTCCTCTGATTGGTTCGTTGTGCCAATCATTCTTGGCGTTATATGATTAAGTGGGCTGACCACTATCTGAGGTGGAATTAAAAAGATATTCAGTGCTGGCAAAGGGGTCGGTATCACATGTGAGGGCGGTATTAAATTACGAGGGCGGAGTGCAGCACGAGGGCGGAGTGCAGCACGAGGGCAGAGTGCAATGTGAGGGCGGAGTGAAATGTGAGGGCGGTATTAGGTGAGGCGGTATGGAGTATGAGGCGGTGTGGAGTGTGGGGCGGTGTGGAGTATAAGGCGAAGTGTAGTGTGGGCGGTGTGGAGTGTGAAACGGTGTGCTGTGTGAGGGCGGTATGGAGTGTTAGGCGGTGTTGAATGTGAAGGCGGAGTGAAGTGATGGGCGGTGTGTAGTGGGCGGTGTTGAGTGTGAAGTAGGGAAGGACGGTGTGTTAAGGGGTTAAGGACTCCGTCTGTGTAAAGAGGGCGGTGTTGTGATGAACACCGGCTCAGAGCTGTCCGGTGTGAACTCCTGCTCTAAGGACGACCTATTTTAGCTAACTGGTGTAGAGTGCTGACATCGGATCGCTTAAGCGACATCCGATTCGCTTGAGCGAGTCCGCCCTTCATGGCTCGAAAATCTTCAAAAACTGATTCATTTCTCTTGGTCCTCACTCTTGATTATTTCTTCTTAAAACATCTAGTCGGATTTCTCCTCTCTAGGTCAGATTTCTTTTGGATTCAATCGGATTCTTTTTACTCAGGATTTCCATTCGGCAAACAATCTATTCTCACTTAACTAAATCATTCCTTAGTCAACTCAACATTAAATCACTTTTTACTCTGTTTTCATAACACCTTAGGCTTACTCGGAAAAGGGTATCCATATTCATTCAGTTTCCACTCAGAATTATAACATCCTTTATTTCAGAAGTCAACACTTTCTCCACTCGGTCCACTCATATTTCTCCCTCGGTTTGAACCAAATTCTTCAACTACAATTTCAATCGAAGCCTATTAAGGTCATTACCTCTCGGAAAAGGCACACACGTATGAACCTCACCCGGACTTGGTCCAGTAGAGTACTTCTCACTCGGAAGAGGAGTTCATACTCATAGACTTACTTGGAAATGGCCCTGCCTACTACAATTCACTCGGAATGGGTTCCCAAATACCATTTTTCGCTCGGTATCTACTCAATTATCATTATTCATTCATCACCACTCATTTTCAAGCCAAGTAATGCTTTAACCATACAATATATATATATAACCACTCGGAATCCATCACCATTTCTTCCATCAACACCTCCCAAATAATTTTAATAACTCATTTCAGTCGGTAGAAGCATCAACTTAATATAAAACACTTATGCATTCATTCACTCAGAACTCCTCATCATTCACTCGGGTTTATTTCATGCTTAACCACTCAGGTAAAACTTATTAAGTTAGGTTCCTCTCGGACTCATTTCATACTTAGACCCTCTAATTACACATTATTTAATCTACTCGGAAATATCATCACATTAAGTTCAACTCAGGCTTGTTCTAATCCCATCCACTCGGATTTATATATGGATCATTCATTCGGTTTATCATATACTTAGAAATTTTCCAATCTAAGCCATTATAACCAATCTTCCCTCAGATTTTATACTCGGGAATATCCAAATTCATTCTTATACACACATTTCACTCAGTATTATTTTCCACTCGAGCATATCTTACTCGGGAATATTCAAACCCATTCACTCGGAAAGGCTATATATTAAGTCCTACTCAAAATGGTTTTCAACCTACTCGGATTGCTATCTTCTATCTTATTAGGGAGGTCTGACTTGGACAACTTCACTCGGATTGCATCAGTTATATCCCTGACTGAGTCTATTCATTCGGTATCGTAGAAATTGTCACTCAAGAAAGAAGCAATTGGCAAGGTTTGACTCGGAAATGAGTCTCTCAAGGGTATTTTCACTCGGAATATTTACTCAGAAGTGGTTCCCTTGAACCCACTTCACTCCAGCTATCTCTAAGACCAATATTTCACTCGGTAGTATCCTTTTTAGTAATGTTTTATTCGGTCAACCTAACTTTACACTCGAAATTTCATTCCTCACTCGGATTTTCTTTCTATCACTCGGAATTGCTTCCTGTCACTCGGAACAGAGTCTTTTTCACTCGGAATGTCACTCTGTCACGCGGATCAGAGCCTTTTTCTCTCGGAATTTGAATAATATCCTCAAAGGTCTGTATAAATTCCATAATTATACCCAAAAATAGAATTTTTGGAGTATTACTGACCCTATACAAGGTATTTACTCACTTATTCTTACTTTCTGACCTTCCACACTTCAAAATTTACCAAATAAAATGGCTACTAAAAAACAGGGATGTTACAATTTCCAGTGATGAATTATGAATAGAAGATGGATTTAATGATAACAGGTTCTGTTTTATGTTAATCCGACCAGTTTTACATCTATAACAACTCGATTTTGCTTAGTTTCAATCGGATTCAACCTTAACTGAATGTATTTCATTCTGATAGAACAATTCTTCACTCGGTAAACAACCTAATTTTACTCAGAGAACTTTTTCTAGTTTATTTCCACTCGGACAGCATCTTCCCAGTTGATATCACTCGGAAAACATATTTCACTCGGAACTTATATTGATTTCACTCAGAAAACTCCTTTGAGACTGATGTCACTCGGAATCGTATTTTATTACACTCAGAAATTCATTTTTACTCGGTTTCACCAACATTTTCACTCATGAAACTCTTTCTTACTGATTCCACTCGGAAATTATATTTTAATTCACTCAAAAATTTATTTCACTCAGAATTTAAGTTATTTCATTAAGAAAATACTTCTCAGTTTCTGTTTCACTCGGAAAACATATTAATTTCATTTAGTAAACTCTGCTCAGTTTTATTTCACTCGGATTCATAGTTAATTCATGCGGAAAACTCATTTTCACTCGGAATCAAACCTGTTTCAGTCGGAAAACAGCCTTCCAATTCATTTTCACTCGGACCCAAACTTGTTTCAGTCGGAAAACAGTTTTCCAGTGTAATTTCACTTGGATTTTTAGCCAGATCGTTTGGAAAACCCTTATCAGTATGATTCCACTCGGAATCATACTTATTTCACTCGGATTTACCCTTGTTTCACTCGGAAAACTCTGTTTTTAGTGTTTTCCCCTTGGATTTTCATTTAGAAACTATTCTTTAATACTTTTTAAATTATTGGGAAGTTATAATTATTATTATCATTCTTATTCTATTATTATTATTATTCTAATTATTATCAATCTTAATATTGTTATTATTATTATTAGTTTTATTGTTATTAACATTGTTAACGTCTTAATTATGAGTATTTACATAAAGAATATATTATTTTACTCTTTATGGAAAATATAATTTTAACCAAGATATAATAGATATATTTCTAAAATAATAAACGAATATCTTACAATGTTTAAATAATTGATGAAATTCAAAGAACTTGGGAATGATATGATAAGACTGGAAACACATAAGATACCCAAGGAATCAATTGATAAAATAAATGCATTTCGCATCATGAGAATATTTTTGAAGAAGAAAAACCTCTAAAGCATACACTTGGTACAGTGGAGGACACTCACGTTCGATCTCCATGAAGAATCTTGGGAGTACAACTGGAACGACAACCCAATGGCATCAGAGTCGCGCCTGATAGCCGGGTGAGACGATGCAATTCTAGTGTACTTTGCCTAAATGATGGAGTGTAACTATGATTGTAGGGATCCAAGTTCCAAAAATATTTAAATCAATGATAAGAACCAATGAGTTCATTTGTACCATATGGAACTTGGGCAGACCCTGATCGCTTTAGATGATTGGAATGGTGATATTCCAAAGAATGAGAAGAAGATGAAACGATTTATTGGGCCCACATGCATCATGAGGCTTAACCATAGATAAATCATAATAAATCCAAACTCATGCATTTCATTACAGCATATTTGATTGTTATATTTATGAATATGTTAATTATATGATTTATGTGATATTATATGTTAACTGGATTATGTCCGCACCAGATTAACCAATCAGGGTCTTGGGTTATACTCACCCTTACTGTTGACAATTTTTAGAGGAATTAGGAAATCAAGAACCTGAGTATGAAGAACAACAATATGCTGAACCAAATGAGAACGCTCCTTAAATAGAATATAAGTAGCTGAATATTGACGAATGACTGTATAATATTTAAGGGTGCCTGCGTGCCTCATTCTATTAAGAGTACAATTACTTGCAGTTTGTGAATGACTATGTGATCTATATAATATTGCTTCCACTGATATGCCATTATTTTATTTTAAAAAAGTAAATATATATTCACTTTTTCTAAAAAAAAAACTGTTAACACTCTCAGTTAAATAGGATGAACCTACAGAAGGAATCGTCTTATCTAACCGAGGGTGTTACAGCCCAAACCAACAACCCTCTTGACTTCTCTAGATTTTTCACTACCCCTAGAGATCTTCAAAACTTTATCAACAACCTTTCTGAGAAGGATATCATCTCCCCCCCACTACATCAATGTTGAGACATTTAACTACCCTAGCCTCACCTTTACTTAAAGACTCCACCATTATAACCTTTTCCCCTTCCTCACCCTTAAGGAAGAGCTTTATTACCCTGAACTCATAAGGGTATTCTACTGTAACCTTAAGCTTGCAAATGGGTTGCTAGAATCAAAGGTCAAAAATGTGACCCTTAGGCTCACAAATGCCCAACTGGTAGAAATTACTCTACTGCTACTCAATGATGCTGAGTTTGACGGAGGAGATCCCAAGGACGAATATGATTTCAATGCCATCACTACCCGACAATCGTTGTGGAAGGCTGCTCGCCCAAGGAGCAACCACAAACTGGTAGGCCACTTGACCATGAACAACCGTCTCCTTCACTTTTTCTTGGTCAAGATGTTGGTTCCTCGTGGTGGGAACTATACTCTGGTGGAAGAGGATGATGTCCTTTTAATGTGGGCTATGCAGAACCAAAAAGAAATAAATTGGGTTCAAATGCTTAAGCTGCACATGCTCCATGCCAAAGACCAGCAAAATCTTCCCTACACCATCCTACTCACTAAAATCTTTAAAGCTTTTGGAGTAGACTTGGATGGAGAGTTGTCATAAAAGGTGCCTCCCAAGGCTTGCATTGGCACCCATCATCTCACAAAAATGGGTATCATTTTTATGAATGGAGCTTGGCACTCAAAAATGGAAGGCATCAATGCCAACATTCCTTTTGAAGCTCCTGCTGAAGAACCTGCTCCTCCTTCTCCAAATCAAGCTGAATCATCCACCCCCGCTGACCCCTTCGCCTCCCTCTATGCATACCTTGACAGTCGGTTTGACCACATTGAGAACTCTATTCAAGAGTTCCAAATGACTGAGCAGCAACACTTTGAAATGATGCAACAACGTTATGATGAGCTGTCTCACCAAATCTCAGAACTTCGCTTTTTTCATCCGGATAATTAGATCCGTTTTATTGTGCCTTGTTTCAGTTATTTTAATTCAGTTTCTTTAAAATTCTGCAACATTTCCTTTGTGTGATTTCTTGTTTCTGCATTAAATAAACGTTTCAATTTCAATATATCTCTATGTTGATTTATTGTTTTTGATGATTCCAAAGGGGAGAAATACTTGAGTTTATCTAAATACTTGAGTTCATTCTGATTACAAATGAAACAAGTGCTAAAAACTATTTGCTAATAACAAATGGTTAACAAATTAGAAAATTATCTCTAAGGCATAAACTCTCTTAGATAAGGGGAGATATTTTGAAATAAGAGATAATGATAACTTGTTAAAAAGACAATGCAGAATCTGAAATAGATATGAAGATCATGATCAAGAGATAATATTTTTATAAAAGAGATAAAATTAGAGATAATAGATAAGTTTTTGTACTAACAACCCTCAAGAGATGAACATTGTTTGTCATCATCAAAAAAGGGGAGAATATGTTTGAATATGCTTTCAGGTTCACAGATTTTGATAATGACAAAGGACTCTTGAAGAAAAATTAGAGAAACAAGAAAATGCACCAGACCTGCAAAAACACATAGGCTAATCAATTAGGAAGACATATCTAATCGATTAGATGGCTTCTATTTTAACAAATAATCGATTACACACACAAGAATAATCGATTACATAGTTTCTGTTTGTACAATAATCGATTACACCCTAATCCTAATCGATTACCAAGATGAAAAATTGATTTAAATGTATCAGGTACTTATGCTAATCGATTGCAAGACATCAGACAATCGATTACAAGGCTGCTGGAATGACACTAATCGATTACAGTGAAGACATAATTGATTACCCAACTGCATAACCTAATTAAATGCATTAGGTGCCATCACTAATTGATTACGAGACAAGACATAATCAATTACCAAGGTTCTGAGTTGAAGCTAATCGATTACAAGGTATTGGCTAATCGATTACAGCACGAATTACACTGAAGATTTCAAAGTGTAATCGATTACAGCTCGAGGCGTAATCGATTACGATCATGCCAGAATTTGGGGAAGTGCTTTTTAAGTGGAAACCAACTCATTTCTCTATATCTCTTAGGCACCCACGAGCTACAATGGCTAGGAACTCCATTATGCTCATCTCCAAGCCCTATAAATGCAAGACTCCTTCAAGCTACTCAATGTAACACACAAATCCATCAAAGGGAAATCAAATCTTGAGTCTTGCGAGTTCTATTCATGTATAGCTTCATCTTTCAGAAAATTAGAGCTTAAACTTGTATATTCTCTCTTGTTGAGAGTTACAAGTTGTGTGAGCCTTCATTTGTATATCTACTCTATTAAGAGAGTTACTTGCTTGTAAACACTACACCAAACACAAAGGTTTTCACTCTAGGTTGAGTGGTCACAAAGGTTGGGGTTCAACCTTTGGGTATTGAGAGTTTGAGAGATTGGGTGGGTTGCCCTTTTGTTAGTGAGGATTGAGTTCTTGAGTGTGGGACACTAGGAAGCTGCAATTGCTCATAGCTTGTAATCTCTAAACTTTAATAGTGAAAATCCTTCAAGTGGGTTGCTTGAAGACGAGACGTACACCGGGGTTGGTGGAACTCGTTAAATCAGTTTGCAAGCTCTTCTCCCTTACTCTTTTACATTTATATACTGCATTTGATTGGTTTGTGTTAATTGATTGTGACTTGCTTACTTTAGCTTGCTAGAACTAGTTGTTTTAAAGAACTGCACACCAAGTGTTTGACAAATTGTTTCAGCAATATTTACACCTTATTTTGCTTTATTTCTTGTACTATACTTGTCTTCACTTGCATAATCCTTAAACTTGTAATAAAAGAATCAAGTTCAAAGGCATTCCAAGCAAAGTTTTAAAAACTCAATTCACCCCCACCCCCTCTTGAGTATTGAGGCCACTTGAATAACATTTTGGGTTTAGGATTTTGGGTTTAGGGTTTAGGGTTTAAGGTTTAGGGGGTAGGGTTTAGGGTTTTGGGGTATTAAGGTTTAGGGTTTAGGATTTAAGGTTTAGGGGGTAGGGTTTAGGGTTTTAGGGTATTAAGATTTAGGGTTTAGGGTTTAGGGTTTAGGGGTTTGGATTTAGGGTTTAGGGTTTAGGGTTTGGGGTTTAGGGTTTGGGGGTTAGGGTTTAGTGTTTGAGGGTTAGGGTTTATGGTGTAGGGTTTAGGGTTTTAGGGGTTAGGGGTTAGAGTTTATGGTTTAGGGTTTAGGGATTAGGGTTTAGGGTTTAGGGGTTTGGGTTTATTGTTTTTCATTTAGGGTTTAGTGGTTTGGGGTTTGGGGTTTGGGTTTTAGGGTTTAGGGTTTAGGGTTTAGGGTTTAAGTTTTAGGGTTTATGGTTTTTGCTTTAGTGTTTAGGGTTTATGGTTTGGGGTTTGAGGTTTAGGATTTAGGGTTTAGGGTTTAGAGTTTAGGGTTTAATGTTTAAGGTTCAGGGGTTAAGGTTTAGGGTTTAGGGTTTTTTGTTTAGGGTTTAGGGTTTAGGGTTTAGTGGTTTGGGGTTTGGGCTTTGGGGTGTGGGCTTTGGGTTTTAGGGTTTAGGGTTTCGGGGTTAGGGTTTAAGGTTTAGGGTCTATGGTTTTTGCTTTAGTGTTTAGGGTTTATAGGTTGGGGTTTAGGATTTAATGTTTAGGGTTTAGGGTTTAGGGTGTAGGATTTATGGTTTATGTATTAGGGATTAGGGTTTAGGGTTTGTGGGGGTTAATGTTTAGGGTTTGGGGTTTATGGTTTAGGGTTTAGGTGTTAGGGTTTGGGGCTTAGGGTTTAAGGTTTGGGGTTAGGGTTTAGGGTGTAGGGTTTAGGGTTTTAAGGGTAGGGTT
Source organism: Clitoria ternatea (assembly GCA_037962975.1). Taxonomy (NCBI): domain Eukaryota; kingdom Viridiplantae; phylum Streptophyta; class Magnoliopsida; order Fabales; family Fabaceae; genus Clitoria; species Clitoria ternatea. The sequence goes on along the minus strand of CM075674.1, from coordinate 68,516,032 downwards.
TAGGGTTTAGGGTTTAGGGTTATGGTTTAGGGTTTAGGGTTTAGTGATTAGGGTTTAGGGTGTAGTGGTTAGGGTTTAGGGCTTAGGGTTTTTGGTTTAGGGTTTAGGGTTTAGCATTTAGTGGTTTGAGTTTCAGGCTTTAGGGTTTGGGGTTTGGGGTTTAGGTTTTAGTGTTTAGGTTTAATGTTTAGGAGTTAGGGTTTAAGATTTAGGGTTTAGGGTTTTTGGTTTAGTGTTTAGGGTTATGGTTTATGGTGTGGGGTTTAGGGTTTAGGGTTTTAGGGGTTAGGGTTTAAGGTTTAAGGTTTAGGGTTTGGGGTTTAGGGTTTAGTGTTTGGGGTTAGGGTTTTGGGTGTAGGGTTTAGGGTTTTAGGTGTTAGGGTTTAGGGTTTAGTGAGACGCCCTCCTAAATATAGAGGTAAATTAATAAATAAAATTTGGATAATAAAAATAAGGGATAAATTTTTCACGATTTAAAACAATTAAAGGATGGAAGAGATCGCGAGATGAAAACTTTGGCAAGTAATCCCCGGACCCATTTTAATAACCTATCTCATATGTGAAGATGTGAGAAGGTGAACAATTAAGTCAAAGAGTGAACCTTGGATGATCAATCTCATGATCACCAATAAGGAGTAGCGGAAGTGTGCAATTACATTAAGTTAATGAAGGGGAGTGGTAGAAGGTCGAAGGATGGTCCATTGAATTATTAAAATGTATTAATTATGCGTGTAGGTCATTGTACAATCATATTATAGTCAAACAATACCAATGATACCCCAAGAAAAAGGAAAAAGTGTGAAAATAGGACCATGAATCGATTCAAACACCCCATGAATCAATTCAAATGATTCTGGAGTGCAAAACAGTGAAAACAGGACCCCTTGAATCGATTCAAGCTCGTATGAATCGATTCAGATGCTTCTGGAACTCAAAATTATGCAAACAGGGGCCCTTGAATCGATTAAAGATTGTATGAATCGATTCAGGCCTTCCTGGAACCAAAAACAGTGAAAACAGCAGCTCTTGAATTGATTCAGGGATCCTCGAATCGATTCGAGATAGCACAGTTGCTGTTTTTAAGTAGAAAAAGCATTATTTTTGGACTTCCAACCCCCTTAACTTTTTCATATCAACTCCAAATGCTACCAAATTTTAACACCAACTAAAATACACCATTTGTGACATGTGGCCACCAGTCTTACTCAAAAATTCTCAAAAATGAGAAACTTATGCAAATAAATGCGTTTAGTCCATTCCTAAGCCTTTTTGAGTAACTTAGGGGGTCTATTCTCAATGGAATTCACCCATTCCAGTTTCTATAAGTCACAAATCATGTATTTAAGCTATTGGAACCACCATACACTTTCCAAAACTCATAAAACTCATTTTGACCCTATTGGTTCCTCAATTATACATGAATTCCATATGCAATCTTCACAAATTAATCAATCAAGCAAGCATCACGCACACTATTGTCATCAATTGGCCAAGAAACCTCATAATTAATATTCATTCCTCAATATGGTAAGCTAAATCAACATATCCATATTAACATTAACCAATATTAAGGTCGCTGCCTAAAAATTGGCCTCTCAAAACACATAGGGTCCAATTTTCACAAGTGACCCCCAAAAGAATACATACTAATATTCATGAAATAAAATAAGCATATACATATAATTTTTGTTTTACAAAAGGAACGTCGGCCAAGGCTTACAAACTTCCATTCCATATTTACCTCCTCCATGACTCAATCCTCCAAAAGAGTAGAGTATTCAAGATACCTACATCAAGCTTTAAAAATGGCAACAAAGGAGGTGAGTAACATATACCAAATGATTCAAAATCATACATTATGATGATATCAATACATATATGCATAACATGTATTCCTCAAGAAGCAATATAAACTTCTTTCTCACATCATCTCATTCCATTTAACATCATACGTGTCCAAATCAATACATTTCACAATTCACACATCGCTATCATGGCATTCTCAATAAGGGTCATCACACATTCAATGTTAGTATCACCATTTTCTTCCGCTTTATTTAACAATCATCCATCGCCACCACGGGCTACTAACTAGGCATATCTCCAGCTATATGCAAATGCTTTTATGGCTAATGCATATGCACAAAGGTAACAATAACAATTGCAGATCCGACTGTGGGAAACAATATCATATCAAATGTGGGTCAAGCATAGGTGTGCTACTATGCCCCTACTACAGTAGTAAAATGTGTACACATATACCTCAATTCATGCATGCTCAACAACATACTTTTATTGGTACCAAACCGCTCTCGCCATCTGTAGCACTAGTCACCCCGTGACTTACGGATCTACCACGTGGCCTCACTTGCCACAAGTGCTACGGGTCCCTCCTAAACACACATCAAGAGAGCCGTGTCATGTCGGACACCGAGGTAACTTGCTTATCACAGAGCCGCCCACCCACTGGGCCCACCACATAGGGTGCCTCGTCACCAAACTATGGACAGCTTCGTGATTCCCAGAATCACTAGGGAAAATACAATAACATACCCGTGCACCGGGTCGCCCTCCCACTGGGCCCGCCTAGTGGAACCCCTAACATTCCACATAGACAGCGAATGATATGCCATGGATGCAAATGCAATGCAGATCAAATGCATTCTCACACTATGCATCCTAAATGCCACTCCACCATCAATAATTCATGCTTAACTCTTTAGTGGAACTCTAGGTTCTCATCATCCTCAACCATCACCAACATTCATTAGATTTCATATACATAATAGTTAGTGGCAATCACAAATCATTAATTTATATATCATAGGATGTTCATCAACAATGTAATCAATATGATCATGGTTCTAAACCATCACAACAACTCTTATTATTTAAGAGTCAATTCAATGTCATACTCATCATCCCACAAACATAAACCATATAACACCATTCACTTTAAATGCATTTTCAATCAAGTAGTCATCAATTCATTCATCCAAGCAAAATAGCATAACACAATCATATACACACACATCACTAATGAATGAAATCAAGCATTTAGAGAATGTTACCCTCTCCTACCTCAAGAGAAGTAGAAGTCGTTTCCTACATTATACAACATACCATACAATTATCCTCTATTCAAACCACCAAGATTCAAGTGCTCTTAATTAACCACTTGGTGTTTTATGCCTTTTTAATTCTCAATCTTTACTTATTCATTTAATCCACCATAACCACCATGGGTTAGGTGCCCAATCACATTATTATGCATTTAAGGCTAAACCCATTCATGGGCTTCCACATTAATGAACTCCACCAACCATTTACCACCATTAATGGTCACTACACATCACAAATAGCATCTACCATCAATAATAAATGCTCATCTACCTACATCTCATATTTCCCCCAATTTATAAAGTTAGGTTTTCATCAAAAACCTAATAACCACCATTTGTGTTCATCATTTTCCATCATTCTCATGTTATTTTCGTGTGCCACCCAAGGCCCTCATAAAACTCAAATTAAATACACCTCACCTTAGGGTTTCTCATCATAAATGTCTCTCCTAACATAACCCATATGCATTAACTCTCTCCCAACAACCAATACCCAAAAGCTAAGGCTTAAAGCTCATAAAAATGAAGAGAAACCCTTACCTTAAGCCAAAAGAAGTGAGCTTCTAGAATGGGTGAGAAAGAACACGAAAATGGAGAAAGAGGGAGAGTGAAAGAGAGAGCCTCCAAGTTCTAAGCTCTAAATAAAAATGGAAGAGGAAGATGGCATACACCACACTTATGGGTTTTTGAAGAGGAAGAAGAAGAAGAAGAAGAAGAAGAAGAAGAAGAAGAAGAAGAAGAAGAAGAAGAAGAAGAAGAAGATGGTGAAGGGAAAGAGAAGAAATGAAAAAGTAAAGAGTATAGAAGAAGGGAAGTGTGACATGAATAAAGAGAAGAGTGAGAGAGTTTAGTGTTTTAATTTAACCCTTCACTTAAAGTTTTCCCTTTTAAATCAAATAAGACCGTTGTTCGGGCTCAATACTTTATCTAAAAATTATTCTGAATATATATCCAGACTCCCAATATTATCCTTAACAACCCTAACCAATATCATCTCAATTAGAGATACTTGGTCCGACACCCATATTCTAATCAATAATTTCAGCTTATAAGGCCACAATAATTTATGAATAACCCTTAGAAATCTTAATTTAATCATTTCAATATCTTGGGAAATTTATTGATTCCATGGTTGATTATTTAATATTTATTCACAATATTTTAATCATCTTTATAAAATCAGGGATGTTATATTTAGGGTTTAGGGGTTAAGGTTTAGGGTTTGGGTTTTTTGTTTAGGGTTTAATGGTTTGGGGTTTGGGGTTTGGGGGTTGGGGTTTAGGGTTTAGGGTTTAGGGGTTAGGGTTTAAGGTTTAGGGTCTATGGTTTTTGCTTTAATGTTTAGGGATTAGGGTTTGTGGGTTGAGGTTTAGGGTTTAAGGTTTAAGGTTTAAGGTTAGGGTTTAGTGTTTAAGGGTTAGGGTTAAGGTTTAGGGTTTAGGGATTTTTGTTTAGGGTTTAGGGTTTAGAGTTTAGTAGTTTAGGGTTTGGGCTTTGGGCTTTGGGTTTTAGGGTTTAAGGTTTAGGGTTTAAGGGTTAGGGTTTAAGGTTTAGGGTCTATGGTTTTTGCTTTAGTGTTTAGGGTTTATGGTTTGGGGTTTAGGATTTAGGGTTTAGGGTTTAAGGTTTAGGGTTTTGGGTTTAGGGTTTAGGGTGTAGGGTTTTTGGTTTAGGGATTAGGGTTTAGGGTTTAGGTTTTTTTGGGGTTAATGTTTAGGGTTTGGGGTTTGGGGTTTGGGGTTTAGGGTTTAGGGTTTAGGTGTTAGGGTTTGGGGCTTAGGGTTTAGGGTTTGGGGGTTAGGGTTTAGGGTGTAGGGTTTAGGGTTTAAGGGGTAGGGTTTAGGGTTTAGGGTTTAGAGGTTAGGGTTTAGGGCTTAGGGTTTTTGTTTTAGGGTTTAGGGTTTAGCATTTAGTGGTTTGGGGTTGGGGTTTGGAGTTTGGGTTTTAGTGTTTAGGGTTTAGGGTTTAGGAGTTAGGGTTTAAGATTTAGGGTTTAGGGTTTTTGGTTTAGTGTTTAGGGTTTATGGTTTATGGTGTGGGGTTTAGGATTTAGGGTTTTGGGTTTGGGGTTTAAGGTTTTGGGTTTAGCATTTGGGGTTTCGGGTTTTCGGTTTATGGTTTGGGGTTTTTGAGGTTAGGGTTAAGGTTTGTGGTTTGGGGTTTTGGGTTTAGGTTTTAGGGTTTAGGGTATAGAATTTATGGTTTAGGGTTTGATGGGTTAGGAATTAGGGTGTAGGATTTGTCGTATAAGGTTTTGGTTTTAGGGTTTGGGGTTTGGGGTTTAGGGTTTAGGGTTTAGGGTTTAGGGTTTAGTGTTTAGGGTGTATGTTTTTGGTTCAGGGTTTAGGGTTTGGGGTCTAAGGTTTAGGGGTTAGGGGTTAGGGTTTAGGGGTTAGGGGTTAGGGTTTGTGGTTTAAGGTTTAGGGTGTTGGGTTTGTAGTTTGGGTTTAGGGTTTGGGGTTTACGATTTAGGGTTTGGGGTTAGGGTTTAAGGTTTAGGGTTTAAAGCTTAGGGTTTGGGGTTTAGGGTTTATGTTTTAGGGTTTAGGGGTTAGGGTTTATGGTTTTAAGGGTTAGGGGTTAAGGTTTATGGTTTGGGCTTTTGGGTTTATGGGTTTAGGGTTTATGGTTTAGGGGTTAGGGTTTAGGGTTTAGGGTTTTTGGTTTAGAGTTTAGGGTTTGGGGCTTGGGGTTTGGGGTTTATGGTTTGAGGTTTAGGGTTTAAGGTTTATGGTTTTTGTATTAGAGTTTGGGGTTTAGGGTTTGGGGTTTGGGGTTTGGGTTTTAAGGTTCAGGGGTTAGGCGTTAGGGTTTAGGGTTTGGGTTTGGGGTTTAGGGTTTGGGGGTTAAGGTTTAAGGTATGTGGGTTAGGGTTTAGGGTGTAGGGTGTAGGGTTTTAGTGGTTTGGGGTTAGGATTTAGGGTTTATGGTTTTGGGTTTAGGGTTTGTGTTTAGGGTTTATGGTCTTGGGTTTATGGTTTAGTGTTTAGGGTTTAGGGTTTATGGTTTAGGGTTTGGGGGTTAGGGTTTAGGGTTTAGGGTTTTAAGGGTTAGAGGTTAAGGTTTATGGTTTCCTCTTTTGGGTTTAGGGTTTAGGGCTTATGGTTTAGGGGTTAGGGTTATGGCTTAGGGTTTTTGGTTTAGAGTTTTTGGGGTTTGGTGTTTAGGGTTTATGGTTTAGGGGTTAGAGGTTAGGGTTTAGGGTTTATGGTTTTTGGTTTAGAGTTTAGGGTTTAGGGTTTGGGGTTTGGGTTTTAAGGTTTAAGTATTAGGGGTTAGGGGTTAGGGTTTAGGGTTTAGGGTTTAGGGTTTGGGGTTTGGGGGTTAAGGTTTAGGGTTTGGGGGTTAGGGTTTAGGGTTTTAGGGGTTTGGGTTTAGGATTTCGGGTTTATGGTTTGTGGTTTAGGGTTTAGGGATTGGGGTTTAGGGTTTATGGTTTAGGGTTTAGGGTTTAGGGTTTAGGGTTTGGGGTTTGGTGTTTGGGGTTTAGGATTTAGGATTTGTGTTTAGGGTTTATGTTTTAAGGTTTATGGTTTAGTGTTTAGGGTTTATGGTTTAAGGTTTGGGTTTAGGGTTTAGGGTTTAGGGTTTAGGGGTTAATGTTTGGGGTTTAGGGTTTAGGGGTTAAGGTTTAGGGCTTATTGATTAAGGATTAGGGTTTAGGGTTTAGTACTTTGGGGTTTGGGGTTTGGGGTTTGGGGTTTGGGTTTTAGTGTTTAGGGTTTAGGATTTAGGGGTAAGGCTTTAAGGTTTAGGGTTTAAGGTTTTTGCTTTAGTGTTTAGGGTTTAGGGCTTGTGGTTTGGGGTTTAGGGTGTAGGGTTTAGGGTTTAGGGTTTAAGGTCTATGGTTTAGGGTTTAGGTTTTAGGGTGTAGGGTTTAGGGTTTTAGGGGTAGGGTTTAGGGTTTAGGGATTAGGGATTAGGGTTTAGGGTTTAGAGGTTATGGTTTAGGGCTTAGGGTTTTTGGTTTAGGGTTTAGGGTTTAGTATTTAGTGGTTTGGGGTTCAGGGTTTAGGGTTTGGGGTTTGGCGTTGGGTTTTAGTGTTTAGGGTTTAGGGTTTAGGAGTTAGGTTTTATGATTTAGGGTTTAAGGTTTTTGGTTTAGGGTTTAGGGTTTAGCATTTAGTGGTTTGGGGTTCAAGGTTTGGGGTTTGGGGTTTGGGTTTTAGTGTTTAGGGTTTAGGGTTTTTGGTTTAATGTTTAGGGTTTATGGTTTATGGTGTGGGTTTAGGGTTTGGGATTTAGGGTTTGGGATTTAGGCTTTGGGATTTAGGGTTTGGGGTTTAGGGTTTTGGGATTAGGATGTGGGGTTTTGGGTTTTGGGTTTATGGTTTTGGGGTTTTGAGGTTAGGGTTAAGGGTTTAGGGTTTTTGGTTTAGTGTTTAGGGTTAAGAATTGTGGTTTGGGGTTTGGGGTTTAGGTTTTAGGGTTTAGGGTTTAGGATTTGTCGTATAGGGTTTTGGTTTTAGGGTTTGGGGTTTGGGGTTTAGGTTTTAGGGTTTAGGGGTTAGGGTTTTGGGTTTTGGGTTTTTAGTTTAAGGTTTAGGGTTTAGGGTGTATGTTTTTTAGTTTAGGGTTTATGGTTTAGGTTTTGGGGGTTAGGGTTTATGGGTTAGGGTTTAGGGTTTTAACAGTTAAGGGTTAAGCTTTATGGTTTGGGCTTTAGGGTTTAGCATTTAGTGGTTTGGGGTTTGGGGTTTGGGTTTTAGTGTTTAGGGTTTAGGGTTTAGGAGTTAGGGTTTAAGATTTAGGGTTTAGGGTTTTTGGTTTAATGTTTAGGGTTTATGGTTTATGGTGTGGGGTTTAGGGTTTATGGTTTAGGGTTTGGGGTTTAGGGTTTAGGATTTAGGGTTTTAGGTTTGGGGTTTAGGGTTTTGGGATTAGGATTTGGGGTTTCGGGTTTAGGGGTTAAGGTTTTGCGTGTTTGAGGTTAGGGTTAAGGGTTTAGGGTTTTTGGTTTACTGTTTAGGGTTAAGAATTCTGGTTTGGGGTTTATGGTTTAGGTTTTAGGGTTTAAGGTTTAGGATTTAAGGTTTAGGGTTTTATGGGTTAGGGTATAGGGTTTAGGATTTGTTGTATAGGGTTTTTGTTTTAGGGTTTGGGGTTTGTGGTTTAGGTTTTATGGTTTAGGGGTTAGGGTTTTGGGTTTTGGGTTTTTGCTGTAGGGTTTAGGGTTTAGGGTATATGTTTTTGGTTTAGGGTTTAGGGATTAGGGTTTAGGGTGTTAGGTTTGTGGTTTGGGTTTAGGGTTTGGGGTTTAGGATTTGGGGTTTAGGGTTTGGGGTGTAGGGGTTGGGGTTTAGGGTTTAGGGTTTAGGGTTTGGGGTTTAGAGTTTATGTTTTAGGGTTTGGGGTTTAGGGTTTAGGGTTTATGGTTTTAAGGGTTAGGGGTTAAGGTTTAGGGTTTAGGGTTTAGGGTTTGGGGTTTAGGGTTTGGGGTTTGGGGGTTAGGGTTAGGGTTTTTGGTTTAGTATTTAGGGTTAAGAATTATGGTTTGGGGTTTGGGGTTTAGGTTTTAGGGTTTAGGGTTTATGGTTTAGGGTTTTGGGTTTTGGGTTTGGGGTTTAGGGTTTTGGGATTAGGATTTGGGGTTTCAGGTTTAGGGTTTATGGTTTTGGATTTTTGAGGTTAGGGTTAAGGGTTTAGGGTTTTTGGTTTAGTGTTTAGGTTAAGAATTGTGGTTTGGGGTTTGGGGTTTAGGTTTTAGGGTTTAGGATTTAAGGTTTATGGTTTTATGGATTAGGGTTTAGGGTTTAGGATTTGTCGTATAGGGTTTTGGTTTTAGGGTTTGGGGTTTGGGGTTTAGGTTTTAGGGTTTAGGGTTAGGGTTTTGGGTTTTGGGTTTTTGTTTTAGGGTTTAGGGTGTATGTTTTTTGGTTCAGGGTTTAGGGTTTAGGGATTAGGGTTTAGGGTGTTGGGTTTGTGGTTTGGGTTTAGGGTTTGGGGTTTAGGATTTGGGGTTTAGGGTTTGGGGTGTATGGGTTAGGGTTTAGGGTTTAGGGTTTGGGGTTTGGGGTTTATGTTTTAGGGTTTGGGGTTTAGGGTTTAGGGTTTTAAGGGTTAGGGGTTAGGGGTTAGGGTTTAGGGTTTGTGGTTTAGGGTTTGGGGTTTTTGGTTTTTGGTTTAGTGTTTAGGGTTAAGAATTATGGTTTGGGGTTTAGGTTTTAGGGTTTAGGTTTTAGGATTTACGGTTTTGGGTTTGGGGTTTAGGGTTTTAGGATTAGGATTTGGGATTTCTGGCTTAGGGTTTAGGGTTTACAGTTTAGGGTTTAGGGTTTAGGGTTTAATGTTTAAGGTTTAGGGGTTAAGGTTTAGGGTTTAGGGTTTTTCATTTAGGGTTTAGAGGTTTGGGGTTTGGGGTTTGGGGTTTGGGGTTTGGGTTTTAGGGGTGTAGGGTTTAGGGGTTAGGGGTTAGGGTTTAAGGTTTAGGGTCTATGGTTTTTGCTTTGGTGTTTAGGGATTACGTTTTGGGGTTTGGGGTTTAGGATTTAGGGTTTAGGGTTTAGGGTTTAGGGTTTAGTGTTTAAGGTTTAGGGGTTTAGGTTTATGGTTTAGGTTTTTTCATTTAGGGTTTAGGGTTTAGGGTTTAGGGGTTTGGGGTTTTAGGTTTCACGTTTGGGCTTTGGGTTTTAGGGTTTGGGGTTTAGGGGTTAGGGGTTAGGGTTTAAGGTTTAGAGTCTATGGTTTTGGCTTTAGTGTTTAGGGTTTAGGGTTTGTGGTTTTGGGTTTAGGATTTAGGGTTTTGGGTTTAGGGTGTAGGGTTTTTAGTTTAGGGATTAAGGGTTAGGGTTTTTTGGTGTTAATGATTAGGGTTTGGGGTTTGGGGTTTAGGGTTTAGGTGTTTAGGGTTTGGGGCTTAACGTTTAGGGTTTATGGTGTAGGGCTTAGGGTTTTAGGGCATAGGGTTTAGGGTTTAGGGTTTAGGGTTTAAGGCTTAGTGTTTAGGGTTTATGGTGTAGGGCTTAGGGTTTTAGGGCATAGGGTTTAAGGTTTATGGTTTAGGGTTTAGGGTTTAGGGATTAGAAGTTAGGGTTTAGGGCTTAGGGTTTTGGTTTAGGGTTTAGGGTTTAACATTTAGTGGTTTTGGGGTTCAGGGTTTGGGGTTTGGGGTTTGGGTTTTATTGTTTAGTGTTTAGGGTTTAGGGTTTAGGAGTTAGGGTTTAAGATTTAGGGTTTAGAGTTTTTGGTTTAGTGTTTAAGGTTTAGGGTTTAAGGTTTAGGGTTTAAGGTTTGGGGTTTAGGGTGTATGTTTTTTGGTTTAAGGTTTGGGAATTAGGGTTTAGGGGTTAGGGTTTAGGGGTCAAAGGTTAGGGTTTGTGGTTTAGGGTTTAGGTTATTGTGTTTGTGGTTTGGGTTTTAGGGTTTGGGGTTTAGGGTTTAGGGTTAAGGGTTTGGGGTGTAGGGGTTGGGGTTTAAGGTTTAGGGTTTAGGGTTTAGGGTTTATGGTTTAGGGTTTGGGGTTTAGGGTTTTAAGGGTTAGCGGTTAAGGTTAATGGTTTGGGCTTTTGGGTTTAGGGTTCGGGGTTTATGGTTTAGGGGTTAGGGTTTAGGGTTTAGGGTTTTGGTTAAGAGTTTAGGGTTTAGGGATTGGGGTTTAGGGTTTAGGGTTTGGGGTTTAGGGTTTAGGGGTTAGTGTTTAGGGTTTTAAGGGTTAGCGGTTAAGGTTTATGGTTTGGGCTTTTGGGTTTAGGGTTTAGGGTTTATGGTTTAGGTGTTAGGGGTTAGGGTTTAGGGTTTTTGGTTAAGAGTTTAGGGTTTGGGGATTGGGGTTTGGGGTTTGGGGTTTGGGGTTTATGGGTTTGGGGTTAGGGGTTAGGGTTTTTGGTTTTTGGTTTAGAGTTTAGAGTTTAGGGTTTGGGGTTTGGGGTTAGGTTTTAAGGTTTAGGATTTAGGGTTTAGGGTTTAGGGTTTAGCATTTAGTGGTTGTGGGGTTCAGGGTTTGGGGTTTGGGGTTTGGGTTTTAGTGTTTAGGGTTTAGGGTTTAGGAGTTAGGGTTTAAGATTTAGGGTTTAGAGTTTTTGGTTTAGTGTTTAAGGTTTAGGGTTTAAGGTTTAGGGTTTAGGGTGTATGTTTTTTGGTTTAAGGTTTAGGAATTAGGGGTTAGGGGTTAGGGTTTAGGGGTCAAAGGTTAGGGTTTGTGGTTTAGGGTTTAGGTTATTGGGTTTGTGGTTTGGGTTTAGGGTTTGGGTTTTAGTAATTGGGGTTTAGGGTTTAGGGTTTAGGGTTAAGGGTTGGGGTGTAGGGGTTGGGGTTTAAGGTTTAGGGTTTGGGGTTTGGGGTTTATGGTTTAGGGTTTGGGGTTTACGGTTTAGGGTTTAGGGTTTTAAGGGTTAACGATTAAGGTTTATGGTTTGTGCTTTTGGGTTTAGGGTTCGGGGTTTATGGTTTAGGGGTTAGGGTTTAGGGTTTTGGTTAAGAGTTTAGGGTTTGGGGATTGTGGTTTGGGGTTTAGGGTTTGGGGTTTAGGGTTTAGGGTTTAGGGTTTAGGGTTTTAAGGGTTAGCGGTTAAGGTTTATGGTTTGGGCTTTTGGGTTTAGGGTTTGGGGTTTATGGTTTAGTAGTTAGGGGTTAGGGTTTAGGGTTTTTGGTTAAGAGTTTAGGGTTTGGGGTTTGGGGTTTGGGGTTTAGGGTTTGGGGTTTAGGGGTTAGGGGTTAGGGTTTAGGGTTTTTGGTTTTTGGTTTAGAGTTTAGGGTTTAGGGTTTGGGGTTTGGGGTTTGGTTTTAAGGTTTAGGATTTAGGGTTTAGGGTTTAGGGTTTAGGTTTGGGGGTTAAGGTTTGGGGTTTGGGGGTTAGGGTTTGGGGGTTAGGGGTTAAGGTTTAGGATTTAGGGGTTATGGTTTAGGGTTTAGGGTTTGGGGTTTAAGGTTTGGGGTTTAGGGTTTGGGGGTTAGGCTTTAGGGTTTAGGGTTTAGTGTTTTAGGGGTTTGGGTTTAGGGTTTAGGGTTTATGGTTTGGGGTGTAGGGTGTAGGGTGTAGGGTTTAGGGTTTAGGGTTTGGGGTTTGGGGTTTAGGGTTTAGGGTTTAGGGTTAGGTGTTTAGGGTTTGGGGTTTAGGGTTAAGTGTTTTTGAGGTTAGGGTTTAGGGTTTAGGGTTTTTGGTTTAGTGTTTAGGGTTAAGGTTTGTGGTTTGGGGTTTAGGGTTTAGGTTTTAGTGTTTAGGGTTGAGGATTTAAGGTTTAGGGCTTTATGGGTTAGGGTTTAGGGTTTAGGACTTCTCTTATAGGCTTTCGGTTTTAGGGTTTGGGGTTTGGGGTTTAGGATTTCTCGTATAGGGTTTTGGTTTTAGGGTTTGGGGTTTGGGGTTTAGGTTTTATGGTTTAGGGGTTAGGGTTTTGGGTTTAGGGTTTTTGGTTTAGGGTTTAAGGTTTAGGGTTTAGCTTGTATGTTTTTTGGTTTAGGGTTTGTGGTTTAGGGTTTAGAGGTTAGTGTTTAGGGTTTAAAGGTTAGGGTTTATAGTTTAGGGTTTAATGTGTTGGGTTTGCAGGTTTAGGGTTTAAGGTTTAGGGTTTAGGATTTAGGGTTTATGTTTAGGGTTTATGGTTTAGGGTTTGTGGTTTGGTGTTTAGGATTTAGGGTTTAGGGTTTTGGGTTTTGGGTTTTGGGCTTAGGGTGTAGGGTTTATGGTTTTGGGATTATGGTTTAGGGTTTAGGGTTTAGAGTTTTTTGGGGTTAATTGACAGGGCCCGCAAGTGCACGGGTTATGTCGTGTAATATAAAAGATTATCGTTCTCCACAGGGACTGTGTTCAAAGTACCAGCATATTGAAATTTAATTATCCACACAATTGATTTTTAAGAGTTTTATAAAATAAAGCACAAATTAAAATTGCACAGAATACGAATAAATATAAAAATAAAATTTACTTGACACTTAAAAATCAGAGTTGAGAATATCTTGGGATTTCGGAGGATTAAGACTCTATTTTATGTTAATGAATTTTAACTTTTCATAAATAAGAATCGAATTAAGTTTTCCAAGGCGAATTTTCCAAAAGCTAATTAATATGTTCCTCTCGGAATCCTATTAATGTACCTAACCTATGGAAAGCGCTGCTTAATCCTCAGAAAGGCCCATTATCGTTTTATGAAAATCCCTTTTATTTCCTCAAAAGAATTTTGATTACTTTCACGGTTTTACCGAGGTCACAAAAAGCATCTTGATGAGGACACCCCTTACCAATCAGGGGCACTTCAAGGAATAGGAGGGCCAATGACAAGATCCAAGGCCAAGAAGACCAAAGCCACCTTACAAAGGCTAATTCTCACCCTCCTAGAAGACATAACCAAGGAGCCACAAAGGACATCCAAGCTTACTCATTTGATCATGTGGAAGGATGAACAACAGAGGGCCTAGCACAAATGGCCTAGCCTCAAGAATAGGGTAGTGTAGGACTTGAATGACCTGTGTTCAAATCCTACCTAGACCCATTTTTCTTTATTTCTTTTTCCTTTGTAAGTTTTGGTTTTTGCAACTACATTTCAGCATTGTCCCACTAAGACTTAGTGGTGGGCGGTTACCCTTGTTTTTAGGTAGTGGAGTAGTGTGTCTTTTGTCTTGTTTAGCCAAGTTATACAAAACTGAATGGAGGTGAGAAAAACGGACAGAAGTTGATTAATGAATTTTTTTTTCTAAGTTTTGAAAACTTAGTGGTGAGTGTGATGCTCTTGGTCCTTGTGTGAAGCAAGGTTGATTAGCCATGCATTAGTGTGATACTTGTGTATGAATGCTAGTCCATTATGGAGGTGTGATGCTGTCCATCTTTTTATCTTTTATTTCTTGCGTTTTGTTTCTTCTACCTTGTCTTCCAAATTGAATCTAAAACAAAATTCTGAACTCAAAAAAAAATTAAACATCAAAAGAAAAATCAAGGAACCTTAGTTCAATTGCCAAGCTCCGTTAAGGTCATGTTCTTGCGTTAACTTCCATTAAAGTGTGAACTGAAATTCACGTGAGAATGAAGCCAGTTTTTGATCCTTGAATCTCTCATGGAATCTAAACAATCAAGGATAAGTTGAATTCGAATTTCTGACCCTTGCAAAATGTAACTTTCTTCATTCAATCTCCACTCTAGATTTCCCCATTTGTCTTTGTATTGTGTATGTCTGTGTGTATTTCTTCCCTTTTTGTGCAGTCCTTCTTCATCTAGAAATCAGCCCTTGCCGGTCCTCAACAAGATCCACATCATTTGGTATCAAAGCTCTTGGAGTCAAGGGCTTAAAATTTCTTGGACAGCACCCAAAAAGGTTTTTCAAATTCCATCATCTTCAATTAATCCATTCTGATTCTAAATGCCTAAAGTTGATAATTAGGGCTGTGAAAAGAAAAGGAAAATTGTCAAAAAAAAAACGAAAAAAAAATAAAAAATGTATCCTAAATGTTTGAATCTTGCATGTCTTTGCCTTTGATTCTAGTCTAACTCTAGTATTGTTTGTGCGTCTTTTGTATGTCTTTGCCTTTGATTCTTGTCCAACTCTAGTATTGTTTGTGAGTCTTTTGTATGTTTTTGTCTTTGTTTGTGTGTCCTTTTTGGTGTCTTGTTTTTGTTGGCTTCTAGTGATAGGATCATATCTCTATTTGCCATCATTAGCATATTGCATTAGGTGGAGCATTTGTGTGTGGGCTGAACTATACTTGTGACTCTCAAGGATTAAATAGCATCAAGAGTGGTAAAAGGCTAGAGTGAAAATTACATTACTAGAAAAAGCCAAAATTTGAGTGAAACACTTGAGAGAAATTATTTGTGAGGTCCAAACAGTAGTTGTTATAATTGTTTTTTTCACCTTGTATAAGTGTTTTTAGTGATGGCAGAACAGGGTGAACAAGGAGGACTTAATCCATTTCAAATGCAAGCTCTAACTCAACATCTTGAGAGGCTATTCCGACAAGCCACTGATGAAATACATGAGAGAATTGACCAGTTAGAGAATGAAAGGAGAAGTCCAAGGAGGCATGGAGGAAGGATGCCAAGACATGAAGAAGATAGAAGGACTAGGGAGCAGTGGAGCAATCCCCTTCAAGGGATAAAACTAAACATTCCTTCTTTTGCAGGCAAAAATGATCCGGAGGCATACTTGAGTTGGGAGCTTAAGATCGAAAATGTATATGCTTGTGGAGAGTTTGAGGAGGAGCAAAAGGTGAGATTGACAGCCGCTGAGTTCTCACACTATGCCTTGGTATGGTGGCATAAACTACAGAGGGAGAGGCAAAGAGATGGAGAGCCACCAGTGAGTACTTGGGCAGACTTGAGGAGATTGATGAGGAAGAGGTATGTGCCTACCTCCTATGAGAGAGATTTGAAGTTTAAACTTCAAAGACTCACTCAAGGGAGTCGGAGTGTGGAGGAGTACCACAAGGAGATGGAGATGCTAATGCTCCAAGCCAATTTAGAAGAGGATCCTGAGGTAACTATGGCTAGATTCTTAGCTGGTTTATCTACTGATATTCATGATGTTGTAGAGTTGCAGGAATTCATTGAGATGGATGACCTTGTGCATAAGGCCCTTCAAGTAGAAAGGCAACTCAAAAGGAAGGGAGCTACAAGGAGAATTGCCCCTACCCCCACATCTGGGTGGAAGGACAAAGCCAAGAGGGAGGGCTTTGGGGCAGCACCCTATTCGGCCAAGGTAGCAGGTAGCTCGGCCTTGGATGTTAAGGCCACTAAGGAGGCTGATCATAATACTTCTAAGGGTAAGGAACCAATCCCTAAGAGGACTAGGGACATTACATGTTTCAAGTGCCAAGGTAAGGGGCATTATGCCTATGAATGCCCTACAAAGAGGACGGTAGTGATAAGGGAGGATGGTGAATTGTCTAGTGAGTCTGATACACCTGAGGAGTATGAGAGTGAGGAGGGAGAGGGTGTAGAACCAGAAGTGAATGAGGGGGGATTGTTAATGGTTAGGAGGTTGTTAGGATCCCATATAGAACCCTTAGACCAAAGCCAAAGGGACAACATTTTCCATACTAGGTGTGCTGTACAGGGACAACTTTGCATGGTGATTGTGGATAGTGGGAGTTGTGCTAATGTGGCTAGTACTAGGATGGTATCCAAGTTGAATCTCCCTACCAAACCCCACCCTAGACCTTATAGGTTACAATGGCTAAGTGATGATGGAGAAATAAGGGTGAGGCAGCAGGTGGAGGTGCCTATAGTCATTGGAACTTATTCAGATGTGATCTTGTGTGATGTGGTGCCTATGGAGGCATGTCATTTGTTGTTGGGGAGGCCGTGGCAGCATGACCACAAGACTATCCATGATGGTTTCTCCAATAAAATATCATTCACCCATCAAGGAAAGAAGGTGGTACTTAAACCTTTAAGCCCACAGGAGGTGTGTCATGATCAGTTAAGATTGAGAGAGAAAATTATGAGAGAAAAAAAAGATCATGAGAGTGAGGGATTAAGTGTGACCGAGAGTTTGAAAGAGGAAAAAGAGAGAAAGGAGAGTGAAGAAAAGAGGGGAAAAATAAAAGGAAGAGAAAAGAGTGAAAAAGAGAGGAAAAAGAATGAGAGAGAGATAGCAAAAGAAAGAGAAGTGAGGAAAGTGTTGCTTGCAAGGCAGCCACTCTACGTGCTGGTTTGCAAGCCTATTCTTAATACTAATCCCATTTGTTTTTCTTCATTGCCTTCTCCTATTTCTTCTCTTTTGCAGGAATTCAAGGATGTTTTTCCTTCAGACCTACCCAGTGGATTGCCACCTTTGAGAGGGATAGAACATCAGGTGGATCTGATACCTGGAGCCACCATTCCAAACCGGCCAGCCTATAGGAGCAACCCTGAGGAGACCAAGGAAATACAAAGGCAAGTGGAAGCTCTCTTAGATAAAGGTTGGGTAAGAGATTCTATCTCTCCTTGTGCTGTGCCTGTAATTTTAGTGCCTAAGAAAGATGGATCGTGGCGCATGTGTAGTGACTGTAGGAGTGTGAATAGCATTACTATTAAGTATAGGCATCCCATTCCTAGGCTTGATGATTTACTTGATGAATTGCATGGTGCAAAGTTCTTTTCCAAAATTGATTTAAAAAGTGGATACAACCAAATTAGGATTAGAGAAGGGGATGAATGGAAAACTGCTTTTAAAACCAAATTTGGCTTGTATGAGTGGCTGGTTATGCCTTTTGGATTAACTAATGCACCAAGTACATTCATGAGGTTGATGAATCATGTTCTTAAAGAATTTATAGGACACTTTGTGGTAGTGTATTTTGATGACATACTTGTGTATAGTGCTGATTTAGACTTGCATGTTCATCATTTGCATTCTGTGTTATCTACTTTGAGGCGAGAGCAATTGTATGCCAATCTTGAAAAATGCACGTTTTGCCAAGATCATGTGGTGTTTTTAGGCTTTGTAGTGAGTTCTAAAGGGGTAGAGGTAGACCAAGAAAAAGTAAAGGCCATCCAAGAATGGCCAACACCAAAGACTGTGAGTGAGATTAGGAGCTTTCATGGCCTAGCTAGTTTTTATAGGCGTTTTGTGAGGGATTTTAGCACCTTGGCAGCCCCACTAAATGAGTTAGTGAAGAAGAACGTGAGCTTTAAGTGGGGGGAAAAACAAGAGAAAGCTTTCCAAACCCTTAAGCAAAGACTAGTTAGTGCACCCATTCTAGCATTGCCCAATTTTTCCAAGTCTTTTGAGATAGAGTGTGATGCTTCTGGCATAGGTATAGGGGCTGTTTTGCTCCAAGAAGGCCATCCCATAGCTTACTTTAGTGAAAAACTAAGTGGGGCAGCCTTGAATTACTCTACCTATGACAAAGAACTCTATGCCTTAGTGAGGACCCTCAAAACTTGGCAGCACTACCTTTTCCCCAAGGAGTTTGTTATCCATAGTGACCATGAGTCTCTCAAGTATCTTAATGGTCAAGGCAAACTTAATAAGAGACATGCCAAGTGGGTTGAGTTCCTAGAACAATTCCCATATGTCATTAAGTACAAGAAAGGGAAGGGGAATGTAGTTGCCGATGCCTTGTCTAGGAGGTATGCCCTTATTTCTATGGTAGAGACCAAATTGCTTGGGTTAGAAGTTCTAAAGGGGCTGTATGAAGAGGATAGTGAGTTCGGCCAGAAGTATAAGGAATGTGAAAAGGTGCCTAAGGATGAGTATTATAGGTTTGATGGGTTCTTGTTTAGAGAGAATAGGTTATGTATTCCCCAATCTTCCATTAGAGAGCTTTTAGTGAGGGAAGCACATAGGGGGGGTTTAATGGGTCATTTTGGAGTGCATAAGACTTATGATATCTTGCATGAACATTTCTATTGGGTTAACATGAAAAAGGATGTAGCTAAGCATTGTGAGTCATGCATTGAGTGTAAACAAGCTAAGTCTAAGGTACTCCCCCAAGGTTTATACACTCCCCTACCTGTTCCTGAACACCCTTGGGTAGATTTGTCCATGGATTTTGTGCTTGGTTTGCCCAAGTCAAGTGCTGGCCGAGATGCTATACTAGTTGTGGTGGATAGGTTTTCTAAGATGGCTCATTTTATTCCATGCAAAAAGGTCAATGATGCAAGCCATGTAGCTGAACTAGTCTTTAGGGAGATCATTAGGATACATGGCATGCCTAGGAGTATTGTAAGTGATAGGGACTCTAAGTTTTTGAGTCACTTTTGGAGGAGTTTGTGGGGAAGATTAGGAACTAAGTTATTGTTTTCTACTACTTGTCACCCCCAAACTGATGGTCAAACTGAGGTGGTCAATAGGACATTAGGTGCTATGCTTAGAGCAGTACTGAAGCAAAATTTGAAACGTTGGGAGGCTTGCCTACCCCATATTGAGTTTGCTTATAACCGTGCTGTCCATTCCACAACTAATTGCTCTCCATTTGAGGTTGTGTATGGGTTTAATCCTTTATCTCCACTTGATTTATTACCTGTACCTAACATTTCTGTGTTTAAGCATTATGAAGGACAGGCTAAAGCAGATTTTGTGAGGAAGCTGCATGAGCAGGTTAAAGCCCAGATCATCAAGAAGAATGAGAGCTATGCTAAGCAAGCCAACAAAGGTAGGAGGAAGGTGATCTTCCAACCTGGAGATTGGGTGTGGGTACACATGAGAAAGGAGAGGTTTCCTGAACAAAGGAAATCCAAGTTGCTTCCAAGAGGAGATGGTCCATTCCAAGTATTGGAGAGGATCAATGACAATGCCTATAAGATCCAAATGCCAGGTGAGTATAATGTGTCTTCTACTTTTAATGTGGCTGATTTGTCCTTGTTTGATACAGGTGAAGAAGACCCAGATTTGAGGACAAATCCTGTTCAAGAGGGAGGGAATGATGAGGACACCCCTTACCAATCAGGGGCACTTCAAGGAATAGGAGGGCCAATGACAAGATCCAAGGCCAAGAAGACCAAAGCCACCTTACAAAGGCTAATTCTCACCCTCCTAGAAGACATAACCAAGGAGCCACAAAGGACATCCAAGCTTACTCATTTGATCATGTGGAAGGATGAACAATAGAGGGCCTAGCACAAATGGCCTAGCCTCAAGAATAGGGTAGTGTAGGACTTGAATGACCTGTGTTCAAATCCTACCTAGACCCATTTTTCTTTATTTCTTTTTCCTTTGTAAGTTTCGGTTTTTGCAACTATATTTCAGCATTGTCCCACTAAGACTTAGTGGTGGGCGGTTACCCTTGTTTTTAGGTAGTGGAGTAGTGTGTCTTTTGTCTTGTTTAGCCAAGTTATACAAAACTGAATGGAGGTGAGAAAAACGGACAGAAGTTGATTAATGAATTTTTTTTTCTAAGTTTTGAAAACTTAGTGGTGAGTGTGATGCTCTTGGTCCTTGTGTGAAGCAAGGTTGATTAGCCATGCATTAGTGTGATACTTGTGTATGAATGCTAGTCCATTATGGAGGTGTGATGCTGTCCATCTTTTTATCTTTTATTTCTTGCGTTTTGTTTCTTCTACCTTGTCTTCCAAATTGAATCTAAAACAAAATTCTGAACTCAAAAAAAAATTAAACATCAAAAGAAAAATCAAGGAACCTTAGTTCAATTGCCAAGCTCCGTTAAGGTCATGTTCTTGCGTTAACTTCCATTAAAGTGTGAACTGAAATTCACGTGAGAATGAAGCCAGTTTTTGATCCTTGAATCTCTCATGGAATCTAAACAATCAAGGATAAGTTGAATTCGAATTTCTGACCCTTGCAAAATGTAACTTTCTTCATTCAATCTCCACTCTAGATTTCCCCATTTGTCTTTGTATTGTGTATGTCTGTGTGTATTTCTTCCCTTTTTGTGCAGTCCTTCTTCATCTAGAAATCAGCCCTTGCCGGTCCTCAACAAGATCCACATCACATCTCAAAAATCTTAGGTTTAGTTCAAAGCTTTCCGGTAAAAATAAATCTCTCGATTCTATTTATTACCTAAACTTACTAATATACCCGTAAGTATACACACTAGTGCAAAAAAGACATTTAACATCGGTTTTTTTGGGCTTTTCACATCGGTTTTCGAACCGATGTGGATCTGGCCGATGTGAAATATAAGGATATTTCACATCGGTTTTTAAACCGATGTGAAAAATAGATGTAACATCGGTTTTTTGAGAAAACCGATGTGAAAATATGGATATATAACATCGGTTTTTAATGGAAACCGTTGTGGAAATGAATTTATAACATCGGTTTTTAAAAAACCGTTGTGAATATGAGAACTTACCACATCGGTTTTTAGGGAAACCGATGTGAATTTGGAACTTGCCACATCGGTTTTTTACAAAAACCGTTGTGGATTTGGACTTATAACATCGGTTTTTAAAACCGATGTGAAAACATGTTTTTTTTAAATTTTTTAAATTGTTTATATACGAATTTTTTAAAGAAACCTGGACATATGATTTCAGCATTCATCCCAACTATATTAATTTTTCATGTCAATTCCTGGGCATACATTTATACAACACAGAAAACAAATA
Organism: Clitoria ternatea; assembly: GCA_037962975.1. Taxonomy (NCBI): domain Eukaryota; kingdom Viridiplantae; phylum Streptophyta; class Magnoliopsida; order Fabales; family Fabaceae; genus Clitoria; species Clitoria ternatea. The sequence goes on along the minus strand of CM075674.1, from coordinate 68,494,990 downwards.
TATCAACACCAATTAAAATCATATGTCAATCAATATATATATAACACCAAACATTGTTTTATACATAGTTTAGGTCAGAATTTCATACATAATATATACAAAATTTAAACACTTGTGTTGATCATAATCTAGCTACTTGAAGAAGATATGTTGCCCAACGCTTACGAACCACATCAATTTCATCAAAAGTGAATGGTTCCTTGTTGCTAAAAACCTACAAGTACGTGATGTCAGAATATGCATTTAACTACTAGAAAATGCTTCCTTCTTTAAATCATTTCAATACCTGTATCCAATTATCCTTAATGTTCCCTATTATGACATTGAGCATGTGTCCCATGACATAATAACCACAATGGTTGCTGCCCGACGATTGTTTATTAGCCTAAAATTAGGAACAAGTAAACTTTGCATCAAATTCTTAAACCTCATCAAGTCATGTCTAGGCATAAAGGCAACATAGAGTTAATGTAACATAAAGTAACTTACTCTTAGGATTATCCATTCAAGCTTCTTCCTAGTCATAGGTCGTGACCCTCCCAAAACATTACAAGCATCCAAGGCTCTATAGAATAAAAACAACCAACAAGTTAACATTCAAGAATTCTCAAGAACACCTACAAGTTAACAAAACACCTACAAGTTAACAAAACACTTACAAGTTAATAGCACCCTTAATGTTTTTCCCTGGTTGTTTCCATAATGAGCAAAAGAAGACAACAACATTTTGTTTGGGACAAATAATGATCAATTGCCAATGGTTCCTGTCAGATCACAAAAGAAATAAGGAAGTTTACACAAAAACACATGTATAATAATACTTGAAATTTAAGGTTGTACTAACAATTCATAATATGGAGCTAAAAAAAAGTCATGAGAACTTGTGGATATCCTATGTTGAATATATGCCCGGATTTGATCTACACTATTTCCTGTGTCTTGGATGTGCTCAGGCTCAAGGAAGCTATAATCATGACATCCATTAATATTGCAAAGGTTGTGCAAATACCTAAAATATAAACAAATATAATTGGATCACATATATGTATTTGTAATAGACATTTAAAAAATTAACTAGTAATAAACTCACATCAACCATAATTGGAGCACAGATATATTTAGCATCTCTTTTCCCATTAGAAATTCCAAAATATCTTGCTGGGTAATAAAGAAAGAGATTGGAGAGTCCTTGCCTATGGCACTAGCATCTAGTTCCAACTGTATTGTTTCAGATCCAAGATTCATTGCTACAAAACACAACCTCCCAAGTGGATCACTATACTCTTCTGTTTCTTGTAAAGGTTGTTTTTGTGTAACTTTCTTAACCACATCAACATTGGCCTAATAAATCACAATTAAACAGGTATAGGTATTAATAAAATCATATATAACTAATAGTGGGTGTAATTAAACAGGTATTATTGCATGGAATTTCATACCTCATCCTCCGATATAATTTTAACTAGTCTTCTGGGCCATAAGATGAAGTGCTTAAAGGCTTCCCCCACTGTACATACTTCATCTGTGGGAATAAGTAATGCAGCATCTGCTTCCTTAATCCTATCAATTGATACCCTCACATGATCATTACTTATTTGCTTATGGTGGATGGTAGATCCAAAATTATACACATTGCCAAGTGCCACCAAACGGTATGGATGATCAACATAAAGCTTGCATCGGTCTGGGACATGAGCATAATCTTATGGAGATAAATCATCTGGAGCACAACTCCCTTTTGTGCTTAAGAGTACAGGATGTGAAGGCGTTTGTGGTGGTCGTTCAGGAATTTGTGAAGGTTGTTGCATACGGGCTAGCTCCTGGAGAATTTCATGTTTTAGTTCCTCTCTAAGCTCCATCTTTAGCTCTTCCCTAAATTTTTTCTCATCCTTGATAATATTTTGTCGTCCTGAATGTCCAAAGTATGTCTTTAGACCAACCCCTCGACCACATGCTCGAACACGACCACTATGTTCTGGCCGCCCTAAGGCGGTAGTCAATATGTCCTCTCGTCCAGATGCCACAAATTCACCAACTGAGCTTCTTTGTTCCAAAGAATCCTGCAAAAATATAACATTACATTCATGAATAAATTAAATGACACGATAAAATGATAATTAATTATGAATACTCACAATTGTCTCAGCAACAACACGAGTCTCCTCGGATGTGTAGCTTCCTGATTTCCTTTGTCTAGCTTTTTTCCATTTTTCATGTCGTAGTGGAGGAGATGGTGGAGAGATGATAGCAGTAGGATCAGTTCCTAAAGCTTCCTGCCTCTGTTTCAACTTCTCTTCCATCATCTTTTTTTCTAACAATTTGTACCCTCCACGAGATAATAAGTGAGGATAACAATTCTTCTTTTGAATGTCTTGTGCAACTCTTCTTTTCTCCTGTCATTAATGATATCTAAATAAATGTTAGTATATAAAATAACTTATAAATTCCAATAATAACTAAACAAGTAATTGAAATTACCTGGAAGGTCGGATCTGCCCTAATCTCAACAAATGACTTCCATGTGTCTTCATCGATCCATGGATAATCCTCTAATGGAACTTTGTCCCTCATATTCCCAAAAATATAATTAGTTGCTAGATATGTCTTGAAAGCTCTCCAACGCTCACTACAAAATGTTAGTAATTTCTTCTTCAAAGTGGTGTTGTTGGGGACATCATATGTGAGCTACATTAGATATAATAAAACATTATCAAATATAACAAAACATTTCAAAATTGTAGTAGAATTACTTATAAATAACAACATACCGTTATACTCTCCCAAATTTGCTCCTTAACACATGCATCTACATCCTTCCACTTATCATTCAAGATGCTAACCTTGCTCCATGCAAGTAAGGCTACAAAGCTAACAAATTTATCCCTGTTTTCTCCAATAGGGTTCCAAGTTACCTCATCAAATTGGATGGCGATTTTTTGACCACCACCACGTGTAGCTACTAGCTCCCTCATCCGTGTGGTACCCCTACTCTTCCGACAAGTCCCCTGGGTGTTTGATGTACTCTCAGGATGATCATCCATTTCCCTGTTGAAAGAAAATAAAATAATTGTCAATTACATGGTTAAATAATATAAATGCAATAATATGAAACAAGTTTGATAACTAACTTAAGAAGTGTCGATTATATGCTCCCAAATCCCTTCTTGATGATCATTACGGATGGCATGGACATTGTCTATTTCATCATCATCATCGCATAATGTTGGCATGCTAGATGAGAATGAAGGAGTCTCTATAATATCAAGTGTTGAACTATTATTCTCATCGATATCCACTAAACATTTTCCATGAAGTGCAACTGACCACCTTTTGTTAGAAGGATCAGTTATGTAAAAAACTTGTTTTGCTTGGGATGCCATGATGAAAGGCTCATCCTCATGCGCTACTTTGTTAAGTTCCACCAAGGTAAACCCCATTTCATCTGTCTTTACACCAGTGTTACCATCAACCCACTTACATCTGAAAACGGGCACTCTAAATTTAACATAGTCAACTTCCCAAATCTCCTCAATGACTCCATAATAGGGGATGGATGCCACAATTGGATTCTTATCCTTTACACTAGAAAAATGAATGGATTCAGCCACTATCATCACACCACTATTTTGCACCCGACTATTGTCATCCTGAGACTTTGTGTAGAAGGTGTAATGATTAATGTAATAACCACTCCAACACACAACATCAAAGTTAGGACCGCTTGCTTGCCATTTCAATGTCTCTGAGGCAGTGTTATCATTCACCACTTGTCCTCTGAACCAATTAAGGAAAGTTTTATTATGCTCATTCATCAACCATTTTTCAGTCATGCGAGGGTTTTTTGTCTTGATAATATTCTTATGCCTAGATATGTATGGTAGAACCTCATCAGTGTTGTTCAAGATGTACAAATGTGCTTGTAGGACCTCCTCACGTGGCTTACTCTTAACAGAGAAACCCCGAATGCCATGTCCTGTACTTCCTTCTCTGAAACGAGGCTTTGGTATTCCAATTGAGTCCACACCTGACAAATAATCAGTACAAAATTCAATAGCTTCTTCTGCAATATATCTTTCAACAATAGAAGCTTCCGGACGATACTGATTCTTCACATACCCCTTTAAAATTTTCATGTATCGCTCAATAGGGTACATCCATCTCAAATAAACTGGGCCACAAATACTAATCTCCCTAACTAGATGAACAATTAGATGCACCATGATGTCAAAAAAAGAAGGTGGAAAATACATCTCCAATTGGCACAATATAACCACTGCATCATTTTGTAACTCAACCAATTTCCCAGGGTCAATCACTTTACTACATATAGCATTGAAGAAAAAACATAACTTGGTTATAGTCACTCTAACATTTTTGGGCAAAATGTCACGAATAGCCACTGGTAATAATTGTTGCATCAACACATGACAATCATGAGATTTTAAACCAATTAATTTGAGGTCTTTCATTGAAACAAGTTTTTTGATATTTGACGAATAACCTTGTGGAACTTTTACGCCATGCAGACATTGACACAAACTTTTTCTCTCATTCTTTGACAATGTATGACAAGCTGGAGGCAAGTATGTCCGCTGACCTATAATTACTGGAGCCAAGGAATCCCGTATACCCATGTCAACCATGTCTCGACGAGAAGTCACCCCATCCTTTGTCTTTCCTGGGATATTTAGAAGTGTTCCAATAATACTATCACATACATTTTTCTCCACATGCATCACATCAATACAATGCCTTACATCAAGAGAAGGCCAATAAGGGAGGTCAAAAAAGATAGATCTTTTCTTCCATACATTTTTGTCTGTAGCCTGACGCTTCTGCTTCTTTCCCAAGACAACATTGATGTCTTTTACCTTTTCATAAACCTCATCTCCTGTCAATGCCACAGGAGCAATCTCATTCTCTTGAGATCCATGAAAAGCTTTCTTTAATTTACGATACGGGTGATCATGTCTGAGAAATCTCCTATGCCCAAGGTAAACTGTTTTCTTTCCATGATACATTTGACGGTAACATGTTCCTACTTCACATATAGGACATGCCTTATGTCCTTTAACACTATACCCGGATAAGTTACCATATGCTGGGAAGTCATTTATGGTACAAAAGATCATGGCACGTAACTTGAAATATTCACAGGTGTAGGCATCATAGACATCTATGCCTTCCTCCCATAACATTGACAAGTCTTCAATCAACGGCCTTAAATATACATCTATGTCATTCCCTGGTTGTTTAGGGCCCGAAATCATCGTAGACAACATGATGTATTTTCGTTTCATGCATAGTTGAGGGGATAGATTATAAACAACCAACATAACAGGCCATGAACTGTGTATACTACTTAGGCTACTATAAGGATTCATTCCATCTGTGGCAAGTCCAAGCCGGAGATTTCTGGGTTCATTGCCAAAAACAGGAAATAATTGATTAATTTTCTTCCATTGTAAAGAATCTGCTGGATGACGAAGTTTTCCATCTACTTTTCTTTCTTCAACATGCCACCTAAGACTCTTTGCATCATTCTTGTTGGCAAACAATCGCCTAAACCTTGGAATTATAGGTAAATACCATAAAACTTTTGCAGGAGGATTTTTGGTTCTCACATCATCACTAGATTCACCATTTTTCACCTTATATCGTGATTCACCACATACAGGACACTCATGTAGCTTTTCATACTCTCTTCTATACAAGATGCAGTCATTCGGACATGCGTGTATTTTTTTATACTCCATACCCATAGGACATATAACCTTCTTCGCTTCATAGGTACGATTAGGTAATGTATTCCCTTCTGGAAGTATTTCCTGTTGCAATAACCCAAGTAATTCTGTGAAACTTTTATCAGTCCATCCATTCTTTGCCTTCAGATTAACTAGCCTTAACACTGCTTCCAATCATTTTAGTTTACACCCTGGATACAAAGGCAAATCCACATCCTGAGTCCAATCATCATACACATGTGCTCTTTCAAAAGATTCACGTCCAATGTCACGTATCATGTCTTCCAACCTATCATTTATTCCTTCATTAACTTCTTCTGTTTCAGACACACTCGGTATCAACATTAATTCTCCGTTCCACATCCATGTTGTATAATTCTTACAAAACCCATGACATATGACATGACCTCTAATTTCCTCAACAGTTAACCATTTTACATTTAAACATTTCACACATGGACAATAAAATCTCCCATTATTATTTGGAACATTTCTCTGAGCAAATTCCAAAAAAGCTTTCACCCCAACTGCATACTCATTACTTGTCCGTCTAGCATTAATCCAACTTCGATCCATTGGTACAAATGTTCTAACGTCAACAACAAAACATCAATGGACATTAATGCCCCAAAATATCAAGGTATGAATTAAGCAACATAATGTTCTTACTTGACATAAAACACCCAGAATTTCATATTCAAGTTCTCTAAGGCATTTTAACAAACACCCATTCAACATAATGCATAAAGCACCCTTTTTCAATACAAACATATCTACATTAAGCATTTACATGTGAAAAATGAGAACCATACACACCATTTTCAACACAAACATAGACAATTTCATATTCAAGTTCTCTAAGGCATTTTAACAAACATGTTTAAGGCAAAAATTAATGTACCCAAAAGCTTATTATTTAATGTACTTACACTCATACATTACACTACATTAAGTTAAACAACACTACATAATACATAAAGCACCCTTTTTCAATACAAACATATCTACATTAAGCATTTACATGTGAAAAATGAGAACCATACACACCATTTTCAACACAAACATAGACAATTTCATATTCAAGTTCTCTAAGGCATTTTAACAAACATGTTCAAGGCAAAAATTAATGGCACAAAAGCTTATTATTTAATGTACTTACACTCATACATTACACTACATTAAGTTAAACAACACTACATAATACATAAAGCACCCATTTTCAATACAAACATACCTACATTAAACATTTACATGTGAAAAATGAGAACCATACACACCATTTTCAAGATAAACATACTTAATTTTCAACACAAACATAATTTTCAACACAAACATACTTAATTCATTTTCAAGTTCTCTAAGGCATTTTAACAAACATGTTCAAGGCAAATTTAATTAGTGGTTCACTTACATACCACCTATAATGCAAAACCCTATATTCAATACAAAAAGTAATAATTTCAACACAACTCAAGTTCTTTTGGGTATTTTAACAAGGCAAAGCTCAATTTCAACATAAAAGAGTTAAACCAAACACATGAAGAAGATGTGGAAAAAAAAGCTTACAAAAAGGAAGTTCAAGATGGAGTTAGAGAAGCTTGACATAAGTTGGAGAAGCTTGATTTCGGAGATGACAACGAGCACCACGAAGTCACCGATTAGCAAGATGGAAAGCTGCCCAATGCCATTGTACAAACGTTATTGAGAGATAAAGAGCAAGGGGAACAAACAAAGCATAAAACTTCTCTGTTTTAATGTGCATACTTACGCTCAAGATGGTGTTGGAGAAGACAATGTCACCGATTGGAGAAGTGAAGTCGTTGCAGTCACGGAATAGAGAATAGAAAATGGAGAAGTTGAAGATCTCAGAATGGAGTGGAGTGACGCTGCAGCATAAGATGGAAAGGGAATGACGCTACAGCAGAATGGAAACTATTTTAATGAAGCTCTCACATCGGTTTATAAAAAAACCGATGTGTAATATCACGAATTAAAGTGGGCGGGCGAAACAGCGAAATTTTGATGCACTCTCACATCGGTTTCTGCTAAAACCGATGTGTAATATCAACAAAGGCAGAACCTGTACGCGCGAGTAACGAATTTTATACACTACTCACATCGGTTTTTAATAAAACCGATGTGTAATCTGGCACTGTTAAGCATTTCTAACATAAATCGATATGGCATGAAAATTGTTAACATCGGTTTTCTGAAAAAAACCGATGTGGAATATCCTATTTCAACATTTTCTCATAGTTACGCATATTTTCAAAATTGCCACCGCTTAAATATATCACCACGGTTTTTAAAAGCAGATGTGAGAAAGCATATTACACATCAGTTTTCCTTAAAACAGATATGAAATGTTTTGCTAATATTTTCAAAAATGCCACCGCCTTCTTATTTAACAACGGTTTTTAATAAATCCGACGTGAACATTTACATATATTTTCAAAAATGCCACCGCATTGACTTTTCACATCGATTTTTCTAAATCCGTGGTGAGTTTTACGTTGTGAAATGCTACTTTTGCACTAGTGACAGTTTTATCATTTAGGTTCTTGTTAGGAATTACTAAAAGCATTAAGCATAATTGAACTAAATGGAAAACAGAAATTTATTTAATTCCAAGTCAAAATAACATTAAAATAAAATATTATCATACCCTCTTTATCCCAAGATAATTAATTTAGCTACTCATGAAATAATTTAAATTCATATAAATAATGGAAAAATAAAACATACAAGACATGGTAAAAATAAAGACTTACGGGTTTCTCCAAAAGCTCAGAATAATTTACCACTGTAATTCCTTGTTGCAATAATTTCTCCACCAATTACAAATTTAAATTCTCACTTTTACAGCCCTCACACTCTTACAAAATAAAAGAAAGAAAAGAAAATAAAAAGAAAGAGAAAAAAAAGAACAGAGAAAGAAAAATAAAGAGAAGAAAGCTAAAGAGAAAAATGTTAGCCAAGGCCTCAACGCTCAAGGGGGGGGTGAATTGAGTGTTTCAAATTTTCGCGCAGAATCCCCTTGGAAATGGTTAGTAATATACAAATGATGCAATGATGAAGAGACAACAACTTTTACGCACATATCACACTATGACACACTTGATGTGCAATGACAATATTTAGCTATAAGTGTGATAAACAAGGTAAGTTATTGGTTTAAACAATTTATCAAACAGTTGGAGTGCACAGATTTATTTGTCAATAATGTGATGTTTCCTATAAAGATTCAGCTCATTCAAGTTATCAAACACCTTGTGAATATGAGAAGTAATAGCAATCAAGTAAGTATCAAACAAGACTTAATAGGAAACAATGTATTAGATATTTGGTAAGTTATAGTAATTTCCAGTTTTGAAGAACTTCACCAAATATTGATTCAAGCAAATTATCAAACACTTGGCATGCAGAGTTAGTTTTCTACTTGAACAACAACTTTGATTCACACATTCAGCTCAAGCATTTCAACAAACATTTTATATGCACAGTTGTATAAAGAGTTCAAGGTAGAGAGAAATGCAAACCAAATTTAACGACTTCCACCAACCCGGTGTACGTCTCGCCTTCAAGCAACCCACTTGAAGGATTCCACTATTGAAGATTTGAGATACAAGCTTTAAGCAATTGCAGCTTCCTAGTGTCCCACACTCAAGAACTTAATTCTCACAAGCAAAGGGCAACCCACCCAATCTCACAATCTCTCAATACCCAAAGGTTGAACCCCAACCTTTATGACCACTCAACCTAGAGTGAAAAACCTTGGTGTTTTGGTGTTTGGTTTACAAGCAATTAACTCTCTCAATAGAGTAGATACACAAATGAAAGCTCTCTCAAAATTTAACTCTCAACAAGAGAGGATATGCAAATTAAAGCTCACAATCTAACAACTCTTAAGCAATATGCAAGTTTAGAAACAAGAGTTGCAGAATATACAAGAAAAATCTAATAAGAAGATCTCTAGAAGAAGAATATTGATTGCCTTGTGTTGTGCCTTGGTCTCACCTCTTGTGTTATTTTCTTGCTTGAATCCATGCTCTATTTATAGCCATTTGGGAGCTCTTAGCCGTTGCACAAATGTTTCCAACGGATACCTCAAGTGGGCATAAAGTGGGAGTGAAGAAATGAGCTGGAGTTCCACTTAAAAGCATTTTCCCACATTCTGACACTTTGGTAATCGATTAGCCTTCGAGCTGTAATCGATTAGCTTTTGAAATCTTCAGTATTATGCAGCAGGTAATCGATTAGCATTTCTACTGTAATCGATTAGCTATGAAATAGAACCATTCTAATCGATTATTCCTTGCCTTGTAATCGATTATGATTGATACCTGATGCTCTTAATTTGTGTCTCGCAGCATGGTAATCGATTAGGACTTCATGTAATCGATTAGGGACAAAACAAAACTTACGTAATCGATTATGCTTGACTTGGTAATCGATTATGGTGAATACCTGATGCTCAGTCTTCAAACTTTCAACTCGTAATCGATTAGCCTTTTATCTGTAATCGATTATGTTTATTCCAGAACCTATGTAATCGATTGTCCTTCTTATTGTAATCGATTGTACCATAAACAGAGTTATGGTAATCGAGTATTCCATTGTGGTAATCGATTAGTACATGTACCTGATACAATTCTTCAAGGTTTTTGATATGTTCTTGATATGTATTGACCCATGGCTTATTCCTTTGATCCTCATGCTTGTTTCCTTGATTCTTCTTCAACTTATGAGCTTGTTCTTCATGATTTAGTTCATGTCATCAACCTTGTCTTCCATAGCTCATGTTTCTTTAACTCTTTGTGAGGCATCTTCATCTTTTTATTCTTGGCCATTGTCTTTGTGCTTGAACCTTCTTGTTTCTGAACCTTTGCCATTTCATCATCATCATGAATACTTTGTCATTCATCAAAACTACTTTGCATACTTACATATGCAACTTCATTCTCCCCCTTTTGATGATGACAATTAATGTTCCATATGGCTTGTATTCATGTGTTGCAAATTCATCATATTGGCTTCATGGTAATATCCTTTCTTCCTTTAGGAGTCTTTGCCTTAGTTTTCACATTTGTCATTATCAAAACCTGTTTCAACATTTAAACACATTCTCCCCCTTTTTGATGATGACAACCAATGTTCATCTCGTGGGGTGTTAGTTTCACAGAATAATGACAATCAATGGTTATATGTATTCTCCCCCTATATGATGTAATGAATGCTAGTTAAGTTCATTGTTTAAGTGTTATTCTCCCCCTTAATCTTATAACTTATGCCAACTGTTTTAAACATATAAAATGATGGAAGCATGATATCTCTCCCCCTTTTTAGCATAAATGGCATCCTATTCTTTTTACTGATCCTTCCACTAATCTCTCCCCCTTTGGCATCATCAAAAAGATCATTATCTTAGTCATAATCTATGCCATCAACATATAAGCTCATTTATTGCATCTAGGGTCAATAATCAATCACATAATTTATTCATCAAGTAAGCATATGATTGATTGCTAACTTTTTCTAATCATGTAGTGAGTATCATTTTCAAAAACGTCACATGATTCTTTCACATATCATTTCAAGTAAGCACATAGTTTTCTCCTATTTTGGCATCATCAAATGCACAAGAATAATTTTCCAAGTAAGCATATAGTTGAGTAAGAGCATGAGTGCCATAAACATAATCATAGAGAAGTGAAATGAAGGATAATCATTCATGTGTATGCTCCCCCTTACTACTGTAATTGATACCATTTGTAAAAAGTATACCACTTATTAACATGTGAAATTGATTATACCAATTTGATCAAGTTTGATATCACTTGTAGGTCAATTTAATCAAGTCTGATATCATTTGTTTACTTTTTAAAGCATGTGATCTCTTTTTAATAGATACCATTGTTGAAATAATAGATACTATAATATGAATAAATACCACTCAAAGGTTAGATACCATTGCATATAACAATCCACTTGTTAATCATTTCATTAATATGGCTTGATGCATTTCTAAGTATCAGAGTAGTAATATAAAAGGATTTTCAACAATGTATGCTTATATCTAGGTATCAGAGCAGGGATGAAGTGATATATTCAGCTCGTGAGATTTGTTATTCATACCATTTGTTAATATGATTTGTATAATTCACAAAGCATAATGGTAGAGTAACAATTCGATCATACCTTGGTATTTTGCAAGTTTTATGCCCCTTTTCATATCCTTGTATGGCATTTTGCTTCATCCATGTTGCATTCCTTGATCAATTCTTTGTTCGCCCAGTTTAGTAGTTTGATTTGCCATTTTGAGTCATCCTACATAACCTTAACAAACTCTTTGCAAAGCATATTGTTAGTGGTATTGAGTTCACAAGAGTTTGTACCAATTTTTGGGCCTTTGATGCAGTATTATAAAAATGATTTACTCAGACTTCCATACCACTTGATAAAGAGATAACATATCATCAATATATATCACTTGTTATAAAGAAATGTTATGAAATTCCCATGTAATTTAACAAGGATAAATATAGATGTTGATACCACTTTATTGATTAACATAATTCATATGATTCGGAGCATAGTGGTAGAGTGAGCATTAACTTCAAACATAGGCAAATAATCAAGTGTAACAATCTTTCCCTTTCAATGGATACCATTAGTTGATGCAATTTCATTTATGTCTAGATATCAGAGCAAAGATGGAGTGATTAAAACAATTTGTTGGCTTACTCATGCAAGTGTATTATAACATATGCCAATATATTCACTCTTTTCCATATGACTTTTGTATCTCAAATAATCTCTTCTTATCTTATGCCTATGATGTTATATATAGGTCTAGTCAAGCATTCACATATGGCATTTATCAAATATGTAGGAGAAAGCATTTTGCATAGATAATTAGTAACGCATATAGATAAGTCACAAAAGCATATCATGGTCATCGTGTGTAATGCAAGTCATACTCTCATCTATGTCATACCATTTGTTATCTAGATGTTATGCATGATACCACTTGATGGATTTGCTAATTTAAGCTCTTGATATCAATTACTAACATTTAAGCATTCAACACAAGATTTTTAGCAAACATCATTGTTCATAATGTTATTCAAAAATTCTTTTCAATCTCAATGATGCATATTTTTCAAACTTCTTTTCACAGTCAAGATCATGCATCATCAAACATACGACATAGTAAGAATTATAATGTTGATCGAGATAGATACCACTTGCACATACATGGTATATGATCATAGCATGCATTATTACTTATCATATCATGCATTGTTTCTTAACATATCATCATGTTCATGCCTATGATGTTACAATCATGAAGTTAAAATCTAGGCAATCACTTGTTGTAACATACACGCTTTCATAAATAAGAATCGAATTAAGTTTTCCAAGGCGAATTTTCCAAAAGCTAATTAATATGTTCCTCTCGGAATCCTATTAATGTACCTAACCTATCGAAAGCGCTGCTTAATCCTCAGAAAGGCCCATTATCGTTTTATGAAAATCCCTTTTATTTCCTCAAAAGAATTTTGATTACTTTCACGGTTTTACCGAGGTCACAAAAAGCATCTCAAAAATCTTAGGTTTAGTTCAAAGCTTTCCGGTAAAAATAAATCTCTCTATTCTATTTATTACCTAAACTTACTAATATATCCATAAGTATACAGTTTTATCATTTAGGTTCTTGTTAGGAATTACTAAAAGCATTAAGCATAATTGAACTAAATGGAAAACAGAAATTTATTTAATTCCAAGTCAAAATAACATTAAAATAAAATATTATCATACCCTCTTTATCCCAAGATAATTAATTTAGCTACTCATGAAATAATTTAAATTCATATAAATAATGGAAAAATAAAACATACAAGACATGGTAAAAATAAAGACTTACGAGTTTCTTCAAAAGCTCAGAATAATTTACCACTGTAATTCCTTGTTGCAATAATTTCTCCACCAATTACAAATTTAAATTCTCACTTTTACAGCCCTCACACTCTTACAAAATAAAAGAAAGAAAAGAAAATAAAAAGAAAGAGAAAAAAAAAGCGAACAGAGAAAGAAAAATGAAGAGAAGAAAGCTAAAGAGAAAAAGAGAGAAAAAGGAACGAAGAAATGAAGCTGGAGTGATTTTAGACTGGGAAGAAGTTATTATATTTTTGCTGATGGGTTGCTGCTACTTTTATAGGCAAATGGATGGAGGATTCCAGCTATGAAAACGCGTTCAATTTGCAAGTGGAAGAAACTTTTGGTGCATGTGAGTTCCAACTGTTCCAAATTGCATTATTTTAATATTTCCAATAATTCGGTGCTTGGATTTATTCAGCTGGCCAAATTCTAAATGGACAAGTGCTGGAATTCCTCAAGACCGAGTGAAAGCTTGCTGTTTGGTATTGGTTGCTGGGCGGTGTTGGTTTGTATGTGGCAGGTAATGTGGTATGAGGGACAGTGGAGTTGCTGGATGATGTGGTGGATGGAGCCGATGTTGCTGGGCGGTGTTGGTAGGAGAGGAGTCTGGGCGGTGCGGATGACGGATTACTGGGCGGTGTCATGGATCAGGAGTCTGGGCGGTGTTGAGAGAGTATTGGAAAGGAGAGGACGGTGTTGTGGATGGAAAGGAGAGGACGGTGTTGTGAAGTGAGGACGGTTGGGCGGTGTTGGTTGGAGAGGAGTCTGGGCGGTGTCGGTTGGAGTTGTGGAGTGTAGGTCGGTTTTGAAAGGAGAGGGGACTCGGATCCGACTGAAACCATTCACTCGGCTCAGGTTCATGGAGTTCATTCGGAACTGATTGAAGACTCACTTGGTTCAGATTCAATCGGTTCCCAATCATTTTCACTCGGCTGTCTCTGAATTTAGACCACTCGGTTAAAGCTTTGCTTTGGAATTCACTCGGATTTGCTTTGAAATATTTCAGTCGGCCTTCATGCTTTTTACTCGGAATGGCCTTCAGTCGTCAATCAACTCACTCGGATTTTATGCGAAACTTAAAAGTCAGTCCGAGTGTGATTCACTCCTGGTCGGATTTCACCTTGTCGGATTAAGACACCACTCGGAAATGCCTTGTTCTCCGAATGAAATCACTCGGATTCTCCTTAGTCAGCATTTATTCATTCAATGGCATTCCTTCTACTCGGAATCAATTCACTCGGAATCAGCTTTTTGCCCAGAAAAGCACTTGTTCTTGGGTCAGACCTGCTTCAGTCAGCATTCTTCACTCGGATTTACTTCAATCAGCAAATTCCCACTCGGATTCACTTCAATCAGCAATCCTTTCACTCGGAAAATACCTTTGGGTAGCATTTATTAAAGCTCAGTTCCTTTTTTTACTCGGAATTGTTGCATTCGGACAGCTTCCAATCGGATTTTCCTAAAACTGAGACTTATTCCTTTTTAGCATTGATCCTTCACTCGAGTCAGCCATTTATCACTCGGAATGGCTTTGACAGGGAACTTTCCAGTCGGATCTGGCTCCAACATTGAAGTATTCCACTCGGCAATGCTCCATTCTGAATCATTCCACTCAGAAAGGCTCCATTCTGAGCCATTCCAATCGGATTTACCTTCAACAGTGTAGTATTCCACTCGGAATTGCTCCATTCTGAGTAATTCTACTCGGATTTGGTCCTTTCTCAGTCATCCCACTCGGATTTGGTCATTTTGAGTCAGAATTCAGCATTTCTGAGTCGGATTTTAACATTTTGAGTCGGATTTCAGCATTCTGAGTTGGAATTCAGCATAAAAAGAGAGTTCTTTCTACTTTGGGCTTGTTCTTCTTGTTTCTTTATCATTTTATGGTCCTTTTTCTCTTGTTTTTGACCCTTTATTACCTTAATTCCTGCAAAATAACATACCCAAGTAGACTAGAGTGGAAAGAAAGCAAAAATCACAATAAATAAAGGAAATACAGTGGATAATGACTAAAATCCTAAGCAATTTAGACCTAATTTATTGTATTATAAAGCACTTATCAAAATACCCCAAACCAAAACATTGCTTGTCCTCAAGCAATCACCATATTCACAAGATAAAATACAGAAAACACTAAACTTAATAAACTAAGGAATCCAAAACAGATTTATTCAAATGCCAGTTTTATTTTTCTTATGTGAATCAATTTTCAATGTCAAGACTTGAGATACTCTTCTCATAATTTTCACTCAAGTGTTTAAAGGTTTGTGTATCTCTCAAATCATCATAGTCAAAAAATATTACCATAAGCTTGTTAATAAACCAGAAACTCCACTGTTTAGATAGAAAATATGTCAAAGTCTAAAGGTCTTTCAAAGGTTGTAACGTGGCCTTGGGTTGTATTATCAAGGTAGGAAATTCAAGAAAAATGGAATACAAAAGGGCTTTAACAGTCATGAATGATTCAAATCACCATTATAAATTTAACAGAGCAAATTTTTGAACTTTTATGGACTTTTTGGAATTCATTCAATATCATCCTTTTGATTTTCTTTTTCTTGCTTTTCTTTGCATCCAATACCATACTTTTCTTAAGTCTTTTTTATTTCTTTGCTCCACTAAATTTCCAACTTTTTCACCATTAAGAGAATATCAGTCAATGAAAGGTTTCAAAGAAAAATTTTCGCTTTTAGGCTCAAAAGGGGCAACTAGGGGTCAAATTATACAAAATTCTGAGGCTTAAGAATAAGACCTAATTGTGCCTTTATCATTCTAAGACATATAATCAAAAACCATTTTGAATCGGTTAAAAAACAAGTTCTAGAATATTAATGACTATGAGATTCACTCAATTAAGAAAATATGGGTTTTGAAAATTTGTTTGATAAATAACCCATTTTGGCTCAAGTCTAACCATAGAAAGTCTTTTCAAAGAAAATTTTAATCACACATAAGGTTCATTTAAGCATTTATTTGGCATTTAAACAATCAAATTTTGAAAATTTTACTCAAAATTTTGGGGTCCTTAGATACTTTAGCCTTGTGTTCAAAGTAAATTTATCATGCAATCATGGTAAATTACAAGATTACAAACAAAATATGGAAAACACACATGCATGAATAATATAACAATCACACAACAAAACAAAACAGTTAAGTTTTCTTACCTACCACCCCAAACTAGAATTTGACATTGTCCTCAATGTTAAAATGGATGATAAAGGATAAGAAAACTTACCTGTAGTAACCCCAAACCAGCATCTGACATAGTTGGTTTTTTTTATATATATAAAATGAAACAACAACTTTTTATAGGGTTACCTCCCTATCAGTGCTAAGTTTTAAGTCTTCAGCCAGACTTCTTACCGTTTGGATTTACTCATCAGGAGCATCAAACAAGTCCAAGTCACTTGCTTGTTGTATTGGTTGACCTATCAGATAGTGTTTTACTCTCTGTCTATTTACCCTAAATGTACCAGATTTCTCGCTCCATAGTTCGACAGCTCCGAAGGGAAAGACTTTTGTCACCTTGAATGGTCCCGACCATCGGGATCTCAGTTTACCTGGAAAAAGCTTCAGTCTGGAATTAAATAGTAAAACCATATCACCTGGAATAAATGTTCTCCGTTGGATGTGACGATCATGCCATTGTTTGGTTTTTTCTTTATAAATTCTGGCATTTTCGTATGCATCTAGACAGAGTTCATCAAGCTCATTTAATTCCAACAATCTTTTTTCACCTGCAGCCTTATGATCAAAGTTAAGAGTTTTAACAGCCCAAAAAGATTTATATTCTAGCTCAACAGGTAAATGACAGGGCTTCCCATATACTAGCTTAAAAGGTGTGGTTCCAATGTGAGTTTTGTATGCGGTTCGATACGCCCATAAGGAATCATCTAACTTAATAGACTAATCCTTACGTGATGTATTCACCACTTTTTGAAGAATATTTTTAATTTCCCGATTGGATACCTCAACTTGTCCACTAGTTTGTGGGTGATAAGGTGTAGCAACCTTATGCGTAACTCCATATTTCTTTAGAAGGGTCTGAAAAGTTTTCTCAATAAAATGAGACCCTCCATCACTTATAACACATTTTGGGACCCCAAACCTTGGAAATATTATTTTCTTGAAAAGTTTAATAACAGTCTTAGCATCAGAATGGGGTGAAGCAATGGCTTCCACCCATTTTGACACATAGTCAACTGCCACTAATATGAACTGATTTCCAAAAGAAGAGGGAAAAGGTCCCATAAAATCAACACCCCATACATCAAATAGTTCAACTTCTAAAATGGTATTCAAGGGCATTTCTTGTCTCTTACCAATGTTACCTGTTCTTTGCCAAGCATCACAAGTTAGAACATACTTACGTACATCCTTAAAAATATTTGGCCAATAGAACCCAGCTTGCAATATTTTAGCGGCTGTTTTAGAGGTGCTCATGTGCCCTCCATAGGAAAGAGAATGGCAATGATCCAAGATAGCATAGACATCATCTTGTGAAACACATCTCCGAATCATACCATCTGCACATTGCTTGAAAAGGAGTGGTTCATCCCAATAATAATGCTTGACATCTGCATAAAACTTTTTTCTTTGCTGAAAGCTAAGATCAGGAGGTAAGGTACCACATGCAAGAAAATTTACAAAATCAGCATACCAAGGAACACGTTGGATACTAAGATTCAAGAGTTGTTCATCTGGAAAAGATTCATTGATGGGAATATTATCTGTTTGTTCTTTCTCAGATGTCAACCTAGATAGGTGGTCAGCAACCAAGTTCTTGGTACCCTTCTTGTCCTTAATTTCCAAGTCAAATTCTTGCAATATTAGAATCCACCTAATTAATCTAGGTTTTGCTTCCTTTTTATTCAATAGATACTTAATGGCAGAGTGGTCAGTGTAAATAGTAACATGTGAACCTACCAAATAAGACCTAAATTTATCAAAAGCAAAGACAATAGCTAACAGTTCTTTTTCGGTTGTGGCATAATTTACCTGAGCATCATCTAGTGTCCGACTGGCATAATGAATTACATGGAGCTTTTTATCCTTTCTTTGCCCCAACACAGCCCCTACTGCGTAATCAGTCGCATCGCACATCAGCTCAAATGGGTGTTTCCAATCAGGTGGTTGTACGATGGGGGCAGAGATTAGAGCTTGCTTAATCCTGCAAAAAGCTTCCATACAAGATGAATCAAAATTGAAAGGCACATCCTTACCCAGAAGAGTTGTAAGAGGCTTTGTGATCTTGGAGAAATCTTTAATGAACCTGCGATAAAACCCTGCATGTCCAAGAAAACTCCGAATACCTTTCACATTTGTGGGTGGAGGCAATTTCTCAATTACTTCCACTTTAGCCTTAACAACTTCTATACCTCTCTCAGACACCAGGTGTCCAAGAACTATGCCTTCTCTTACCATAAAATGGCATTTTTCCCAATTTAGAACCAAATTGGTTTCTTCACAACGCTGCAAGACTTGGCACAAATTTGTTAAACAATTATCAAAATCCAAACCATGCACTGAAAAATCATCCATAAAGACTTCCATCACATTTTCAATAAGATCAGAAAAAATTGCTTGCATACACCTTTGAAAAGTCGCAGGTGCATTACATAAACCAAAAGGCATACGTCTGTAAGCATAAGTCCCATAAGGGCAAGTGAAGGTAGTCTTTTCTTGATCAGATGGGTGAATGGGAATTTGATGAAAACCTGAATACCCATCCAAATAACAGAAATAAGAGTGTTTCGCAAGTCTTTCAAGCATCTGATCAATAAAAGGGAGGGGAAAATGATCTTTTTTCGTGGCGCTATTTAACTTTCTATAATCAATGCACATGCGCCAACCAGAGACAATCCTAGTAGGAATCAAGTTATGTTTATCATTTTCAATCACAGTTATTCCCCTCTTTTTAGGCACCACATGGACAGGACTTACCCATTTACTACTATCAACAGGATATATGACTCCAGCATCAAGCAATTTCAAAATTTCCTTTTTAACCACTTCTTGCATTTTAGGATTTAATCTCCTAAGTGGTTCTACTGTGGGCTTACTTTCATCTTCTACAGTAATCCTGTGCATACAAAGAGAAGGGCTAATCCCTTTGATATCATCCATTGTATAACCTATTACCTTTCTATACAACCTAAGTTGTTTCAAAAGTTTTTCAGTTTCATATGGATTCAATTCAGCATTAATAATCACAGGATATGTGGAATTAGGGCCAAGAAACTCATACCTTAAAGAAGCTGGTAAAGGTTTTAATTCCACATTGGGGCTTACCACTTTGTCACACATGACCTCAGTGTCATGTGGGGCCTCAGAGCAATCAGATGTTTCTGTCAGCTCAATCATGAAAACAGTTTCAAGTGGGTCATTAGGAAGGGTTACTTCCTTTACCACTTGTTCGACAAAATCCACAGTACAGCAAACATCATTATAAGGTTTTTCTAAAACATTTTTCAAATTAAAATCAACCTTTTAGTCTCCAACAGTTAGAGACAACTTACCATTCTTGACATCAATCACAGCACCTACAGTTGCTAAAAATGGTCTGCCAAAAATAATAGGAATCAAAGAATCTTCATCCATTTCAAGCACAACAAAGTCAGCAGGTATAAAAAATTTTCCTATCTTAATAGGAACATCCTCTAAAATTCCTACAGGATATTTTACAGATCTATCAGCTAATTGTAAAGACATCCTAGTAGGTTTTAGTTCACCCAATCCTAATTTTTCAGCAACAGATAATGGCATTAAACTCACACCCGCTCCTAAATCACATAATGCTTTATCTATATTCATGTCACCAATCATGCAAGGAATAGAGAAACTACCTGGATCTTGGAGCTTGGGTGGAAGTTTCTTTTGAATTAGAGCACTGCACTCTTCAGTAAGTGTAACTGTACCATCTTTCTCCAGTCTTCTTTTGTTGGACAAAATGTCCTTCAGGAACTTTGCATATGTGGGCATTTGCTACAAAGCATCTGTAAAGGGAATATTAATATATAATTTCTTTAAAACATCAAGGAACTTACCAAATTGTTTGTCCAACTTTGCTTTGGCTAACTTCCTCCTTCTTTTCTTGTGGTTTCTCTTCGTCAATTACTGGATGAGATGAAGATTCATCTACTTTCTTTTCCTCCTTTGCAGTCTTGTCTACTGGCCCATCATATTGAGTACCACTCCTAAGAGTGATAGCCATGGTTTGGTTAGATAGTCCAGCCTCTGGTTTCCCAGGAAATGTTCCCGGTGCTCTTTGAGAATAGGAGGCTTGTTGGGCAATTTGATTTTCCAGTATTTTGTTGTGAGTGGCAAGAGAGTCCACTTTTGAAGCCAAGGTTTTTATTGCATCAGAGAATTCATCATTTTGTTTAAGTTGAGTAGCTACAAATGTCTCCATCAAGGATTCTAGCTTTGATTTTTGTGGAATATAGGTTCCTTGTTGAGGTTTGTAGTTACTTTAGAATTGAGGTGGCCTATTTTGGAAACCAGGTGGACCTTGTGGAGGTCTGTAGTTACCTTGATAATTTCTACCGTAGTTTCCAATAGCATCCACCTGATGCATTTCTTGTTCTTGATTAGGGGTCATGGCTAAATTGCAGTTTGTAGCTCCATGTCCTGAAACACCACAAACTTCACAAACAATATTAGTAGCACCTGTTGACCCTATTTTATCAAGTTTTAATGTTAACGCTTCAACTTTGGCAGAAAGTAGGGAAAGAGCATCAACAGAGTACTTACCTGGTGTTTTAGAAGGTAATCCTCTCTCAGAGTTCCATTGGTGAGTGTTTTGAGCTATTTCCTCGATCAGGTTCTCAGCTTCATCAACATTTTTACTCATGAAGGCTCCTCCAGCTGCAGCATCTAAAGAGATCTTTTGTGTGGAAGTTAGTCCATTATAGAAAATATAGATTGTCAACCACCTTTCTATCCCATGGTGAGGACATTCTCTTAGCAACTCTCTGTATCTTTCCCAGGCTTCATACAAGGATTCATCATCTTTTTGTGAAAAATTGATGATTTGTTTTCTCAGCACATCAGTCTTGTTCCTTGGGTACCATTTATTGATAAAAGCACTGGACAATTATTCCCAAGTCGTGATGGATCCTTTAGGAAGAGAGTATAACCACGCTCTCGCTTTATCTCTTAAGGAGAAAGGAAAAAGTCTTAAACGAATGGCATCATTGGTGGCTCCGTTCATCTTCAGGGTGTCACAGTATTCAAGAAAGATTTGAAGATGAAGATTTGGATCTTCGGAGGGTAATCCTCCGAATTGGTTCTGTTGAACCATTGAGAGTAGTGAAGGCTTCAATTCAAAATTGTTAGCCTCCACTGTGGGTCTAAGGATGCTGGATCCTCTTCCATTAGTGCTTGGAGCGGCAAAATCTCTTAAGGGTCTGTGTTGGTCTGCCATTTGTTTTTCTTTTTCTTCTTTTTGTTGTTTTTGTTGTTTTCTCAAAGCTCTAAGGGTACGTTCTATCTCAGGGTCAAATCCTATGTTTAGATCGACACTACGGCTTCGTCGCATAAATAGAAAATAAGTGACAAATAAAACAAACAATTACAAAAATAAAACAACAACAGATACACAAAATAAAGAACAAAAGACAAAATTACAAACAAAATTAAAAATAAAAATAATAATAATAATAAAAATATTAACAAGTATGATCTAATCAAATTTCAATATTGCCGATATTTGAGGGACAACAGTCCCCGGCAACGGCGCCAAAAACTTGACAGGGCCCGCAAGCGCACGAGTTATGTCGCGTAATATAAAAGATTATCGTTCTCCACAGGGACTGTGTTCAAAGTACCAACATATTGAAATTTAATTATCCACACAATTGATTTTTAAGATTTTTATAAAATAAAACACAAATTAAAATTACACAGAATACGAATAAATATAAAAATAAAATTTACTTGACACTTAAAAATTAGAGTTGAGAATATCTTGGGATTTCGGGGGATTAAGACTCTATTTTATGTTAATGAATTTTAACTTTTCATAAATAAGAATCGAATTAAGTTTTCCAAGGCGAATTTTCCAAAAGCTAATTAATATGTTCTTCTCGGAATCCTATTAATGTACCTAACCTATGGAAAGCGCTGCTTAATCCTCAGAAAGGCCCATTATCGTTTTATGAAAATCCCTTTTATTTCCTCAAAAGAATTTTGATTACTTTCACGGTTTTACCGAGGTCACAAAAAGCATCTCAAAAATCTTAGGTTTAGTTCAAAGCTTTTCGGTAAAAATAAATCTCTCGATTCTATTTATTACCTAAACTTACTAATATACCCATAAGTATACAGTTTTATCATTTAGGTTCTTGTTAGGAATTACTAAAAGCATTAAGCATAATTGAACTAAATGGAAAACAGAAATTTATTTAATTCCAAGTCAAAATAACATTAAAATAAAATATTATCATACCCTCTTTATCCCAAGATAATTAATTTAGCTACTCATGAAATAATTTAAATTCATATAAATAATAGAAAAATAAAACATACAAGACATGGTAAAAATAAAGACTTACGGGTTTCTCCAAAAGCTCAGAATAATTTACCACTGTAATTCCTTGTTGCAATAATTTCTCCACCAATTACAAATTTAAATTCTCACTTTTATAGCCCTCACACTCTTACAAAATAAAAGAAAGAAAAGAAAATAAAAAGAAAGAGAAAAAAAAAACAAACAGAGAAAGAAAAATGAAGAGAAGAAAGCTAAAGAGAAAAAGAGAGAAAAAGGAACGAAGAAATGAAGCTGGAGTGATTTTAGACTGGGAAGAAGTTATTATATTTTTGCTGATGGGTTGCTGCTGCTTTTATAGGCAAATGGATGGAGGATTCCAGCTATGAAAACGCGTTCAATTTGCAAGTGGAAGAAACTTTCGGTGCATATGAGTTCCAACTGTCCTAAATTGCATTATTTTAATATTTCCAATAATTTGGTGCTTGGATTTATTCAGCTGGCCAAATTCTAAATAGACAAGTGCTAGAATTCCTCAAGACCGAGTAAAAGCTTGCTGTTTGGTATTGGTTGCTGGGCAGTGTTGGTTTGTATGTGGCAGGTAATGTGGTATGAGGGACAGTGGAGTTGTTAGACGATGTGGTGGATGGAGCCGGTGTTGCTGGGCGGTGTTGGTAGGAGAGGAGTCTGGGCGGTGCAGATGACGGATTACTGGGCGGTGTCATGGATCAGGAGTCTGGGCGGTGTTGAGAGAGTATTGGAAAGGAGAGGACGGTGTTGTGGATGGAAAGGAGAGGACGGTGTTGTGAAGTGAGGACGGTTGGGCGGTGTTGGTTGGAGAGGAGTCTGGGCGGTGTTGGTTGGAGTTGTGGAGTGTAGGTCGGTTTTGAAAGGAGAGGGGACTCGGATCCGACTGAAACCATTCACTCGGCTCAGGTTCATGGAGTTCATTCGGAACTGATTGAAGACTCACTTGGTTCAGATTCAATCGGTTCCCAATCATTTTCACTCGGCTGTCTCTGAATTTGGACCACTCGGTTAAAGCTTTGCTTTGGAATTCACTCGGATTTGCTTTGAAATATTTCAGTCGGCCTTCATGCTTTTTACTCGGAATGGCCTTCAGTCGTCAATCAACTCACTCGGATTTAATGCGAAACTTAAAAGTCAGTACGAGTACGATTCACTCCTGGTCGGATTTCACCTTGTCCGATTAAGACACCACTCAGAAATGCCTTGTTCTCCGAATGAAATCACTCGGATTCTCCTTAGTCAGCATTTATTCATTCAATGGCATTCCTTCTGCTCGGAATCAATTCACTCAGAATCAGCTTTTTGCCCAGAAAAGCACTTGTTCTTGGGTCAGACCTGCTTCAGTCAGCATTCTTCACTCGGATTCACTTCAATCAGCAAATTCCCACTCGGATTCACTTCAATCAGCAATCCTTTCACTCGGAAAATACCTTTGGGTAGCATTTATTAAAGCTCAGTTCTTTTTTTTACTCGGAATTGTTGCATTCGGACAGCTTCCAATCGGATTTTCCTAAAACCGAGACTTATTCCTTTTTAGCATTGATCCTTCACTCGAGTCAGCCATTTATCACTCGGAATGGCTTTGACAGGGAACTTTCCACTCGGATTTGGCTCCAACATTGAAGTATTCCACTCGGCAATGCTCTATTCTGAATCATTCCACTCGGAAAGGCTCCATTCTGAGCCATTCCAATCGGATTTACCTTCAACAGTGTAGTATTCCACTCGGAATTGCTCCATTCTGAGTAATTCTACTCGGATTTGGTCCTTTCTCAGTCATCCCACTCAGATTTGGTCATTTTGAGTCAGAATTCAGCATTTCTGAGTCGGATTTTAACATTTTGAGTCAGATTTCAGCATTCTGAGTCGGAATTCAGCATAAAAAGAGAGTTCTTTCTACTTTGGGCTTGTTCTTCTTGTTTCTTTATCATTTTATGGTCGTTTTTCTCTTGTTTTTGACCCTTTATTACCTTAATTCCTGCAAAATAACATACCCAAGTAGACTAGAATAGAAAGAAAGCAAAAATCGCAATAAATAAAGGAAATACAGTGGATAATGACTAAAATCCTAAGCAATTTAGACCTAATTTATTGTATTATAAAGCACTTATCATTAATGATTAGGGTTTGGGGTTTGGGGTTTAGGGTTTAGGTGTTAGGGTTTAGGGTTGATGGTGTAGGGTTTAGGGTTTTAAGGATTAGGGTTTAGGGTTTAGAGTTTATGGTTTAGGGTTTATGGTTTAAGGTTTAGAAGTTAGGGTTTTGGGCTTAGGGTTTTTGGTTTAGGGTTAAGGGTTTAGCATTTAGTGGTTTGGGGTTCAGGGTTTGAGGTTTGGGGTTTGGGGTTTGGGTTTTAGTTTTTAGGGTTTATGGTTTAGGAGTTACGGTTTAAGATTTAGGGTTTAGGATTTTTGGTTTAGTGTTTAGGGTTCATGGTTAATAGTGTGGTGTTTAGGGTTTAGGGTTTAGGGTTTAGTGTTTAGGATTTAGCTTTTTGGGTTTGGGGTTTAGGGTTTGGGGTTTGGGGTTTGGGGTTTTGGGTTTTATGTTTGGGGTTTAGGGTTTTGGGTTTAGGATTTGGGGTTTTGGGTTTAGGTTTTATGGTTTTGGGGTTTTGAGGTTAGGGTTTTGGGTTTAGGGTTTTTGGTTTAGGGTTTAGGGTTTAGGGTTTAGGGTGTATGTTTTTTGGTTTAGGGATTAGGGTTTGGGGTTTGGGGTTTAGGGGTTAGGGTTTATGGGTTAGGGATTAGGGTTTGTGGTTTAGGGTTTAGGGAGTTAGGTTTGTGGTTTGGGTTTAGGGTTTGGGGTTTAGGGTTTAGGATTTGGGGTTTAGGGTTTAGGGTTTAGGGTTTAGGGTTTGGGGTTTAGGGTTTGGGGCTTAGGTGTTAGGGTTTAAGGTTTTAAGGGTTAGAGGTTAAGGGTTTATGGTTTAGGGTTTAGGGTTTAGGGTTTAAGGTTTATGGTTTGGGCTTGGGGTTTAAGGTTTGGGGTCTATGGTTTAGGGTTTACGGTTTGGGCTTTGGGGTTTAGGGTTTGGGGGTGAGGGTTAGTGTTTGGGGGTTTAGGGGATAAGGTTTAGGGTTTTGGGTTTTGGGTTTAGGGTTTCGGACTTAGGGTCTAGAGTTTAGGGTCTAGGGTTTAAGGGTTAAGGTTTAGGGTTTTTAGGCATTAAGGTTTGGGTTTAGGGTTTGGGGTTTGGGTTGTAGTGTTTAGGGTTAAGGGTTTAGGGGTTATGGGTTAGGATTTAGGGTTTAGGGTTTAGGGTTTGGGGGTTATGGTTTAGTGTTTGGGGTTAGGGTTTAGGCTATAGGGTGTAGTGTTTTAGGAGTTAGGGTTTTGGGTTTTGGGTTTAGGGGTTAATGTTTAGGGTTTTTTGTTTAGGGTTTAGGGTTTAGGGTTTAATGGTTTGGGGTTTGGGGTTTGGGGTTTATGTTTTAGGGTTTAGGGTTTAGGATTTAGGGTTTAGGGTTTCAGGTTTAGGGTTTAGGGTTTTTGCTTTAGTCTTTAGGGTTTAGGGTTTCGGGTTTGAGGTTTAGGATTTAGGGTTTTAGGTTTTTGGGTTTAGGGTTTTAGGTTTATAGTTTAGGGTTTAGGGTTTAGGGTTTATGGGTTAGGGTTTAGGGTTTTATGTTTTTGGCTTAGGGTTTAGGGTTTAGTGTTTAGGGTTTAGGGTTTAGGGGTTAAGGTTTAGGGTTTAGGGTTTTTTGTTTAGGGTTTAGAGGTTTAGGGTTTAAAGGTTTGGGGTTTGGGGTTTAGGTTTTGGGGTTTGGGTTTAGGGTTTAGGGTTTAGTATTTAAGGTTTAGGGGTGAAGATTTAGGGTTTAGGGTTAGGGTTTAGTGGTTTGGGGTTTCAGGTTTGGCGTTTGGGCTTTGGGTTTTAGGGTTTGGGATTTAGGGTTTAGGGGTTAGGGTTTAAGGTTTAAGGTCTATGGTTTTTGCTTTAGTGGTTAGGGTTTAGGGTTTGGGGTTAGCGGTTTAAGATTTAGGGTTTTAGGTTTAGGATTCAGGGTGTAGGGTGTAGGGTTTAGGGATTAGGGTTAAGGTTTAGGGTTTTTTGGCGTTAATGATTAGGGTTTGGGGTTTGGGGTTTGGGGCTTAGGGTTTAGGGTTTGGGGCTTGGGGTTTATGGGTAATGGTGTAGGGCTTAGGGTTTTAGGGCATATGGTTTAAGGTTTATGGTGTAGGGTTTAGGGTTTAGGGATTATGGTTTATGGTTTAGAAGTTAGGGTTTAGGGTTTTGGTTTAGGGTTTAGGGTTTAACATTTAGTGGTTTGGGGGTTCAGGGTTTGGGGTTTGGGGTTTGAGGTTTGGGTTTTAGTGTTTAGGGTTTAGGGTTTAGGAGTTAGGGTTTAAGATTTAGGGTTTAGAGTTTTTGGTTTAGTGTTTAAGGTTTAGGATTTAGGGTTGTGTTTAGGGTTTATGGTTTAGGGTTTGTGGTTTAGTGTTTAGGATTTAGAGTTTAGGGTTTAGGGTTTAGGGTTTGGGGTAAGGGTTTAGGGTTTTAAGGGTTAGGGGTTAAGGTTTATGGTTTGGGCTTTTGGGTTTAGGGTTTGGGCTTGATTGTTTAGGGGTTAGGGTTTAAGGTTTAAGGTTTTTGGTTTAGAGTTTAGGGTTTGGGGTTTGGGGTTTGGGGTTTAGGGTTTAGGGGTTAGGGTTAATGGTTTTTGGTTTAGAGTTTAGGGTTTAGGGTTTGGGATTTGGGGTTTGAGGATTAGGGGTTTAGGGATTATGGTTTAGGGTTTAGGGGTTAGGATTTATGGTTTGGGGTTTAAGGTTTAGGGTTTAGGGTTTGGGGTTTAGGGTTTAGTGTTTGGGGTTAAGGTTTAGGGTTTAGGGTTTAGGGGTTAAGGTTTACAGTTTTTCGGTTAGGGTTTAGGGTGGGTTTAGTGGTTTGGGGTTTGGGGTTTGGGTTTTAAAGTTTAGGGTTTAGGATTTAGGGGTTAGGGTTTAAGGTTTAGGGTTATGGTTTTTGCTTTAGTGTTTAGGGTTTAGGGTTTGGGGTTTGGGGTTTAGAATTTAGGGTTTTAGGTTTTGGGTTTAGGGTTTAGGTTTTAGGGTTTAGGGTTTAGGTTGTAGGGGTTGGGGTTTAGGGTTTGGGGTTTGGGGTTTGGGGTTTAATGTTTTAGGGTTTGGAGGTTAGTGTTTAGGGTATAGGGTATAGGGTTTTAGGGGTTTGGGTTTAGGATTTAGGGTGTATGGTTTATGGTTTAGGGTTTAGGGATTGGGGTTTAGGGTTTATAGGTTAGGGTTTAGGGTTTGGGGTTTAGAGTTTAGGATTTAGGGTTTGTGTTTAGGGATAGTTTAGGGTTTGTGGTTTACTGTTTAGGGTTTAGGGTTTGGGGGTAAGGGTTTAGGGTTTTAAGGGTTAGGGGTTAAGGTTTATGGTTTGGGCTTTTGGGTTTAGGGGTTGGGCTTGATTGTTTATGGGTTAGGGTTTAGGGTTTAAGGTTTTTGGTTTAGAGTTTAGGGTTTGGGATTTGGGGTTTGGGGTTTAGGATTTAGGGGTTAGTGTTAAAGGTTTTTGTTTAGAGTTTAGGGTTTAGGGTTTGGGGTTTGGGGTTTTGGGATTAGGGGTATAGGGATTATGGTTTAGGGTTTAAGGGTTAGGATTTATGGTTTGGGGTTTAAGGTTTGGGGTTTAAGGTTTAGGGTTTAGGGTTTAGTGTTTGGGGTTAAGTTTTAGGGTATAGGGTTTAAGGTTTGGGTTTGGGGTTTGGGTTGTAGTGTTTAGGGTTAAGGGTTAAAGGTTTAGGGGTTAGGATTTAGGGTTTAGGGTTTAGGGTTTAGGGTTTGGGGATTAGGGTTTAGTGTTTGGGGTTAGGGTTTAGGGTGTAGGGTGTAGGGTTTTAGGGGTTAGGGTTTAGAGTTTATAGTTTAGGGTTTAGGGTTTAGGGGTTAAGGTTTAGGGTTTTTCGTTTAGGGTTTAGGGTTAAATGGTTTGGGGTTTGGGGTATGGGGTTTGGGTTTTAGGGTTTAGGGTTTAGGGTTTTAGGTTTAGTGTTTAGGGTTTTTGCTTTAGTCTTTAGGGTTTAGGGTTTGGGGTTTGGGGTTTAGGATTTAGGGTTTTGGGTTTTGGGTTTAAGGTTTACGGTTTACGGTTTAAGGGTTATGGTTTAGGGTTTAAGTTTTAGGGTTTTGGGTTTAGGGTTTAGGGGTTAGGGTTTTGGGTTTTGGGTTTAGGGTTTTGGGCTTAGGGTTTAGGGTTTAAGGTTTAGTGTTTAAGGTTGAGGGGTTAACGTTTTGGGTTTAGGGTTTCAAGGTTTGGGGTTTAGGGTTTGGGGTTTGGGTTTTAGGGTTTAGGGTTTAGGGTTTAGGGTTTAAGGTTTAGGGTCTATGGTTTAGGGTTTAAGGTTTAGGGTCTATGTTTTAGGGTTTAGGGTTTGGGGTTTAGGGTTTAGGGTTTAGGGGTTAGGGTTTAGGGTTTTAAGGGTTAGCGATTCAAGTTTATGGTTTGGGCTTTTGGGGTTAGGGTTTGGGGTTTATGGTTTAGGAGTTAGGGTTTAGGGTTTAGGGTTTTTGGTTAAGAGTTTTGGGTTAAGGGATTGTGGTTTGGGGTTTTGGGTTTGGGGTTTAGGGTTTAGGGGTTAGGGTTTAGGGTTTTAAGGGTTAGCGGTTAAGGTTTATGGTTTGGGCTTTTAGGGTTAGGGTTTGGGGTTTATGGTTTAGAAGTTAGGGTTTAGGGTTTAGGGTTTTTGGTTAAGAGTTTTGGGTTAAGGGATTGTGGTTTGGGGTTTTGGGTTTGGGGTTTAGGGTTTAGGGGTTAGGGTTTAGGGTTTTTGGTTTTTGGTTTAGAGTTTAGGGTTTAGGGTTTGGGGTTTGGGGTTGGGTTTTAAGGTTTAGTGTTTAGGGTTTAGGGTTTAGGGTTTAGGTTTAGGGGTGGGGTTTAGGGTTTGGGGGTTAGGGTTTGGGGTTTGGGGGTTATGGTTTAGGGTTTGGGGGTTATGGTTTAGGGTTTAGGGTTTGGGGTTTAAGGTTTGGGGTTTAGGGTTTGAGGGTTAGGCTTTAGGGTTTAGGGTTTAGGGTTTTAGTGGTTTGGGTTTAGGGTTTAGGGTTTATGGTTTGGGGTGTAGGGTTTAGGGTGTTTGGTTTAGGGTTTAGGGTTTGGGTGTAGGGTTTAGGGTTTATGGTTTATCATTTAGGGTTAGGGGTTTAGGGTTTGGGGTTTAGCGTTAAGGGTTTTTGAGGTTAGGGTTTAGGGTTTAGGGTTTTTGGTTTAGTGTTTAGGGTTAAGGTTTATGGTTTAGGGTTTAGGGTTTAGGGTTGAAGATTTAAGGTTTACGGCTTTATGGGTTAGGGTTTAGGATTTCTTGTATAGGGTGTCGGTTTTAGGGTTTGGGGTTTGGGGTTTAGGTTTTAGGGTTTAGGATTTCTCGTATAGGGTTTCGGTTTTAGGGTTTGGGGTTTAGGTTTTAGGGGTTAGGGTTTTGGGTTTAGGGTTTAGGGTTTTTGGTTTAGGGTTTAAGGTTTAGGGTTTAGGGTGTATATTTTTTGGTTTAGGGTTTGGGGTTTAGGGTTTAGAGTTTAGGATTTAGGGGTTAAAGGTTAGGGTTTATGGTTTAGGGTGTTGGGTTTGCAGGTTTAGGGTTTAAGGTTTATGTTTAGGGTGTATGGTTTAGGGTTAGGATTTAGGGTTTTGGGTTTTGGGCTTAGGGTGTAGGGTTTATGGTGTAGGGATTAGGGTTTAGGGTTTAGGGTTTTTTAGGGTTAATTATTAGGGTTTTGGGGTTTGGGGTGAGGGTGTAGGTGTTAGGGTTTAGGGTTTAGGGGTTGGGGGTTAGGGTTTATGGTGTAGGGTTTAGGGTTTTAGGGATTAGGGTTTAGAGTTTAGAGTTTATTGTTTAGGGTTTAGGGTTTAGAAATTAGGGTTTAGGGCTTAGGGTTTTTGGTTTAGGGTT
This sequence comes from Clitoria ternatea, assembly GCA_037962975.1. Taxonomy (NCBI): domain Eukaryota; kingdom Viridiplantae; phylum Streptophyta; class Magnoliopsida; order Fabales; family Fabaceae; genus Clitoria; species Clitoria ternatea. Next base: position 68,463,890 of record CM075674.1, on the reverse strand, counting down.
TACGGTTTAGCATTTAGTGGTTTGGGGTTTTGGGTTTGGGGTTTGGGTTTTAGTTTTTAGGGTTTATGGTTTAGGAGTTACGGTTTAAGATTTAGGGTTTAGGGTTTTTGGTTTAGTGTTTAGGGGTCATGGTTAATAGTATGTTGTTTAGGGTTTAGGTTTTAGGGTTTAGTGTTTAGGATTTAGGTTTTTGGGTTTGGGGTTTAGGGTTTAGGGTTTTGGGTTTGGGGTTTAGGGTTTAGGGTTTAGGGTTTTGTGTTTGGGGTTTAGGGTTTTAGGTTTAGGATTTGGGGTTTCGGGTTTAGGGTTTATGGTTTTGGGGTTTTGAGGTTAGGGTTTTGGGTTTAGGATTTTTGGTTTAGGGTTTAGGGTTTAGGGTTTAGGGTATATGTTTTTTGGTTTAGGGATTAGGGTTTGGGGTTTAGGGGTTAGGGTTTATGGGTTAGGGATATGGGTTTGTGGTTTAGGGTTTAGGGTTTAGGGTGTTGGGTTTGTGGTTTAGGTTTAGGGTTTGGGGTTTAGGGTTTAGAGTTTGGGGTGAAGGGGTTGGGGTTTAGGGTTTAGGGTTTAGGGTTTGGGGTTAGGGTTTGTGGTTTAGGGTTTAGGGTTTATAGGTTAGGGATTAGGGTTTGTGGTTTAGGGTTTAGGGTTTAGGGTGTTGGGTTTGTGGTCTGGGTTTGTGGTTTGGGTTTAGGGTTTGGGGTTTGGGGTTTAGAGTTTGGGGTGAAGGGGTTGGGGTTTAGGGTTTACGGTTTAGGGTTTAGGGTTTGGGGGTTAGGGTTTGGGGGTTAGGGGTTAGGGGTTAAGGGTTTATTGTTTAGGGTTTAGGGTTTAGGGTTTATGGTTTATGGTTTGGGCTTTAGGGTTAGGGTCTATGGTTTAGGGGTTAAGGTTTAAGGTTGATGGTTTTTGGTTTACAGTTTAGGGTTTGGGGTTTAGGGTTTGAGGTTTAGGGTTTATGGTTTTTGGTTTAGAGTTTAGGGTTTGGGGTTTGGGGTTAGGGGTTAGGGTTTAGGGTTTAGGGTTTAGGGTTTAGGGGTTAGGGGTTAGGGGTTAGGGTTAGGGTTTACGGTTTCGTGCTTATGGTTTTGGGTTAAGGGTTTAGGGTTTAGGTTTTAAGGGTTAGGGTTTAGGGTTTAGGCTTTTGGGGTATTAAGGTTTGGGGTTTGGGGTTTGGGGTTTAGGGTTTAGGGGTTAGGGGTTAGGGGTTAAGGTTTGGGGTTTGGGTGTGGGGTTTAGGGTTTAGGGGTGAGGGTTAGTGTTTAGGGTTTTAGGGGTTAGGGTTTTGGGTTTTGGGTGTAGGGTTTTGGGTTTAGGGTTTAGGGTCTAGGGTTTTGGGGTTAAGGTTTAGGGTTTTGGGGTATTAAGGTTTGGGTTTGGGGTTTGGGGT
>CM075674.1:68345000-68460000 GCA_037962975.1 Clitoria ternatea | reverse complement strand
GGTTTAGGGTCTATGGTTTTTGCTTTGGTGTTTAGGGATTACGTTTTGGGGTTTGGGGTTTAGGATTTAGGGTTTACGGTTTAGGGTTTAGGGTTTAGTGTTTTATGTTTAGGGGTTAAGGTTTATGGTTTAGGTTTTTTCATTTAGGGTTTAGGGTTTAGGGTTTAGTGGTTTGGGGTTTTAGGTTTGGTGTTTGGGCTTTTTGGGTTTTAGGGTTTGGTGTTTAGGGGTTAGGGGTTAGGGTTTAAGGTTTAGAGTCTATGATTTTTGCTTTAGTGTTTAGGGTTTGTGGTTTGGGGTTTAGGATTTAAGGTTTTGGGTTTAGGGTGTAGGGTTTATGGTTTAGGGATTAGGGTTTAGGGTTTTTCGGTGTTAATGATTAGGGTTTGGGGTTTGGGGTTTAGGGTTTAGGTGTTAGGGTTTGGGGCTTAGTGTTTAGGGTTTATGGTGTAGGGCTTAGGGTTTTAGGGCATAGGGTTTAAGGTTTATGGTTTAGGGTTAGGGTTTAGGGATTAGAAGTTAGGGTTTAAGGGTTAGCGGTTCAGGTTTATGGTTTGTGCTTTTAGGGTTAGGGTTTGGGGTTTATGGTTTAGGAGTTAGGGTTTAGGGTTTAGGGTTTAGGGTTTTTGGTTAAGAGTTTAGGGTTAAGGGATTGGGGTTTGGGGTTTTGCGTTTGGGGTTTAGGGTTTAGGGTTAGGGTTTAGGGTTTTTGGTTTTTGGTTTAGAGTTTAGGGTTTAGGGTTTGGGGTTTGGGGTTTGGGGTTGGGTTTTAAGGTTTAGGGTTTAGGGTTTAGGGTTTAGTGTTTAGGGTTTAGGGGTTAAGGTTTAGGGTTTGGGGGTTAGGGTTTGGGGTTTGGGGGTTAGGGTTTAGGGTTTTGGGTTTAAGGTTTGGGGTTTAGGGTTTGGGGTGATTGTATACGAGATCGTTCAAGGTGATTGTACCAGGTCAGAGGTGCTCCCGCCAAGCTATCCTGGAAACAATGAATGAGCAGAGGGTCATTGGAAGCGTGAGAGCCCATCTTCCGACAGTACATGGTAAGATGGTTCTTCGGACAGGTTAGCCCCCGATATTTGTCAAATTCTGGCATTTTGAATTTGGGAGGAATGACAACATCAAGAATCAGACAGAGTTGTGCAGCACTGCCCATTCCAAACCTGTTCGTTCTTTCCATTTCTCTGAATCGCCTTTCCAGGACCTCTAATCTTCCCTCCTGGGTAGCAGCAGCAGCATTTGGTTCTGCAGCGACATGATGACTAGTACCCCTAACTGGTTGGTCAACATGTATCGGGTTTGCATTAGGCATTGAGATGTGGGGTCTAGCTGTTGCTTGAGCAGCTTGTGGTTGCGCGGCTTGTGTATGGATTGGAATCGTTTGGGGATCCCGGATGGGTGGGACGTTTTGTTGAGCCGTGTGAAGGATTGCTTCCTGATAATCAGGCTCTTCTTGAAGTGGCGGGAAATAGCCAGGTGGCAATCCATATGGGGGAAAGGGTATGGCATTACCTTCCTCATCTATATAGATGGTTTGCTGGGTGTTAGCAGGGTTTGATTTCCTAATGTGAATAGTTAGAGGAGGCGGAACAGGGTTTGAACTTGGCTCTCCAGTAGGACCCTGAGTGTGTTGGGGAGCGGATGGTCGTTGTCTGGTATTTTCAGCACCTGCTGAAGAATCCCCTTCTGTGACTCTCCTTTCAAGAAGCTTGGCCATCTCAGCCATCTGTTCTTTCAACTGATTGACTTCGGCTCTCAAGCTCTCATTTTCTTGTTCTATTTCAGCCATGAGTCTTGTATTAAGCCTAGTCGCATAAGGATGTCTACCCGTTATGTCTAGAAACCACAATATTTTGTTAGGAAAATAAAAGTAAACAGATAAAGGAAAAGAAAAACAAATGATGTTACGCAGGATGCGATTCTGAATTTAGCCCGTATTCTCCGACCGTTCCTTAGAACGTCCTGTTCAAAAGTACTAGGTAAAGCAGTAAAGTGGAAATTAACATGAAACAATTGTGAAAGCAGATTTATTCATCATTCCATTCTTCTGTAAAGGTACAATATTGCTCGAAAGATTTGATTACAACATTTTAACCATCCCTGGCCCGAGCGATCATGTCCCTCATTTTACAAAGTCTTTCCTGGCAATAATTCAGAAATGATGATATCTCTTTTGGGGTGGATAAAGGATTGACCATGCCTTCGGCCTGTTTCAACATTGAGGGAAAATCCTCCAAGATTCCATTAGCTATGTATGCCAACTTGGCGAAACGGTCCATCCATAAATGAACAATCTCATCCCGTTGAGCTAACTCAGTCCCAAGAGCTCGTGTGGCATTTTGGCAGCGTTGCTCAGCATCACAGGCTTTTTTTTGTTCATTATGTATTTCTTGTTCATAAGCCCTCATTGTTTCATCAAGCTGTTGCTCCAATTTGTGGACCTGAGTCTGCAGCATTTCCTTTTTCACCACGGTCTCTTTTTCTTTTTCTTTGGATAGTGTCAGCATGTTTTTCAGGACTTGTTTTTCGGCCAATATGGCGTCACTCTGTTGGCCTTTTGTTTTAAGCTGGGAATTAGCCGCACGAAGGCAATGGTCCTGTTTCACCCTGTAGTCTTCGTCAATCTTCCTCTTCTTTCGCATTTCATCCATAGCATGTTTCCCTTTGGAATTCTCCTTCCTCTGAAGGGAGCACTCTTGTTGACATTTCAAAAGGTCTTCTTCTAGCTTTTGATTCTTTGTTGTCAACTCTTCTATTTGCGCTTTCAGAGCCATGGTGACCTTGTCTTCCATGATGACTGGCGGAGGGAAATTATTCGCGAATTGATATGAAGGGCTTTTGAAGGGCAGTTTTACAATGGAGGCCCTGTTTAGGACCCATTCAAAATATTCGGCCCCTACAGCATGGGTTCGTGCCCCTAATTCTTTTCCCATTCTATGGATCTTCTTCCACGCATTGGCTATATCCCGAACAACGGATGTGTAATTCCCTTTTGCATTGTACAAAATGAAAGGAGTGAGCAGTTTTTCGTTCGGTGGCCCGAGTAGAGGATAAGCCAACAGACGCTTTGCAATAACAGGGTTGTAATTGATGCATCCCTGCGTGCCCATGAGAGGAACATTCGGGTAACCTCCACAACTATAGATGATTGAATCAACCATTAACCATTGAGGATACCACCTGACTTTTTCAGTTGTAAGGCTTACGAGGTGATTAGCCTATTCACACCCACTCTTCACGGCCAATTGACACAATTTCAAATCAGAAACCGGACACTCGGCTTTACATATTTGATGGAAGACATGAGATGTGAGCCATACATATAAAACGGGTAAACAGCAAATGATCCTCTTTCCCCCTTGTGTGTGGCAGAAATCTATGGTGCAATACACATTAGCCAAAATGGCTATGACTGGATTCTCAAGTCGGTGCTTACGAGCCAGGAAAACAGCAATAGCGTCATAATCCACATAGTTGTCTAAATTAGGGAACAAGACAACCCCGTAAATAGTGAGGGCTAAAGTATCCATGAAAGCCTCCCATTCCTCTTTATCAGCCAGGATCTGTATGTGCTTCTCAAGAAATTCTCGGGTGAACCCGGGAACTTGATTTCTGTTCATTTGCACATTCCTCAATGCCTCGGGAGAAATTCTCAAAACACGGGCGATTGAAGCGGTTGTTGCGTGATGGTCAAGATGGCGATAGGGAATTTGCCCTTCCACTTGTATCCCCAATATCTGTTCAAATTCTTCTATTGACGGAGCCAATTGAAAATCTCTAAATGTGAAACAGCGGAGGGGTGGGTCATAAAGTTGTGCCAAGGCTGTAATTGCTTCGGTTTGGACTTCCACCTCTAATAGTCTTAAGACCTTCCCATATTTCCTGGTAAGGGCCATCTTTTGAGTCATACTTAATTTTTTCCCCAGTGCTTGCAGACTAACTGTATCAACTTTCTTAACTTTGAGATGTAATATTTTCTTCAACTCTGTCACATCTGTACCATAATTGTCATGTTTCATGTTAATTTCCATACTTGCTCAGAGATACTGCCAATTTCTGAATCGTTTCCTGCGAATATTGAAACAAAGAAAAGGAATCAGTTATTGTTATGTTTTGAAATTCATGTTTTCCCAAAGATGTGATGTAAAAAAAAATGCTTTTGTTTTTTTGTTTTTGTTTTTTTTGTTTTTTTTGTTTTTTTTTTGTTTTTGTTTTTTTTTTGGGAAACATTAATTTCCAAAACTCATGCGAGTCTAAGTTGCAGAAGCCATAGATTTTCTTAATCGTCATTGATGCCCCAGTTAAAGGGATCCAAAATTGTTCCTTTTGATTTTCTTGTTTTGACGAGCATGAAAATCTACAACTTAGGACTTGGAGGTACATGATCAAAAGAGAATTATTTATCCACTTGGAGTGTACTGGGTGTTTTGGAAATGAATCACTATTTTTGAAATAGAGTACCCTCAATGGATAGATAATTCATTCATTTGGATTTAAAAGGGAGAGTGAAAATGACATAAGGTAAAATAAAGTCTGCCCTTTTGTGGCCTAGGTTGGGTTTTGTTGAAAGTCTTTTCTAGGACCTATGGCTTGTCTAAAAGTGATTCTCCATACCGGGTAGCTTATACTAGACATCTAGAAGGTCACCAGAGCCAAGATCCTACTCATGACAGGGACGCAAACAGTGGGGAATCCACTAAGTGCATATATCATGAGAGGTCAAACTCTAGTTGAGGTTCTCACGAACACCTGATAGGAAGTACATCCCATACGATTCCGTTACCAACCCCTCCTAACTTAAGCTTCATTTGGGGCCCGGGTATAGGGCGCCACTCATAGGTGTATTACCCCAGTTATTGGAAAGATTGGAAGATTTAGGGGTATTACCCCTAAGCTGGGAGAAAGATCTGGGGTGATGCCCCAATTTGACTTGATTTGAAAGAATCATGGGGAAACCGCCCCTCGACTAAGACAGGAGAAATATTGGGGAGATGCCCCAATTTGCTATTTGGTGAATCAGAATACTATCCCTTGACAGAGAGATCCCACCGGGCATGTACGACGGACTTGCTGGAGGAGAGATCTCTGGGGGATGCCCCAGTTTAAGCTGTTTTGGACGATTCAGGGTATTGCCACTTGACTGGGAGAGAAAGAGAACGGGGGGAACTATCCCAGTTTCGGAAAATCCGGCTGAAGGGGTTAGGGGTATCACGGAGGAAGGATTTGGGGTGATGCCCCAGTTTGGAGAGGAATGATAGATTTGGGGTAAAATCCCAGGCTTAAAAGATTTTGGGGTTAACAGGACATCCCGTCCAAATTAACCCGTGCTTAACATCGTTGCCAGGGAACGGGGTATCCTTGACTGCTGTTGGGATATACCAAGTTGATCTTTGTAAATGTGACCCCTAACATGCCTCATGAGCAAGACAGAAATCTTGAGAAGATATCGGCTCCGACTACGAGGCCTTGATGGAAATCTCAAAGCACAACGAAAACTTAGAAAGGCATCGTATTCGGCCACAGCAAGGTGTTTTGTCCAATGATTTGGGTGGGTTATGAGAAGGAAATCCGAGGAGAGCTGGTTTCAATGAGGGTGAGCCTTAGTGACTAACGGATAAACCTCGGAAAGTGCTAGTCTTGACAGTTGAGACTCGAGACTTCTACTTGTCATGACGTCCTGCAAGAAAGGTTAGTGTTGCAAAACAAATTGGAACTTAAAGAGACCTTCTACAAAGCCACAATCCTTAGAGATTCGAAGTGACCCATGACTGAAACAGAGCAGATGAAGCAACCCCAGCTTTTGGAAACGTGTCAGACCCAGTCTTCATAATGATCGCTTGAGGCGAGATCAAGTAACTAGAACATCTTGTCTTTATGACTTTAAATTTTGTTACCTTCTCACTTTATACATTAAGGGAAAACATATGTTTTATCAAATCAGGGGAAATCTCAATATGAACACGTATCAAAAGAGGTGAGATTGTATTTACAAGTTGAGCGGGGAGTGGGAAAAGGTAGGCCAAAGAAGCAAGTAGGGTTGCATGGAAAATATTGATAATTGGGTGGAATAGGAATGATTTCACAAATCCTCCAATGAACTATTGAGAACAACGTGTATCTCAATCCACATCACGACTTTGAATTCACCATTTGATCTTGCCTCTGGAAAAGGGTAGTTGGGCTACGGTCCTTATGCCTTAACTTGAAAGCGAACCATTCCCATAAGAAAATTACTCTGCCAAAATCTTGATCCAATTTATTGCCTGAGCTACCTATTCAGGTTTTCAGCTTACCAGGTTGCTCTAACTTTTGCCTAGGCTGCCTTCCCAGGTTTTCAGCCTAGCGAGCATGTTTCGCTTTGTTTTTGTTCTTTTTTTTGTTTTTTTTGTTTTTTTTTGTTTTGTTTTTTTTTCAAGGTTGCGTCCTTCACGACAAAGGTTTAAGCTGATTGATAATGAGCTTATTTGATCTCTCTTATTTTAGTTTCGTCCTGTGGGGGAATAGATGTTAATAGGAAAGTTCTCCAACACCATGTATCCAAGGAAACAGGGGTGAGCCCTTTTCAACACCAATGAGGGGGCTCATTCCGAGTCTGTATCTTTTATTCATTCTTTCATCTTTCTTTTTCATCGTTTTTCTTCTTCTTCATTTTTTTGTTTTTTCCCTTCTTTTTTATATGCCTCCCCTTGGTACCTTCATTATGGTCTAGCTGCTTTATTCACCCTTAGCCAATGTGGCTGATAACTATGATATTAACGGTATCACAGTAGACTATTCTCTTAGATACACTGGTAGGGGAACAATTATACCTCCTTTGTGTTGGGGTGTTGATTGCGACACAGATGACACATCGTTTTTGTCGCGTTCTTAGCTTGATAACTTTTATGTCCCCATGTGGAAGAGCGATAATTTGATCTATGAATCAGCTCGCCCCAATTGGTATAGGCGTAGGGCACCAACCTTGACTCCTTTCTTTTTTGTTTTCTTTTGTTGTTTTAGTTTTTTTTTTTTGGCAGAGTATTTCTTCACCATGTTCACGTTCATGAGCTCTAGCAAGTCTTTGCCATTCATATTGGTCAATACTAACATTTCCTTGAAAGGTAGATATGCCATTATTCATTGTGGAGTTCGTCTTCCGAGTCGATTGGATCAATTTTTAGTCATTCATGGACCCTCTTCACTTCGTGTACTGACCTTGTTGAACGCTCCTGGATAAAGCTAGATGCCCCTTATTCAAACATCCTGGTTAATTCGGTCAAAGAACTTTTGCCCTTGTTACCCTTTTTGTCAGCGTGATCAAGCAAGCGGTCAAAGTTATGAAATAGGATTGTGATCTCGTTGTTCTCAGAAGGATCATTTTTGGATGGATATTTTTTTTGTTTTTTGTTTTGTTTTTTTTGTTTTTCTTTTGTTTTTTTTTAATGTATGACGGCAAAGAGAAGGAGGGAAAATAAAAGAGAGCCAATGGACAAAGGGAGTGTTAAAACAAATAAGGGAAGCAAACGGAAACATTTTGAAATTTGATACGCATTCATTGAGAAAAACCTGAAATGATAAAAATATACTTTTGCCCTTATTACATAAAATATCCCAACGCCTTAGGCATAGCATTTGGGTTGAAAAGCCATAAAAGCAGAAGTTTAAAGTCGTAAAGAGCTAGATGGTCTCTTGGTCATGAACCTCTTCGCTTGGCGTGCAAATCACAAAGCTTTCATCCTCTCCATGCCTCCAGCCTCTCCTTATCATTCTGATCCAGGACTCTCATAGTCAGACCTGGGGTTTATGATTGTATTGGGAATCCCTTCCTGGAAATCCAGCCACTTGGCTTTAATCAGATCCCTCACTTTGAATTTCAAAGCCTGACAATCTTCAGTAGAGTATCCTGGGGCCCCAGCATGGTAATCACATCGGGTATTAGGATTATAACCTTTGGGGTAAGGGGGAACTAATGGTTTTAACGGACAGGGTACCGCAAGGGAACTACGGATAAGGTAAGGCAAAAGTTCTGTGTAGGTTATGGGAATGGGGTCAAACCGGACCGGTTTTCGACTATCAGTGGATCTTATTGTGTTTCGGTCTGGATTAGGTGGCTGAGTCTGCCTTAGTGAGGGACAATAGGGCTGTGGCAAGTGAGAATGGGAAGGTGTTTGAGGGATATATGGACGAAAGCAGAGTGGAAAAGGGAAAAAAGTGGAAGCCTGGTTAGGGGTGGTGGCGGCCATGTAAGGTGTAGGGAGACTGGTAGGTTGAAAGGGATTATGAGTCATTAGTCCAGGTTGGGCCCTTTTTTGGTCACAGGAAGTGGAATTAGCATCTCCTTTTCTTTTTCCTTTATTTCCCGAAGCAGACATTCTCGTGATAGGTGCCCCTGGCGACTGGGAGGATTGTGAAATATGAGAGTTCATTGCTTGCCAATCATGATCCTCTTGTTGATTATGGAACGGAGGAGAGTATCCTGAGGGTATTTCATAGTGCAGGTTGTTGTTTGAGCCCATGAAGGCGTGTTGGGGTGCATAAGACATGCCATAGGTCGGCTGAGGGTCAATGATGGGGTCGGTCCTGTTGTTAGTAATGGAAGAGGGAATTTCTGCTTTTGTCAATCCAGGATGATGGAGTGGCATGGTTGGTAAATGTTGGTCATTCTTGACACCCGCGGAGAGTTCCCCTTCTATGATCTTCTTTTCTAAAAGTCTGGTCATATCTGCCACTTGCTCCTTTAGCTGGTTAACTTCACTCCTGAGGTTTTCAATTTCTTGCTCTCTTTCAGCCATGGGTCTCTTTTGAAAGTCGAGTAAGGGCGGCGTGTGGTGTCAGAGAAGAAAAACAAAAAGTGTCAGGTGGAAACAAGGGGAAGGAGAATGTCGTGGGAAGCAATCACAGGTCTTGACGAGTATCCTTTAACCGTTCCTTAGAACGTATCGTTCAAAAGTACTAAGTTCGGTAAACATGGAAATTATTATTCTATTGTTGTGAAGACAAAAGAAATCCTTTATTCTGAGGCGGGAGCCTTAAGCTCAAACATTTTATTCGGGCGATCACAGCCATTATTTCTTAAGTTCAATCCCATGTTAACTCCCATAGATACTCAAAAGGTATTTATTAAGTTCTGAATAGCCTCCCACGAAAATGAGGATAAGGAAAAGAAATTAGTCATGTTTTGGAACCAGTACTTTCCCATTGATAAGCAATTTTTCTTGGGGAAACAGCGATTACCAAGGATCCAAGTCGTAATAGTCATAAATTTCCTAAGCGTCATCGACGCCCCTGTTGGAGCGGAAATAAGGTTATATTTTTTCTGATTTTTTTTTACGATTAGGAAAATCTATGACTCAGGACTCAGAGGTACACGACCAAAAGAGGATTATCTATTCACCCGAAGTATACTGTACGAGTCATTATTTCAAAAACTAAGCAAATCCGCGGGTGGTAAATAATTCATTCTTTTTGGATAGAAGGGAAAACAAAAGATGACGTAAGGTAAAGTAAAGTTTGCCCTTGTGCTGCCTAGGTCGGGTTTTGTTGAAAGTCTTTTCTGGGCCCTATGGCTTTTCTAAAAAGTGACTCTCCACACCGGGTGGCTTATACTAGACTTCTAGAAGGTCACTAGAGCCAAGATCCTACTCATGACAGGGACGCAACAGTGGGGAACCACTAGGTGCGTATATCACAAGAGGTCAAACTCTAGTTGGGGTTCTCACGATCACCGGATAGGAAGTACATCCTATACGATTCTGTATACCAACCCCTCCTAACTTAAGTTTCATTTGGGGCCCGGGTATAGGGCGCCACTCATAAGTGTGTGCAAGTAATTTGTGAGTGTAGTGTGTGAAAGGGCATTCGATACCTTTTTACCTTACCCCATCCGGCACAAAGAACAAACATAGAACAAAATATACAAAGTCATCTTCCCTAGGGTTCAATGATTGCAAAAAAGTAACATAGTCCTCTACCCTAGGGTTCAACAATCATACAAAACATGGATAATAAAACGAATAACAAGATGCAAATAATAGCGAACATTCACAATAATCAACGGAAAATAAAAAACAAGGGGAAGAAATCCAAGCTAAACAAAGGCTATGTAAAAACACGCTTTCAACCAAACTGGCCTGACTCTCTTATGTGTCCCCAGTAGAGTCGCCATCTGTTGCAACCTGGATCGCGACGGCGCCGTGAGAGAGAGAGAAATGTGTGGAATGAAACAGGGAGTCGCCACCAACATTTTTATCCATAGGAAAAACATTGGAAAAAAACTAGGTTCAGTAAAGCACTGGTTAAAAATTGAGATTCAAGTTCGGGAGTCGGTTTCGAGTAGGGAAGGTATTAGCACCCTACATCGCCTGTCAAAAACAGTACCAAGATTGAAAATGCTCAACATAAATAGCCTTACAAAAGATGGTTTATTTCTTCCCTTTCATTGTTGTATTTTTTATTTAAAGACGACAAAATGGAGTGAGAGAACTGTACAAACATAGAATATCGAAGCGAGGTCAATGGGGCACTTCATCCGGATTAAACTCGACTTCGATATGAGACAGAGAGGGGAAAAGAATGCTAATAAGGCGTCACGCCTAAATTATACATCCTCGAATAAAAAATAGGGATAGGAAAGAGATAAGCGGGACGTCTCGTCCTAAGTATCCCTTCCCTATGAATTATGGCAAAGCTTAAGCAAAAACTAGGGGGAAACCAACAAGACGTCACGTCTAAATTGATTTTCACGGAAGTAACCAAAAAAAGAACATTTATGAAAGAAACATGAAAGTAAGGAAATAAATCAGCAAAAAGGAATAAGAGAGATGGGCCTGACAGGAATTGAGATCCTGCTCCTACGTATTCTTGAATTATCAAGAAATCAGGGTTACGTAGTTCTGAATGTTTTTCTTTTAGGAAAAGACTTGGGAGATGATGATGGATGTCACTGAGGTGGGGAACTCGTACAAGGCGAAGTTCTTCGCACGTGTACGAATCATAAAGAGGTTGTGTAGACGGGAGTGCTCCCGTACGACACTGTTTAAAAATGATTTATTTCTTTTTATTGATTTTTATTTAGATTTGAAAGAAAACATAGGAAGCATTTATTTCCCTTTATTATATTTTACTATGAAACGAAAGGAGAAAGGTAGCAGAAGCTACAAAAAGGAAAGGGAAATAATAAATTCTGAAAACAGAGGGAAAAATTAGTGAAAACCGAGTGGGAGAAGAGAAAACCGAGCGTGAAAGAAGGAAAAACCGAGTGAAAACGGCAAAAACCGAGTGGAAATGGAAGAAACCGAGTAAAAAAATGAAATACCGAGTGGGAAAAGCAGAAAACCGAGTGAGATTGAGAAAACTGAGTAAAAATGGTAAAAACCGAGTGGAATGGGAAAATACCGAATGAAATTGAGGAAAACCGAGTAAAATGGTAAAAACCGAGTGAGAGCAGTAACTTACCGTGTGAGAAGTGAGATACCGAGTGAGACAGTGAGTGCCGAGTGAGACAGTGAGAAGAGGGACGGTGTTGGAGTTGAGTGGAAGGGATGGAGTGGGCTGATAGAGAGGAATATTGGGCGATGTTGGTTAGAAGGGAGAGTACGGAGTTGGCTGATGGAGAGAGGAGGGAGGAGAAAGGAATGGTAAGGGTGCTGGATAGAGGAAGGAGGAAAAGGGAATGGTGAGGGTGCTGGATAGAGGAAGGAGGAGAAGGGGATGGTGAAGGTGCTGGATAGAGGAAGGAGGAGAAGGGAATGGTGAGGGTGCTGGATAGAGGAAGGAGGAGAAGGGGATGGTGAGGGTCTGCGCAGTGTATATGGTGTGTGTGTGTATGTGTAAGGGCTGAAAGCTTCAGCCCCTTGCCTATTTATAGGCTGGTTTGAGTAGAAGGCCAGCTCAGGCCTCCACTCAGAGTGAAGTGGGGGACAACGGCTGGGTGGGAATTTTTAATTCCCCCCACTTCCACCCCTGTTTGTCACTTGTTTGCCACCCCCAGGATTCCTGGATCCACTTGGGTGGTGGAATCCAAGTCAGCACGGTCTAACAGGGGGACCTGGTGGGAATCCGAGTGAGAATGGAAGAATTCCGAGTGAAAATGTTGGAAATCCGAGTGTAAATGACTCGGATCACCCTCTCAGTCAATTCTGAGTGGGAAAAGGGGAAAAATCCGACTGGGAAAAGGCCCCTTTTATGCTAAAGAAATCATGTTGGTGTTGTGCAATTGGATTGAGTGGGCAATTAAAGAAATTGAGTCAGAACCGAGTGAAAACTGACTCAGATTCCATCTCCTCTCCATAATCCGAGTGACCAATGACTCAGAACCGACTGAAATAGGTAAATGTGACTCGGAGATGAGAGAAAGATGACTCGGGAACGGGTAAAAAGTGGCTCGGTGAAGGTTTGAAGTATGATGGAAATGGGGGCTCGGAATTGATTGGCCAAAAGGACTGAGGAAAGGTGACTGACTGACTGAAGTGTCACTCGGAAACCGATTGGAAATTGGCTCAGGAGTGGGCGAGAAAAGAATGACACGGAACCGACTGAAAATGGGTCGGAAATGCTTCACTCGGTTCTGACTAAGAAGCAGCTCTCGGTTCTGATTGAAGGGGCAACACTCGGAATTCTTTTCAGCTCGGATGTATTTCTGATTGAAGCATCCACTCGGATTTTCTTCAAAAGTGATATAGAACTTCACTGCTTGAAGGATCAACTCGGAACCGATCTTGTGAGCTCTTAATCCGAATGGAGTTTGGGCATTTTCACTCAGATTTTGCCTATCTTCTACTCAGAAATTGGAAGTTTGGCTATTTTAATTCGGATCTCCTTCCAACCGAGTGATATTCACTTAGATTTACTTCAATCAGCAGTCAGTTCCTTTTTCCACTCAGATTTGTTGTAGTAGGGGATCTTCCACTCGGATTCTCCTCTAACAGGGTCATTTTTCACTCGGAATTGGCATTCTTTGCGATCAGGGCTTGTAAACTGGCATTTTCTCTCGGAATGCATCTGAAAGGGAATTATCCACTCGGATTTACATCTAATCTGAGTCATTTCACTCAGATTTAAACTCAACAGGTCATACTCCACTCGGACATGCCCAAATCTGAGTAGTTTCACTCGGATTTTCTCCATTTTGAGTAATTTCACTCGGATTTAACTCATTCTGAGTGATTTCACTCGGATTTGATCCAACAGGAGCATATTCCACTCGGAAACGACTCATTCTAAGTGATTCCACTCCGATTCAACTTTGTTGAGTCATTCCATTCGGACTTCTCTTGAAAATGGGCATAATCCACTCGGACTGGCTTGGCAGGGAAGCTATCCACTCAGATTCAACTTCAACAAGGGAGCATTTCACTCGGAAATAACTCATTCTGAGTGATTCCACTCGGATTTCATCATTTTTGAGTCATTCCACTCGGAAATGCTTCACTTTGACTCGAATTTGACCATTTTTGAGTTTTTTCACTCGGATTTATCTCCACCAGGGCTGTATTTCACTCGGAAATGCTTTAACCTGAGTCATCCTGTTCAGATGTGATCATTTTTGAGTCATTCCAATCGGATTTGCCTCCAACAGGGCTGTATTTCACTTGAAAAAGCTTCATTCTGAGTTATTTCGCTCGGTTCTGATTATTTCGAAGTCATTCTATTCGAATTTGACCATTCTGAATTAGAATTCAGTATAAAAAGATTCATTCCACTTGGACCGGACCAAAAGAGGTGTTCACAGGGTTTAGGGTTTGGGGTTCGGGGTTTGAGCTTTAATGTTTAAGGTTTAGGGTTTATGGTGTTTGGTTTAGAGTTTAGGGTTTAGGGTTTGGGTTAGGCTTAAGGGTTTAGGGTTTAGGGTTTAAGGTTTAGGGTTTAGGGTTTATGGATAGGGGTTTAGGGTTTGAGGTTTGGGGGTTAAGGTTTAGGGTTTGGGTTAGGGTTTAAGGTGTAGGGTTAAGGGTTTTAGGGGTTTAGGTTTAGGATTTAAGGTTTATGGTTTGGGGTTTAGGGTTTAGGAATTGGGGTTTAGGGTTTATGGTAAGGGTTTAGGGTTTAGGGTTTAGGGTTTAGGGTTTGGGGTTTAGGGTTTGGGGTTTAGAGTTTAGGATTTAGGATTTGTGTTTAGGGTTTATGGTTTATGGTTTGTGCTTTAGGGTTTAGGGTTTAGGGTTTAAGGTTTAGGGTTTGAGGGTTAGGGTTTAGGGTTTAGGGTTTTAAGGGTTAGGGGTTAAGGTTTATGGTTTGGTCTTTTGGGTTTAGGTTTTGGGGTTGATGGTTTATGGTTTAGGGTTTAGGGTTTAGGGGTTAGGGTTTTAGGTTTAGGGTTTTGGGTTTAGGGTTTTGGGTTTTAGGTTTCGGGTTTAGGGTTTCGGGGTAAGGGTTTCAGGTTTAGGGTTTAGGGTTTAGGGTTTTGGGTTAAGAGTTTAGGGTTTAGGGGTTTGGGATTTGGGATTTAGGATTTAGGGTTTATGGGTGAGGATTTAGGGTTTGGGTTTTGGGGTTTAGGGTTTAGGGTTTAGGGTTTGGGGTTTAGGGTTTAGGGTTTAGGGTTGGGGTTTAGGGTTTGGGGTTTGGCATTTAGGTTTAGGGTTTAGGGTTTGGGGTGGAGGGTTTGTGGTTAAGGGTTGAGGGTTTAGGTTTAGGGTTTCTGGTTTAGGGTTTTTGAGGTTAGGGTTTAGTTTTAGGGTTTCTGGTTTAGGGTTTATGGTTAAGGGTTTCGAGTTAGGGGTTTAGGGGTTGGATGTATGGTTTAGGGTTTAGGGTTTTGGGTTTTGGTTTAAGGTTAGGGGTTTAAGGTTTGGGGTTTGGGTTAGGGTTTAGGTGTTAGCATTTAGTGGTTTGGGGTTCAGGGTTTAGGGTTTGGGGTTTGGGGTTTAGGGTTTAGGGTTTAGGGTTTATGGTGTAGGAGTTAGGGTTTAAGATTTAAGGTTTTGGGTTTTGGGTTTAGGGTTTATGGTTTATGGTGTGGGGTTTAGGGTTTAGGGTTTAGGGTTTAGGGTGTAGGATTTAGAGTTTAGGGTTTAGGGTATAGCGTATATGGTATAGGGTTTAGGGTTTAGGGTTTAGGGTTTAGGATTTAGGGTTTCGGGTTTTAGGTTTAGGGTTTTGGGTTTTTGAGGTTAGGTTTTAGGGTTTTGGGTTTTTGGTTTAGTGTTTAGTGTTAAGGTTTAGGGGTTTAGGTTTAGGGTTTAGGGTTTAGGGTTTTTGGTTTAGGGCTTAGGGTTTTTGGTTTAAAGTTTGGGGTTTGGGGTTTAGGGTTTGTGGTTTAGGGTTTAGGGGTTCGGGTTTTAAGGGTTAGCGGTTTAAGTTTATGGTTTGGGCTTTTGGGGTTAGGGTTTGGGGTTTATGGTTTAGGAGTTAGGGTTTAGGGTTTAGGGTTAAGGGTTTAGGGTTTTTGGTTTAGTGTTTTGTGTTATGGTTTAGGGGTTTAGGTTTAGGGTTTTGGTTTAGTGTTTTGTGTTAAGGTTTAGGGGTTTAGGTTTAGGAGTTAGGGTTTAGGGTTTAGGGTTTAGGGTTTAGGGTTTAGGGTTTTTGGTTTAGTGTTTTGTGTTATGGTTTAGGGGTTTAGGTTTAGGGTTTTTGGTTTAGTGTTTTGTGTTAAGGTTTAGGGGTTTAGGTTTAGGGTTTAGGGTCTAGGGTTTAGGGGATAAGGTTTAGGGTTTTTGGGCATTAAGGTTTGGGTTTGGGGTTTGGGGTTTGGGTTGTAGTGTTTAGGGTTAAGGGTTAAGGGTTTAGGGGTTAGGATTTAGGGTTTAGGGTGTAGGGTGTAGGGGTTTAGGGGTTCGGGTTTAGAGTTTATGGTTTAGTGTTTAGGGTTTAGGGGTTAAGGTTTAGGGTTTTTTGTTCAGGGTTTAGGGTTTAGGGTTAAATGGTTTGGGGTTTGGGGTTTGGGGTTTGGGTTTTAGGGTTTAGGGTTTAGGGTTTAGGGTTTAAGGTTTAGGGTTTAGGGTTTTTGCTTTAGTCTTTAGGGTTTAGAGTTTGGGGTTTGGGGTTTAGGATTTAGGGTTTTGGGTTTAAGGTTTACGGTTTACGGTTTAAGGGTTATCGTTTAGGGTTTAAGTTTTAGGGTTTTGGGTTTAGGGTTTAGGGGTTAGGGTTTTGGGTTTAGGGTTTAGGGTTTTGGGCTTATGGTTTAGGGTTTAAGGTTGAGTGGTTAAGGTTTTGGGTTTAGGGTTTAGAGATTTGGGGTTTGCGGTTTGGGGTTTGGGTTTTAGGGTTTAGGGTTTAGGGTTTAAGGTTTAGGGTCTATGGTTTAGGGTTTAGAGTTTGGGGTTTTTTGGTTTAGGGTTTGTGGTTTAGGGTTTAGGGGTTAGGGTTTAGGGTTTTAAGGGTTAGCGGTTTAAGTTTATGGTTTGGGCCTTTGTAGTTAGGGTTTAGGGTTTATGGATTAGGAGTTAGGGTTTAGGGTTTAGGGTTTTTGGTTAAGAGTTTTGGGTTAAGAGATTGGGGTTTGGGGTTTTGGGTTTGGGGTTTAGGGTTTAAGGGTTAGGGTTTAGGGTTTTTGGTTTTTGGTTTAGAGTTTAGGGTTTAGGGTTTGGGGTTTGGGGTTGGGTTTTAAGGTTTAGGGTTTACGGTTTAGGGTTTAGGTTTAGGGGTGGGGTTTAGAGTTTGGGGGTTAGGGTTTGGGGTTTGGGGGTTAGGGTTTAGGGTTTGGGGGTTTTGTTTAGGGTTTAGGGTTTGGGGTTTAAGGTTTGGGGTTTAGGGTTTGAGGGTTAGGCTTTAGGGTTTAGAGTTTAGGGTTTTAGGGGTTAGGGTTTAGGGTTTAGGGTTTAGGGTTTAGGGTTTGGGTGTAGGGTTTAGGGTTTATGGTTTATGATTTAGGGTTAAGGGTTAAAGGTTTGGGGTTTAGCGTTAAGAGTTTTTGAGGTTAGGGTTTAGGGTTTAGGGTTTAGGGTTAAGGGTTTATGGTGTGGGGTTTAGGGTTTAGGGTTTAGGGTGTAGGATTTAGAGTTTAGGGTTTAGGGTATAGCGTATAGGGTATAGGGTTTAGGGTTTAGGGTTTAGGATTTAGGGTTTTGGGTTTTGGGTTAGGGTTTAGGGTTTTTGAGGTTAGGTTTTAGGGTTTAGGGTTTTTGGTTTAGTGTTTAGTGTTAAGGTTTAGGGGTTTAGGTTTAGGGTTTAGGGTTTAGGGTCTAGGGTTTAGGGGTTAAGGTTTAGGGTTTTGGGGCATTAAGGTTTGGGTTTGGGAATTGGGGTTTGGGTTGTAGTGTTTAGGGTTAAGGGTTAAAGGTTTAGGGTTAGGATTTAGGGTTTAGGGTGTAGGGTTTGGGGGTTAGGGTTTAGTGTTGGGGGTTAGGGTTTAGGGTGTAGGGTGTAGGGTTTTAGGGGTTAGGGTTTTGGGTTTATAGTTTAGGGTTTAGGGTTTATGGGTTAAGGTTTAGGGTTTTTCGTTAGGGTTTAGGGTTTAGGGTTAAATGGTTTGGGGTTTGGGGTTTGGGGTTTGGGTTTTATGGTTTAGGGTTTAGGGTTTAATGTTTAGGGTTTAGGGTTTTTGCTTTAGTCTTTAGGGTTTAGGGTTTGGGGTTTGGGGTTTAGGATTTAGGGTTTTGGGTTTTGGTTTTAAGGTTTAGGGTTTACAGTTTAAGGTTTATGCTTTAGGGTTTAGGTTTTGGGTTTTAGGTTTTGGGTTTAGGGGTTTATGGTTTAGGGTTTTTGATTTAGGGTTTGGGGTTTAGGGTTTAGAGTTTGGGGTTTGGGGTTTAGGGTTTGTGGTTTAGGGTTTATGGGTTAGGGTTTAGGGTTTTAAGGGTTAGCGGTTTAAGTTTATGGTTTGGGCTTTTGGGGTTAGGGTTTTGGGTTTATGGTTTAGGAGTTAAGGTTTAGGGTTTAGGGTTTAGGGTTTAGGGTTTTTGTTTTAGTGTTTTGTGTTAAGGTTTAGGGGTTTAGGTTTAGGGTTTAGGGTTTAGGGTTTTTTGTTTAGTGTTTTGTGTTAAGGTTTAGGGGTTTAGGTTTAGGGTTTAGGGTGTAGGGTTTAGGGGTTAAGGTTTAGGGTTTTTGGGCATTAAGGTTTGGGTTTGGGTTTGGGGTTTGGGTTGTAGTGTTTAGGGTTAAGGGTTAAGGGTTTAGGGGTTAGGGTTTAGGGTTTAGGGTTTAGGGTTTAGGGGTTAGGGTGTAGGGTGTAGGGTTTTAGGGGTTAGGGTTTAGAGTTTATGGTTTAGTGTTTAGGGTTTAGGGGTTAAGGTTTAGGGTTTTTCGTTTAGGGTTTAGGGTTTAGGGTTAAATGGTTTGGGGTTTGGGGTTTGGGTTTTAGGGTCTAGGGTTTAGGGTTTAGGGTTTAGGGTTTTTGCTTTAGTCTTTAGGGTTTAGAGTTTGGGGTTTGGGGTTTAGGATTTAGGGTTTTAGGTTTTGGGTTTAAGGTTTACGGTTTACGGTTTAAGGGTTATGGTTTAGGGTTTAAGTTTTAGGGTTTTGGGTTTAGGGTTTAGGGGTTAGGGTTTTGGGTTTTGGGTTTTGGGCTTATGGTTTAGGGTTTAGGGTTCAGTGTTTAAGGTTGAGTGGTTAAGGTTTTGGGTTTAGGGTTTAGAGGTTTGGGGGTTGCGGTTTAGGGTTTGGGTTTTAGGGTTTAGGGTTTAGGGTTTAAGGTTTAGGGTCTATGGTTTAGGGTTTAGAGTTTGGGGTGTGGGGTTTAGGGTTTGTGGTGTAGGGTTTAGGGTTTAGGGGTTAGGGTTTAGGGTTTAAGGGTTAGCGGTTTAAGTTTATAGTTTGGGCCTTTGGGGTTAGGGTTTGGGGTTTATGGATTAGGAGTTAGTGTTTAGGGTTTAGGGTTTTTGGTTAAGAGTTTTGGGTTAAGGGATTGGGGTTTGGGGTTTTGGGTTTGGGGTTTAGGGTTTAAGGGTTAGGGTTTAGGGTTTTTTGTTTTTGGTTTAGAGTTTAGGGTTTGGGGTTGGGTTTTAAGGTTTAGGGTTTAGGGTTTAGGGTTTAGGGTTTAGGTTTAGGGGTGGGGTTTAGAGTTTAGGGGTTAGGGTTTCAGGTTTGGGGGTTAGGGTTTAGGGTTTGGGGGTTTTGTTTAGGGTTTAGTGTTTGGGGTTTAAGGTTTGGGGTTTAGGATTTGAGGGTTAGGCTTTAGGGTTTAGGCTATAGGGTTTAGGGTTTAGGGTTTTTGAGGTTAGGTTTTAGGGTTTAGGGTTTTTGGTTTAGTGTTTAGTGTTAAGGTTTAGGGGTTTAGGTTTAGGGTTTAGGGTTTAGGGTCTAGGGTTTAGGGGTTAAGGTTTAGGGTTTTGGGGCATTAAGGTTTGGGTTTGGGGTTTGGGGTTTGGGTTGTAGTGTTTAGGGTTAAGGGTTAAAGGTTTAGGGTTAGGATTTAGGGTTTAGGGTGTAGGGTTTGGGGGTTAGGGTTTAGTGTTTGGGGTTAGGGTTTAGGGTGTAGGGTGTAGGGTTTTAGGGGTTAGGGTTTAGAGTTTATAGTTTAGTGTTTGGGGTTTAGGGGTTAAGGTTTAGGTTTTTTCGGTTAGGGTTTAGGGTTTATGGTTAAATGGTTTGGGGTTTGGGGTTTGGGTTTTAGGGTTTAGGGTTTAGGGTTTAATGTTTAGGGTTTAGGGTTTTTGCTTTAGTCTTTAGGGTTTAGGGTTTGGGGTTTGGGGTTTAGGATTTAGGGTTTTGGGTTTTGGGTTTTGGGTTTAAGGTTTAGGGTTTACGGTTTAAGGTTTATGCTTTAGGGTTTAGGTTTTGGGTTTTGGGTTTTGGGTTTAGGGGTTAGGGTTTAGGGTTTAGGGTTTAGGGTTTTGGGCTTAGTGTTTAGAGTTTAGGGTTTAGGGTTTAGGGTTTTTCGTTTAGGGTTTTGAGGTTTAGGGGTTAAGGTTTTGGGTTTAGGGTTTTTCGTTTAGGGTTTAGAGGTTTGGGGTTTGGGGTTTGGGGTTTGGGTTTTAGGGTTTAGGGTTTAAGGTTTAAGGTTTAGGGTCTATGGTTTTTGCTTTGGTGTTTAGGGTTTAGGGTTTAGGGTTTGGGGTTTTGGATTTAGGGTTTAGGGTTTAGGGTTTAGTGTTTTAGGTTTAGGGGTTAAGGTTTAGGGTTTAGGGTTTTTCATTTAGGGTTTAGGGTTTAAGGTTTAGTGGTTAGGGGTTTCAGGTTTGGCGTTTGGGCTTTGGGCTTTAGGGTTTGGGGTTTAGGGTTAAGGTGTTAGGGTTTAAGGTTTAGGGTCTATGGTTTTTCTTTAGTGTTTAGGGTTTAGGGTTTGGGGTTTGGGGTTTAAGATTTAGGGTTTTGGGTGTAGGGTGTAGGGTGTAGGGTTTATGGTTTAGGGATTAGGGTTTAGGGTTTTTCGGTGTTAATGATTAGGGTTTGGGGTTTGGGGTTTAGGGTTTAGGTGTTAGGGTTTGGGTCTTAGCGTTTAGGGTTTATGGTGTAGGGCTTAGGGTTTTAGGGCATAGGGTTTAAGGTTTATGGTTTAAGGTGTATGGTTTAGGGTTTTAGGGTTTGGGTTTAGGATTTAGGGTTTATGGTTTGGGGTTTAGGGTTTAGGAATTGGGTTTAGGGTTTATGGGTAAGGGTTTAGGGTTTAGGGTTTGGGGTTTAGGGTTTGGGGTTTAGGGTTTAGGATTTGGGGTTTGTGTTTAGGGTTTCTGGTTTATGGTTTGTGGTTTAGTGTTTAGGGTTTAGGGTTTAAGGTTTAGGCTTTGAGGGTTAGGGTTTAGGGTTTAGGGTTTTAAGGGTTAGGGGTTAAGGTTTATGGTTGGGCTTTTGGGTTTAGGTTTTGGGGTTTATGGTTTATGGGTTAGGGTTTAGGGTTTAGTGGTTAGGGTTTCAGGTTTAGGGATTTGGGTTTAGGGTTTTGGGTTTTGGGTTTTGAGTTTTGGGTTTAGGGTTTCGGGTTAAGGGTTTCAGGTTTAGGGTTTAGGGTTTAGGGTTTAGGGTTAAGAGTTTAGGGTTTATGGGTTTAGGATTTGGGATTTAGGGTTTAGGGTTTATGGGTGAGGATTTAGGGTTTGGGTTTTGGGGTTTAGGGTTTAGGGTTTGGGGTTTGGGGTTAGGGTGTAGGGTTTATAGTTGGGGTTTAGGGTTTGGGGTTTGGTGTTTAGGTTTAGGGTTTAGGGTTTAGGGTTTGGGGTGGATGGTTTATGGTTGAGGGTTGAGGGTTTAGGTTTAGAGTTTCTGGTTTAGGGTTTTTAATGTTAGGGTTTAGGTTTAGGGTTTCTGGTTTAGGGTTTAAGGGTGAAGGGTTTCGATTTAGGGGTTTAGGGGTTGGATGTATGGTTTAGGGTTTAGGGTTTGGGGTTTGGGTTTAGGGTTAGGGGTTTAAGGTTTGGGGTTTGGGTTTGGGTTTAGGTGTTAGCATTTAGTGGTTTGGGGTTCAGGGTTCAGCGTTTGGGGTTTGGGGTTTGGGGTTTGGGGTTTGGGTTTTACGGTTTAGGGTTTATGGTTTAGGAGTTAGGGTTTAACATTTAGGGTTTAGGGTTTTGGGTTTAGTGTTTAGGGTTTAGGGTTTATGGTGTGGGTTTAGGGTTTAGGGTTTGGGGTTTAGGGTTTAGGGTGTAGGATTTAGGGTTTAGGGTATAGGGTTTAGGGTATAGGGTTTAGGGTTTCGTGTTTTGGGTTTAGGATGTAGGGTTTCGGGTTTAGGGTTTTGAGGTTAGGTTTTAGGGTTTAGGGTTTTTGGTTTAGTGTTTTGTGTTAAGGTTTAGGGGTTTAGGTTTAGGGTTTAAGGTCTAGGGTTTAGGGGTTAAGGTTTAGGGTTTTTGGGCATTAAGGTTTGGGTTTGGGGTTTGGGGTTTGGGTTGTAGTGTTTAGGGTTAAGGGTTAAGGGTTTAGGGGTTAGGATTTAGGGTTTAGGGTTTAGGGTTTGGGGGTTAGGGTTTAGGGTGTAGGGTGTAGGGTTTTAGGGGTTAGGGTTTAGAGTTTACGGTTTAGGGTTTAGGGTTTAGGGGTTAAGGTTTAGGGTTTTTCGTTTAGGGTTTAGGGTTTAGGGTTAAATGGTTTGGGGTTTAGGGTTTGGGTTTTAGGGTTTAGGGTTTTGGGTTTAGGGTTTAGGGTTTTTGCTTTAGTCTTTAGGGTTTAGGGTTTGGGGTTTGGGGTTTAGGATTTAGGATTTTGGGTTTTGGGTTTAAGGTTTACGGTTTAAGGGTTATGGTTTAGGGTTTAAGTTTTAGGGTTTTGGGTTTAGGGTTTAGGGGTTAGGGTTTTGGGTTTAGGGTTTTGGGCTTAGGGTTTAGGGTTTATAGTTCAGTGTTTAGGTTGAATGGTTAAGGTTTTGGGTTTTGGGTTTAGAGGTTTGGGGTTTGTGGTTTGGGTTTTGGGTTTTAGGGTTTAGGGTTTAGGGTTTAGGGTTTAAGAATTAGGGTCTATGGTTTAGGGTTTAGAGTTTGGGGTTTAGGGTTTAGGGTTTGTGGTTTAGGGTTTAGGGGTTAGGGTTTAGGGTTTTAAGGGTTAGCGGTTTAAGTTTATGGTTTGGGCTTTTGGGGTTAGGGTTTTGGGTTTATGGTTTAGGAGTTAGGGTTTAGGGTTTAGGGTTTAGGGTTTTTGGTTTAGTGTTTTGTGTTAAGGTTTAGGGGTTTAGGTTTAGGGTTTATGGTTTAGGGTTTTTGGTTTAGTGTTTTGTGTTAAGGTTTAGGGGTTTATGGTTTAGGGTCTAGGGTTTAGGGGTTAAGGTTTACGGTTTTTGGGCATTTAGGTTTGGGTTTGGGGTTTGGGGTTTGGGTTGTAGTGTTTAGGGTTAAGGGTTAAGGGTTTAGGGGTTAGGATTTAGGGTTTAGGGTTTAGGGTTTGGGGGTTAGGGTTTAGGGTGTATGGTGTAGGGTTTTAGGGGTTAGGGTTTAGAGTTTATGGTTTAGTGTTTAGGGTTTAGGGGTTAAGGTTTAGGGTTTTTCGTTTAGGGTTTAGGGTTTAGGGTTAAATGGTTTGGGGTTTGGGGTTTGGGGTTTGGGTTTTAGGGTTTAGGGTTTAGGGTTTAGGGTTTAAGGTTTAGGGTTTAGGGTTTTTGCTTTAGTCTTTAGGGTTTAGAGTTTGGGGTTTGGGGTTTAGGATTTAGGGTTTTGGGTTTTGGGTTTAAGGTTTACGGTTTACGGTTTAAGGGTTATGGTTTAGGGTTTAAGTTTTAGGGTTTTAGGTTTAGGGTTTAGGGGTTAGGGTTTTGGGTTTAGGGTTTAGGGTTTTGGGCTTATGGTTTAGGGTTTAGGGTTCAATGTTTAAGGTTGAGTGGTTAAGGTTTTGGGTTTAGGGTTTAGAGGTTTGGGGTTTGCGGTTTAGGGTTTGGGTTTTTAGGGTTTAGGGTTTAGGGTTTAAGGTTTAGGGTCTATGGTTTAGGGTTTAGAGTTTGGGTTTGGGGTTTAGGGTTTGTGGTTTAGGGTTTAGGGGTTAGGGTTTAGGGTTTTAAGGGTTAGCGGTTTAAGTTTATGGTTTGGGCCTTTGGTGTTAGGGTTTGGGGTTTATGGATTAGGAGTTAGGGTTTAGGGTTTAGGGTTTTTGGTTAAGAGTTTTGGGTTAAGGGATTGGGGTTTTGGGTTTTGGGTTTGGGGTTTAGGGTTTAAGGGTTAGGGTTTAGGGTTTTTGGTTTTTGGTTTAGAGTTTAGGGTTTAGGGTTTGGGGTTTGGGGTTTGGTTTTAAGGTTTAGGGTTTAGGGTTTAGGGTTTAGGGTTTAGGTTTAGGGGTGGGGTTTAGAGTTTGGGGGTTAGGGTTTGGGGTTTCGGGGTTAGGGTTTAGGGTTTGGGGGTTTTGTTTAGGGTTTAGGGTTTGGGGTTTAAGGTTTGGGGTTTAGGGTTTGAGGGTTAGGCTTTAGGGTTTAGGGTTTAGGGTTTTAGGGGTTTGGGTTTAGGGTTTAGGGTTTATGGTTTGGGGTGTAGGGTTTAGGGTGTATGGTTTAGGGTTTAGGGTTTGGGTGTAGGGTTTAGGGTTTATGGTTTATGATTTACGGTTAAGGGTTTAGGGTTTGGGGTTTAGCGTTAAGGGTTTTTGAGGTTAGGGTTTAGGGTTTAGGGTTAAGGGTTTATGGTGTGGGGTTTAGGGTTTAGGGTTTAGGGTTTAGGGTTTAGGGTGTAGGATTTAGAGTTTAGGGTTTAGGGTTTAGGGTATAGTGTATAAGGTATAGGGTTTAGGGTTTAGGATTTAAGGTTTCGGGTTTTGGGTTTAGGGTTTAGGGTTTTTGAGGTTAGGTTTTAGGGTTTAGGGTTTTTGGTTTAGTGTTTAGTGTTAAGGTTTAGGGGTTTAGGTTTCGGGTTTAAGGTTTAGGGTCTAGGGTTTAGGGGTTAAGGTTTAGGGTTTTTGGGCATTAAGGTTTGGGTTTGGGGTTTGGGGTTTAGGTTGTAGTGTTTAGGGTTAAGGGTTAAAGGTTTAGGGTTAGGATTTAGGGTTTAGGGTGTAGGGTTTGCGGTTAGGGTTTAGTGTTTGGGGTTAGGGTTTAGGGTGTAGGGTGTAGGGTTTTAGGGGTTAGGGTTTAGGGTTTATAGTTTAGGGTTTAGGGTTTAGGGGTTAAGGTTTAGGGTTTAGGGTTTATGGTTAAATGGTTTGGGGTTTGGGGTTTGGGGTTTGGGTTTTAGGGTTTAGGGTTTAGGGTTTAATGTTTAGGGTTTAGGGTTTTTGCTTTAGTCTTTAGGGTTTAGGGTTTGGGGTTTGGTGTTTAGGATTTAGGGTTTTGGGTTTTGGGTTTAAGGTTTAGGGTTTACGGTTTAAGGTTTATGCTTGAGGGTTTATGTTTTGGGTTTTGGGTTTTGGGTTTTGGGTTTTGGGTTTAGGGGTTAGGGTTTAGGGTTTAGGGTTTAGGGTTTTGGGCTTAGGGTTTAGTGTTTAGGGTTTAGGGTTTATGATTTAAGGTTTAGGGTTTAAGGGTTAGGGTTTAGGGTTTAGGGTTTTAAGGGTTAGGGGTTAAGGTTTATGGTTGGGCTTTTGGGTTTAGGTTTTGGGGTTTATGGTTTATGGGTTAGGGTTTAGGGTTTAGGGGTTAGGGTTTTAGGTTTAGGGATTTGGGTTTAGGGTTTTGGGTTTTAGGTTTTGGGTTTAGGGTTTCGGGTTAAGGGTTTCAGGTTTAGGGTTTAGGTTTTAGGTTTTGGGTTAAGAGTTTTGGGTTTATGGGTTTGGGATTTGGGATTTAGGGTTTAGGGTTTATGGGTGAGGATTTAGGGTTTGGGTTTTGGGGTTTAGGGTTTAGGGTTTAGGGTTTGGGGTTAGGGTGTAGGGTTTATGCTTGGGGTTTAGGGTTTGGGGTTTGGTGTTTAGGTTTAGGGTTTAGGGTTTGGGGTGGAGGGTTTATGGTTGAGGGTTGAGGGTTTAGGTTTAGGGTTTCTGGTTTAGGGTTTTAAGGTTAGGGTTTAGGTTTAGGGTTTAGGGTTTATGGTTTAGGGTTTAGGGTTTAGGGTTTTTGGTTTAGTGTTTTGTGTTAAGGTTTAGGGGTTTAGGTTTAGGGTTTAGGGTCTAGGGTTTAGGGGTTAAGGTTTAGGGTTTTTGGGCATTAAGGTTTGGGTTTGGGGTTTGGGGTTTGGGTTGTAGTGTTTAGGGTTAAGGGTTAAGGGTTTAGGGGTTAGGATTTAGGGTTTAGGGTTTAGGGTTTGGGGGTTAGGGTTTAGGGTGTAGGGTGTAGGGTTTTAGGGGTTCGGGTTTAGAGTTTATGGTTTAGTGTTTAGGGTTTAGGGGTTAAGGTTTAGGGTTTTTCGTTTAGGGTTTAGGGTTTAGGGTTAAATGGTTTGGGGTTTGGGGTTTGGGGTTTGGGTTTTAGGGTTTAAGGTTTAGGGTTTAGGGTTTAAGGTTTAGGGTTTAGGGTTTTTGCTTTAGTCTTTAGGGTTTAGAGTTTGGGGTTTGGGGTTTAGGATTTAGGGTTTTGGGTTTTGGGTTTTGGGTTTAAGGTTTATGGTTTATGGTTTAAGGGTTATGGTTTAGGGTTTAAGTTTTAGGGTTTTAGGTTTAGGGTTTAGGGGTTAGGGTTTTGGGTTTAAGGTTTAGGGTTTTGGGCTTATGGTTTAGGGTTTAGGGTTCAGTGTTTAAGGTTGAGTGGTTAAGGTTTTGGGTTTAGGGTTTAGAGGTTTGGGGTTTGCGGTTTGGGGTTTGGGTTTTAGGGTTTATGGTTTAGGGTTT
The DNA here is from genome assembly GCA_037962975.1 of Clitoria ternatea. NCBI lineage: Eukaryota > Viridiplantae > Streptophyta > Magnoliopsida > Fabales > Fabaceae > Clitoria > Clitoria ternatea. The sequence continues at coordinate 68,434,046 of CM075674.1, read as the reverse complement.
AGGGTTTAGGGTCTATGGTTTAGGGTTTAGAGTTTAGGGTTTGGGGTTTAGGGTTTGTGGTTTAGGGTTTAGGGGTTAGGGTTTATGGTTTTAAGGGTTAACGGTTTAAGTTTATGGTTTGGGCCTTTGGGGTTAGGGTTTGGGGTTAATGGATTAGGAGTTAGGGTTTAGGGTTTAGGGTCTTTGGTTAAGAGTTTTGGGTTAAGGGATTGGGGTTTGGGGTTTTGGGTTTGGGGTTTAGGGTTTAAGGGTTAGGGTTTAGGGTTTTTGGTTTTTGGTTTAGAGTTTAGGGTTTAGGGTTTAGGGTTTGGGGTATGGTTTTAAGGTTTAGGGTTTAGGGTTTAGGGTTTAGGTTTAGGGGTGGGGTTTAGAGTTTGGGGGTTAGGGTTTGGGGTTTGGGGGTTAGGGTTTAGGGTTTGGGGGTTTTGTTTAGGGTTTAGGGTTTGGGGTTTAAGGTTTGGGGTTTAGGCTTTGAGGGTTAGGCTTTAGGGTTTAGGGTTTAGGGTTTTAGGGGTTTGGGTTTAGGGTGTAGGGTTTATGGTTTGGGGTGTAGGGTTTAGGGTGTATGGTTTAGGGTTTAGGGTTTGGGTGTAGGGTTTAGGGTTTAGGGTTTATGATTTAGGGTTAAGGGTTTATGGTTTGGGGTTTAGCGTTAAGGGTTTTTGAGGTTAGGGTTTAGGGTTTAGGGTTTAGGGTTAAGGGTTTATGGTGTGGGGTTTAGGGTTTAGGGTTTATGGTTTAGGGTTTAGGGTGTAGGATTTAGAGTTTAGGGTTTAGGGTATAGTGTATAAGGTATAGGGTTTAGGGTTTAGGGTTTAGGGTTCAGGATTTAGGGTTTCGGGTTTTGGGTTTAGGGTTTAGGGTTTTTGAGGTTAGGTTTTAGGGTTTAGGGTTTTTGGTTTAGTGTTTAGTGTTAAGGTTTAGGGGTTTAGGTTTAGGGTTTAGGGTTTAGGGTCTAGGGTTTAGGGGTTAAGGTTTAGGGTTTTTGGGCATTAAGGTTTGGGTTTGGGGTTTGGGGTTTGGGTTCTAGTGTTTAGGGTTAAGGGTTAAAGGTTTAGGGTTAGCATTTAGGGTTTAGGGTGTAGGGTTTTGGGGTTAGGGTTTAGTGTTTGGGGTTAGGGTTTAGGGTGTAGGGTGTAGGGTGTAGGGTTTTAGGGGTTAGGGTTTAGGGTTTATAGTTTAGGGTTTAGGGTTTAGGGGTTAAGGTTTAGGGTTTTTCGTTTAGGGTTTAGGGTTTATGGTTAAATGGTTTTGGGTTTGGGGTTTGGGGTTTGGGTTTTAGGGTTTAGGGTTTATGGTTTAATGTTTAGGGTTTATGGTTTGTCTAAAAGTGGCTCTTCACACCAGGTGGCTCATTCTAGACTTCTAGAAGGTCACCAGAGCCAAGATCCTACCCATGACAGGGACGCAACAGTGGGGAACCACTAGGTGCGTATATCATGAGAGGTCGAACTCTGGTTGAGGTTCTCACGAACACCGGATAGGAAGTACATCCCATACGATTCCGTTACCAACCTCTCCTAACTTAAGCTTCATTTGGGGCCCGGGTATAGGGCACCACTCATAAGTGTGTGCGAGTAATTTGTGAGTGTAGTGTGTGAAAGGGCATTCAATACTTTTTACCTTACTTCATTCTGCACAAAGAACAAACACAGAACAAATATACAAAGTCGTCTACCCTAGGGTTCAATAATTACAGGAAAGTAACATGGTCCTCTACCCTAGGGTTCAACAAGCATGCAAACATAGATAATGTAACAAATAACAAGATACAATTAAAACAAGAACAAACTTCCACAACAATTAACAGAAAATAAAACAAGGGGGAAGAAATCCAAGCTAACAAAGGCTATATAAAAGAACATGCGCTTTTAATCAAACTGGCCTGACTCTCTTAAGTGTCCCCAGTGGAGTCGCCATCTGTCGCAACCTGGATCGCGACGGCGCGGCGAGAAAGAGAGAAAAAGTGGAATGAAACAGGGAGTCGCCCCCAACGTTTTTATCCATAGGAAAAACATTGGGAAAAAAACTAAGTTCAGTAAAGCACTGGTTAAAAAATTGAAATCCAAGTTCGGGAGTCGATTACGAGTAGGGAAGGTATTAGCACCCTACATCGCCTGTCAAAGACAGTACCAAGATTGAAAGCACAATATAAATAGCCTTAAATAAAACATGGTTTCTTCCCTTTTATTTTGAAAATGATAGAATGGAGTAGAGAACTGTACAAACATAGAATGTCGAAGCGAGGTCAATGGAACGTTTCATCCGGATTAAACTCGACTTCGATATGAGACAGAGAGGGGAAGAGAATGCTAATAAGGCGTCACGCCTAAATTAGACATTCTCGGAAAAAAAAAACAGGGATAGGAAAGAGATAAGCGGAACGTCTCGTCCTAAGTATCCCTTCCCTATGAATTATGGCGAGGCTTGAGCAAAAACTAGGGGGAAATCAACAAGACGTCACGTCTAAATTGATTTTCACGGAAGCGACCAAAAAGAAGAACATTTATGAAAGAAAAATGAAAGTGAGGAAATAAATCAAAAAAAAATAAAAAATAAAAAAAATAAGAAAGATGGGCCCGACAGGAGTTAAAGTCCCGCTCCTACGTATTCTTGAATTATCAAGAAATCAGGGTTACGTAGTTCTAAGAAAAAAACCTTTTTTGACTCGGAACATGATGATGGAAGTTATTGAAGTGGGGAACTCATACAAGACGAAGTTCTTCGCACGTGTATGGATCCTAAGGAGATGGTGTAGACGGGGGGTATTCCCGTACGACACTGTTTTTTTAAAAAATGGAAATTTTTAGGCTAGAAAATAAAACATATGCAAAACTTATTACTATATTTAAAATAACATGGAAATGAAAAACTTGGAAATGAAAAGAAACTTGCTGGAAGAAGAAATGAAACTACATAATAACAACTACAAAGAAAAGTAAAGAAAAGAAAAGAACATAATAATCTGGAAAAGAAACTAACCCGGAAATGAAAAAAACTTGGAAATGAAAAGAAACTTGCTGGAAATGAAAAAAAACTTGCTGGAAGAAGAAATGCCACAGGGAAGAAGAAGAGAAGAAACGAATGGCTTCCCAAGACTTGATTGCCTTCAATCAAGAATCCCCCTTGAATGAATGCTCATGGTGCCTATTTATAGGAATGTAAAAGCAGCCATTGCCATAAAAAATTTGTAATGGAAGGTGCACTCTCCAATTAACAAGTCCATGGTGCTCCATTATCAACTTAAGTGCTCCATTATGATCTTTAGTGCCCCATTATGATGCTTTAGTGCTCCATTATGATCCTTAGTGCTCCATTATGATCTTTAGTGCCTTGCCCACCATCACAAACTTGCTCGTGCATTTGAGGGCTGATGCGTGCCAAATTTGAAAAAGAGTCCAACATGAAAGTTGTAGATCTTTCTCTTAGCTTTAATTTGATATATGGCACAAAAATTTTCATCAAGAAATGAGGGAGATATGACTCATCTAGGAAAACTGCTCCAGACTCTGACGAAAATACCTTTGCATGTAAAATAAATTCACTGGGCAAAATGGGTAGAGAATTAGCTTTTGTGCCCTTCATGAAGTTTGTAGATCTTTCTCTTAGCTTTAATTTGATATATGGCACAAAAATTTTCATCAAGAAACGAGGGAGATATGGCCCATCTATGAAAACTGCTCCAGAGTGTGACAGAAATACATTTGCAAGCAAAATAAATTCACTGGGCAAAATGGGTGGAGAATTAGCTTTTGTGGCCTTCATGAAGTTTGTAGATCTCTTTGATATGGAGCCATAGAAAAAAGAATGGGGTCATTTCAGTATCATATGAGGGAGATATGAATTTTTTCTTAAAGATGTGCAGAGCAGTCATGAAACTGGAGCAAGTCCAGGAAGATTATTAAAACTGTACCAATTGGTAAGGATTCAGCCTTCAAGGTCTTCACAAAAGTCGTAGACAATTTTGTTACAAAAATTTAGAGACCGGGTTTGCGCAAATCAAAGATCGTATGAAGGAGTTATGAATTTTCAAATGAACCATGCGCATAAAAGAGTGCTCAAAGGATGGAACTGTACCAATTGGCCGGACAAAAAGAGGTGTTCACAGGGTTTATGGTTTATGGGTTAGGGTTTAGGGGTTAGGGTTAGGGTTTTAGGTTTAGGGATTTGGGTTTAGGGTTTTGGGTTTTAGGTTTTGGGTTTAGGGTTTCGGGTTAAGGATTTCAGGTTTAGGGGTTAGGGTTTAGGGTTTAAGGTTTTGGGTTAAGAGTTTAGGGTTTATGGGTTTGGGATTTGGGATTTAGGGTTTAGGGTTTATGGGTGAGGATTTAGGGTTTGGGTTTTGGGTTAAGGGTTTAGGGTTTAGGGATTTGGGTTTAGGGTTTTGGGTTTTAGGTTTTGGGTTTAGGGTTTCGGGTTAAGGGTTTCAGGTTTAGGGTTTAGGGTTTAGGGTTTAGGGTTTTGGGGTAAGAGTTTAGGGTTTATGGGTTTGGGATTTGGGATTTAGGGTTTAGGGTTTATGGGTGAGGATTTAGGGTTTAGGTTTTGGGGTTTAGGGTTTAGGGTTTAGGGTTTGGGGTTAGGGTGTAGGGTTTATGGTTGGGGTTTAGGGTTTAGGGTTTGGGGTTTGGCGTTTAGGTTTAGGGTTTAGGGTTTGGGGTGGAGGGTTTATGGTTGAGGGTTGAGGGTTTAGGGTTTAGGTTGAGGGTTTTTGGTTTAGGGTTTTAAGGTTAGGGTTTAGGTTTAGGGTTTCTGGTTTAGGGTTTAGGGTGAAGGGTTTCGAGTTAGGGGTTTAGGGGTTGGGTGTATGGTTTAGGGTTTAGGGTTTGGGGTTTGGGTTTAGGGTTAGGGGTTTAAGGTTTGGGGTTTGGGTTAGGGTTTAGGTGTTAGTATTTAGTGGTTTGGGGTTCAGGGTTCAGCGTTTGGGGTTTGGGGTTTGGGGTTTGGGTTTTAGGGTTTAGGGTTTATGGTTTAGGAGTTAGGTTTAAGATTTAGGGTTTAGGGTTTTGGGTTTATTGTTTAGGGTTTAGGGTTTATGGTGTGGGGTTTAGGGTTTGGGGTTTGGGGTTTAAGGTTTAGTGTGTAGGATTTAGGGTTTAGGGTTTAGGGTTTAGGGTATAGGGTATAGGGTTTAGGGTTTCGGGTTTTGGGTTTAGGATTTAGGGTTTCGGGTTTAGGGTTTAGGGTTTAGGGTTTTGAGGTTAGGTTTTAGGGTTTAGGGTTTTTGGTTTAGTGTTTTGTGTTAGGGTTTAGGGGTTTAGGGTTAGGGTTTAGGGTTTAGGGTTTAGGGGTTAAGGTTTAGGGTTTTTGGGCATTAAGGTTTGGGTTTGGGGTTTGGGGTTTGGGTTGTAGTGTTTAGGGTTAAGGGTTATGGGTTTAGCGGTTAGGATTTAGGGTTTAGGGTTTAGGGTTTGGGGGTTAGGGTTTAGGGTGTAGGGTGTAGGGTTTTAGGGGTTAGGGTTTAGAGTTTATGGTTTAGTGTTTAGGGTTTAGGGGTTTTCGTTTAGGGTTTAGGGTTAAATGGTTTGGGGTTTGGGGTTTGGGTTTTAGGGTTTAGGGTTTAGGGTTTAGGGTTTTTGCTTTAGTCTTTAGGGTTTAGGGTTTGGGGTTTGGGGTTTAGGATTTAGGGTTTTGGGTATTGAATTTTCAAATGAACCCTGCGCATAAAAGAGTGCTCAAAGGATGGAACTGTACCAATTGGCCGGACAAAAAGAGGTGTTCACAGATGCTTCTGTGTTTTTGAAGTGAAAAGGAAGTAAAGATATGAACACCGATGTAGGGGGCCAAGTGGGACCTCTTGATCGGTATGGCAACTGATCGCGAGTTAGTGTGACCTTTTTCTTAAAAAAAACGAGCATTCTCTACTTCTGTTTCTCTTCTTTTCTCCTCTCTTTTTTCTTTGTTTTTTTTTTGTTTTTTTTTTGTTTTTGTTTTTGTTTTTTTTTTTGAACTCTGGATTGACCGGGAAAAATTCTTTCAGTGGGAAGATCGGGATTGACCCCTGGTAGACTAGAAGGTAAAGGGTGCCTGCATAGGTGAACGGAAAGTAAAGGACGCCTTGATAGGCGACTGGAAAATAAAGGATGCCTTGATAGGCGGCTGGAAAGTAAAGGATGCCTTGATAGGCGGCTGGAAAGTAAAGGATGCCTTGATAGGCGGCTGGAAAAGGACGCTTTGATAGGCGGCTGGAAAATAAAGGATGCCTTGATAGGCGGCTGAAAAATAAAGGATGCCTTGATAGGCGGCTGGAAAATAAAGGATGCCTTGATAGGCGGCTGGAAAAGGATGCCTTGATAGGCGGCTGGAAAATAAAGGATGCCTTGATAGGCGGCTGGAAAATAAAGGATGCCTTGATAGGCGGCTGAAAAATAAAGGATGCCTTGATAGGCAGCTGGAAAATAAAGGATGCCTTGATAGGCGGCTGGAAAATAAAGGATGCCTTGATAGGCGGCTGGAAAATAAAGGATGCCTTGATAGGCGGCTGGAAAATAAAGGATGCCTTGATAGGCGGCTGGAAAGTAAAGGATGCTTTGATAGGCGGCTGGAAAATAAAGGATGCCTTGATAGGCGGCTGGAAAGTAAAGGATGCCTTGATAGGCAGCTGGAAAGGTAAAAGGTGCCATTTGATCGGCGACAAGAAGGTAAAGGGTGGGGTTGACCCTCGGTCGACAGAAAATACAGAGATTGGGGGAGATAACAGGACGTCTCGTCCAAATTAACTCACTGTTGGTAGGAAATGTGAAGGTTGGGGGAGTTAACAGGACGTCTCGTCCAAATTAACTTACTGGACTTAAAGGCTCGGGGTGATGCCCCAGTTTGACATGACTGAAGGTTCTTGGGGAATTACTCTTTGACTGAAAAAGGGTGAACCTGGGGTGCCCCAGTTGGAGATGATTTGAAGGAATCTTGGGGAATTGCCCCTTGACTAAAATAGAAGAAATCTGGGGGAGATGCCCCAGTTAGGAAGATTGAAAGGATCTCAGGGAACTGCTTCTTGACTGGAAGGAAAAATCTGGGGTCCACTGGGGATGTATGGTGGGCTTACTAAAGGAAAGAAATCTGGGGATGATCTAGTTCAAGCTGTCTTGGATGATTCAGGGAACTGCTCCTTGATTGGTAGGAAGAGAAATGGGGGAAAATCTAGCTGAAAGAGCTAGGGATACTGCCCCTTGAACGGAGGAAAGATTTGGGGTGATACCTCAATTTTGGAAAGATTAGAAGATTTAGGGGTACCACCTCAAGGCTGGGAGAAGGATATGGGGTGATGCCCCAGTTAGGGCGGTTGAAGAAGCTTGGGGTACGTTCCCTTTTGACAGAGAGAGACCCGAGTGATGTCCTGGCTTAAACTTCCCGGGAGCGTGGGGTATTGCTCTTGGGTTGACAAAAAATAACATCCTGGGGGAGATGCCCCAGTTTGACATGATCTAAAGGGCTTTGGGGGAATCTAGGGTGATGCCCCAATTTAATTTGTCTGGGAAGTGTAGTTCTACTGGGGAAGAATTTAGTGATTCGGGTACTGCCTCTTGATTGAGAATGGAAAGTTTGGGATTCATTGGGGAAGAGATCTTGATAAGTGCCAGCTTTGGCGATTGATTTCACTGGGGATGAGAATTTGAGAGGTGCTGATTTTGGAGTTGAGTGGGAGACTTTGAAGATTGCCAACTTTGGCGAAAGAGGCTTAGAACAGTGTTTGCTTTGGAGATTGAAGAGGAGACTTTGAGAAGTGCCAACTTTGGCGACCTAAGGATGGAGTTCCGAGAAGTGCCAACTTTGGCGAGGAAGGTTCCACTAGGGGGATGAGAATTTGAGAGATGCTGACTTTGGAGTTGAGCGAGAGATTTTAAAGATGTCTGCTTAGGCGATGGAAGAAGAAAACACTAAAAGGTGCCAACTTTGGCGATTTAGGGAAGGAGTTCTGAGGCGATTCGAGGAGGGGACTTGAAGGACTTGATTGAGGTGTTAATGCCTGGCATGACTGTCTGTGAGATAACCTGCATAAAAAATGGTAAGTAGTGCAAAGATAAGTTCAAAAACTGGGTAGGTCCTGTGAAACCGCGACCCTTAGGACAACTCATGGACAGAGGAGAATGCAAGAGGCGATCATAGCTTTGAAGCGCATGCCTGGCTGAGTCTTTGTGATGATTGTCGAGGTCAAGTAGTGGGAGCGTCTTGTCCCTTACGACTTTAAATGTTCACCATTCTTTTATTTTATTTTTTATAAAAACACAATGTTTTATCAGATTAATGCAATTCATAACACGTATCGAAAAAGGATAAATTTTATTCATGTATGACAAACAGAATACAGAGAATGGACAATGGGGAAAATAGATGGGATGGAATAAAGTTACATAGGACAGGTCAAGGCCAGGAGAAACAGGGAAGTTTCGAGGATCCTCCAGTGAGTTCCTGAGACTAGTGAGAACCTTAATCTCACGTCACGACCTCAAGTACATCGTTCAACTCTGCCTTTGAGAGGGTAGTTTAACCATGGTCCACATGCCTCAGTTTGCACGTTTTGCATTGGAAACCTTAGTTACTCTGCCGAAATCTTGACCCTAATTTTTACCTGAGCTGCCTTTTCAGGTTTTCAACTCACCGGGTTGCTCTAACTTTTGCCTAGGCCGCCCTTTCAGGTTTTCAGCCTAGCGAGCTCTTTTCTTTCTTTATAATGTGTTCTTGTTCATTTTTGGGCTGCATCCTTTACAGTAAAAAGTTGAAACTGATCACACTCCAGTTGAGTCTGCCTATTCTTTTCCAAATTTAGTTTGATCCTTTGGGAAACTGATGTCACTTCAAATAGGAGACTCCACTCCTATGCCATGTACCCAAGGAAATATTGGTGAGTCTTTTGGCACCAATGAGAGGGAATTACTCTTGAATCATCATTCTGGCCTTTTGTTTTTCTTTTTTTTTATTTTTTTTCATTTTCCATTTCTTTTGTTTGCCCTTTTTTTTTTGCTTGTGTTTTTTTTTTCTTTGTTTTTTTTTAATCCCCTTAATGACGCAACGACTCAATCTGACAGACTATTTCTTTGGCTACATAGGTATGAGGAATGGCGCACTCCTTAGGGTTGAGGTGTTGATGATGACAAGAATACGAGTTCTTGGCCTGACGACATTTGTTCCCCTTATACAGAAAATGACAGCTTGCTTGCGGATCTGGACGTAACCAGCTTTCCCTGCTTGGTATGTGCATTGGACTTCAAGCTTGACTTCTACTTTTCATTTTTTCATTTTTCATTTTTTTTTTGAATTTTTGGCCAAGTCTCCCTTGACTGTATCTGCATTTAAGGCATTAGCAATTTTCCCCTATTTATGCTGGTAACTGTTGTGGTTTTCTTAGTTGACTGGCCTACCACTTGTCCAATTTGGGACTTGGCAATGTTATCATTCACATAGATTATTTCCACGCCCTGAAACAATATTACTAATGTCTTCTGATATATTGCCCCGTGATTCCTTCAGTCATTCTTGACTCAGGGGTATTCCTTAACCTCTTGTTCTAACAATCTGGTTAACTTGTGTGGTGACTCACAAGCTTTCCTACCTTCTTTGTCAGCACAATCGACCGGGTAGTTGAGGTCGTAAAATAGGATTGTGATTTCATTAGTCTCAAGAGGATCATTTTTGGGTCTGCAATTTAGTGCGTTATGGCAAAAAATAAAAAGGAAAGAAAAAGAGGAACAAGCAAGTAAAGAAAATGAATAAATGCAAGGATAAAGGGATGAAAAATTTTTTTTAGAATATCGATACGCATTTATTGATTGACTGGTAAAACAAGTTTTTTTCGCCTTTATTACATGGAAAGTCCCAAAGCCTTAGGCATAGCAGAGGGATAAACAAGACTTTTAAGGCAATGACAAATTACTTTGGTGAATCATTTAAAATCGTAGGGAGTTCGACAGCTTCCCAGTTACTGAGCTCTCGGCCCGGCAGGTAAGCGGTCACCAAATCAACATTGTTATCAAAACTATCAACCACCACGGCATTAACTTCTGAGCTTCCATGATTAGGCAGGGGATTCTTGACCACGTTAGGGCTTCCTTCTTTAAAATCGATCCATTCGGCTTTGATCAAATCTCTCACTTTATATTTCAGAGCCATGCAATTTTCTGTGGAATGCCCCGGTGCCCCAGCGTGGTAATCACAATGAGCGTCTGGGTCATATCCCCTTGGATAAGGAGGTTGCAATGGCTTCATGGGGCATGAAACCAACAGACCTTCCTGAACGAGGATTGGAAAAAGTTCGGAATATGTTATAGGAATTGGATCGAACTGCACCGGGGTGCGCTCATTGTTGGGATTCCTTGGGTTCTGATTATGGTTGGGTGGTTGAGCTACTTGCTGCGGGTGATGGTATGACATGGGTTGTGGCATTGGAGCTCTTACCATGGGTGGGCGGAAGTGAGGAGTATGAGCTGTCGGGCCATAAGTGGCTGCGGCCACATAAGGATTGGGAGCTTGAATCATGGTAGGAGTGAATGGTCTCGGCGGAGCCGTCTTTTGATTAGAAGAGATGGAATTAGTTTCTCCGTCCCTTCTCCCAGGTGCTGGCTTCCTCGTCATGTTTGCCCCAGATGAGCCTTGAGTGATCTTACCCGTTCGTATTCCACTCTCCACTCTTTCCCCAATAGTCACAATGTCGGAGAAGTTGGCTGAAACACTACCAATCATCTTGCCGTAGAAAGGTGATGGGAGTGTGTCGATAAACATTGCGACTATTTCTTTTTCCAACAATGGGGGATCCACTTGCGCCGCTGTTTCTCTCCATCGTTGGGTATACTCCTTGAACGTTTCACTGTCCCTCTTCACCATATTTTGTAAATGAACCCTGTTGGGTGCCATATCCATGTTATACTTGTATTGTCTAAGGAAGGCATCTGCCAGGTCTTTCCAACAACGGATACGGTTCTGATCAAGGTGAGCATACCATGTAAGAGCAGCTCCTGCTAGACTATCTTGGAAGCAGTGGATCAACAGTTGGTCATTAGAAGAGTAAGATGCCATCTTTCGACAATACATTGTGAGATGATTCTTAGGACAAGTCATTCCCCGATACTTGTCAAAGTCTGGCATCTTGAATTTAGGCGGGAGGATAACATCTGTGACTAAACATAGCTCCGAAGCATCTATTAGTCCAAAACCTCCGGCGCCTTCCATCATTCTTAAACGCTCTTCTAAGATCTCTATCCTTTCCCTCCGAGGAGCCGCGACCGCGCGGGTTGTATCTTGGAGGTTGGTCCCATAGGGGGTTCCGTATCCATACGGATAGCCGAATGACTGGTTGAACAGAGGCAACACATGGGACTGGTTTACTAGGCCTGTATTTGGTGAGGGACCTTGAGGATGGGCCATAGCATAAGTCGGTTGGGTTATCTGGGCTTGTGTATTTTGGGCTTGGGCGTTGTAGGTTGGCTGGGCCATCGGGGCTTGTGTGTTTTGGGTTTGGTAAGTTTGTGGGTCATGGGCTTGCGTGTTTTGGGTTTGGTAGGTTTTTGGGTCATGGGCTTGCGTGTTTTGGGTTTGGTGGAGTGGTGGCATATTTGGTTGTGTGGGGTATGAAGCATGAGGATTTACCGCTTGCTGGTTGTGGGCGTCTTGTTGGTTAGCGAGCGGGGGATAGTACCCCGGGGGTAGGCCATAAAGTAGAAAAGGTACTAGGTTGCCGTCTAGACCGACAAATGTATGTTGTGCGTAAGACTGGCCGTAAGGTGGCTGGGTCTCAATGGCAGGGTTAGGTCTCCCGACATGAATGGTGAGAGGGGGTGTCGTTGTGTTAGGGAGTTGGGTTCTTGCTGGGTCAGAATCAAGGGGAGGTGGCGCGGTGGCAGGCTGCTGTTGGGCATCCTCAACACCTGCAGAGGAGCCTCCTTCGGTAAGTTTCTTTTCTAAGAGTTTAGTTAACTCCGTGACTCGCTCTTTCAGCTGATCGAACTTGGTTCTAAAGTTTCCTTCAACAGCTTCTGCCTCAGCCATGAGTTTCTTTTGGAGCCGGGTCTGGTAAGGATGCCTACCCGTGACGTTGGTGTCTTTTTTTTTTTTAAAAAAGAAGAAATAAATGTTAGGCAGAAATAAAAAGAAGGAAAATGTTGTGGGAAACAATCACAGACTTTGGCGAGTATCCTTTGACCATTCCTTAGAACTTATCATTCAAAAGTACTAGGTATGGTAATCATAGAAATTAATATGGGATATTTGTGAAGACAGAAGAAATCTTTTATCCTGCGGCGGGAGCCTCTAGCTCAGACATCTTCTTCGGGCAATTACAGCCCTTATTTCTTAAGTTCAATCCCATGTCAATTTCCATAGATACTCAAAGGGTACATGACCAAAGGAGGACTATCTATTCACCCGAAGAATACTGTGTGTTTCAAAATGAGTCATTATTTCAATAACTCAGTAAATCTGCGGGTGGTAGATAATTCATTTTGTTGGATAAAAGGGGAAAGCAAAAATGACATAAGGTAAAGTAAAGTTTGCCGTTTTGTGGCCTAGGTTGGGTTTTGTTGAAAATTTTCTCTAGGCCCTATGGTTTGTCTAAAAGTGGCTCTTCACACCAGGTGGCTCATTCTAGACTTCTAGAAGGTCACCAGAGCCAAGATCCTACCCATGACAGGGACGCAACAGTGGGGAACCACTAGGTGCGTATATCATGAGAGGTCGAACTCTGGTTGAGGTTCTCACGAACACCGGATAGGAAGTACATCCCATACGATTCCGTTACCAACCTCTCCTAACTTAAGCTTCATTTGGGGCCCGGGTATAGGGCACCACTCATAAGTGTGTGCGAGTAATTTGTGAGTGTAGTGTGTGAAAGGGCATTCAATACTTTTTACCTTACTTCATTCTGCACAAAGAACAAACACAGAACAAATATACAAAGTCGTCTACCCTAGGGTTCAATAATTACAGGAAAGTAACATGGTCCTCTACCCTAGGGTTCAACAAGCATGCAAACATAGATAATGTAACAAATAACAAGATACAATTAAAACAAGAACAAACTTCCACAACAATTAACAGAAAATAAAACAAGGGGGAAGAAATCCAAGCTAACAAAGGCTATATAAAAGAACATGCGCTTTTAATCAAACTGGCCTGACTCTCTTAAGTGTCCCCAGTGGAGTCGCCATCTGTCGCAACCTGGATCGCGACGGCGCGGCGAGAAAGAGAGAAAAAGTGGAATGAAACAGGGAGTCGCCCCCAACGTTTTTATCCATAGGAAAAACATTGGGAAAAAACTAAGTTCAGTAAAGCACTGGTTAAAAAATTGAAATCCAAGTTCGGGAGTCGATTACGAGTAGGGAAGGTATTAGCACCCTACATCGCCTGTCAAAGACAGTACCAAGATTGAAAGCACAATATAAATAGCCTTAAATAAAACATGGTTTCTTCCCTTTTATTTTGAAAATGATAGAATGGAGTAGAGAACTGTACAAACATAGAATGTCGAAGCGAGGTCAATGGAACGTTTCATCCGGATTAAACTCGACTTCGATATGAGACAGAGAGGGGAAGAGAATGCTAATAAGGCGTCACGCCTAAATTAGACATTCTCGGAAAAAAAAAACAGGGATAGGAAAGAGATAAGCGGAACGTCTCGTCCTAAGTATCCCTTCCCTATGAATTATGGCGAGGCTTGAGCAAAAACTAGGGGGAAATCAACAAGACGTCACGTCTAAATTGATTTTCATGGAAGCGACCAAAAAGAAGAACATTTATGAAAGAAAAATGAAAGTGAGGAAATAAATCAAAAAAAAATAATAAAAAATAAAAAAAAATAAGAAAGATGGGCCCGACAAGAGTTAAAGTCCCGCTCCTACGTATTCTTGAATTATCAAGAAATCAGGGTTACGTAGTTCTAAGAAAAAAACCTTTTTTGACTCGGAACATGATGATGGAAGTTATTGAAGTGGGGAACTCATACAAGACGAAGTTCTTCGCACGTGTATGGATCCTAAGGAGATGGTGTAGACGGGGGTATTCCCGTACGACACTGTTTTTTTAAAAAATGGAAATTTTTAGGCTAGAAAATAAAACATATGCAAAACTTATTACTATATTTAAAATAACATGGAAATGAAAAACTTGGAAATGAAAAGAAACTTGCTGGAAGAAGAAATGAAACTACATAATAACAACTACAAAGAAAAGTAAAGAAAAGAAAAGAACATAATAATCTGGAAAAGAAACTAACCCGGAAATGAAAAAAACTTGGAAATGAAAAGAAACTTGCTGGAAATGAAAAAAAACTTGCTGGAAGAAGAAATGCCACAGGGAAGAAGAAGAGAAGAAACGAATAGCTTCCCAAGACTTGATTGCCTTCAATCAAGAATCCCCCTTGAATGAATGCTCATGGTGCCTATTTATAGGAATGCAAAAGCAGCCATTGCCATAAAAAATTTGTAATGGAAGGTGCACTCTCCAATTAACAAGTCCATGGTGCTCCATTATCAACTTAAGTGCTCCATTATGATCTTTAGTGCCCCATTATGATGCTTTAGTGCTCCATTATGATCCTTAGTGCTCCATTATGATCTTTAGTGCCTTGCCCACCATCACAAACTTGCTCGTGCATTTGAGGGCTGATGCTTGCCAAATTTGAAAAAGAGTCCAACATGAAAGTTGTAGATCTTTCTCTTAGCTTTAATTTGATATATGGCACAAAAATTTTCATCAAGAAATGAGGGAGATATGACTCATCTACGAAAACTGCTCCAGACTCTGACGAAAATACCTTTGCATGTAAAATAAATTCACTGGGCAAAATGGGTAGAGAATTAGCTTTTGTGCCCTTCATGAAGTTTGTAGATCTTTCTCTTAGCTTTAATTTGATATATGGCACAAAAATTTTCATCAAGAAACGAGGGAGATATGGCCCATCTATGAAAACTGCTCCAGAGTGTGACGGAAATACATTTGCAAGCAAAATAAATTCACTGGGCAAAATGGGTGGAGAATTAGCTTTTGTGGCCTTCATGAAGTTTGTAGATCTCTTTGATATGGAGCCATAGAAAAAAGAATGGGGTCATTTCAGTATCATATGAGGGAGATATGAATTTTTTCTTAAAGATGTGTAGAGCAGTCATGAAACTGGAGCAAGTCCAGGAAGATTATTAAAACTGTACCAAATTGTAAGGATTCAGCCTTCAAGGTCTTCACAAAAGTCGTAGACAATTTTGTTACGAAAATTTAGAGACCGGGTTTGCGCAAATCAAAGATCGTATGAAGGAGTTATGAATTTTCAAATGAACCATGCGCATAAAAGAGTGCTCAAAGGATGGAACTGTACCAATTGACCGGACAAAAAGAGGTGTTCACAGGGTTTATGGTTTATGGGTTAGGGTTTAGGGGTTAGGGTTAGGGTTTTAGGTTTAGGGATTTGGGTTTAGGGTTTTGGGTTTTAGGTTTTGGGTTTAGGGTTTCAGGTTAAGGGTTTCAGGCTTAGGGGTTAGGGTTTAGGGTTTAAGATTTTGGGTTAAGAGTTTAGGGTTTATGGGTTTGGGATTTGGGATTTAGGGTTTAGGGTTTATGGGTTAGGATTTAGGGTTTGGGTTTTGGGTTAAGGGTTTAGGGTTTTGGGATTTGGGTTTAGGGTTTTGGGTTTTAGGTTTTGGGTTTAGGGTTTTGGGTTAAGGGTTTCAGGTTTAGGGTTTAGGGTTTAGGGTTTAGGGTTTAGGGTTTTGGGGTAAGAGTTTAGGGTTTATGGGTTTGGGATTTGGGATTTAGAGTTTAGGGTTTATGGGTGAGGATTTAGGGTTTAGGTTTTGGGGTTTAGGGTTTAGGGTTTAGGGTTTGGGGTTAGGGTGTAGGGTTTATGGTTGGGGTTTAGGGTTTGGGGTTTGGCGTTTAGGTTTAGGGTTTAGGGTTTGGGGTGGAGGGTTTATGGTTGAGGGTTGAGGGTTTAGGGTTTAGGTTGAGGGTTTCTGGTTTAGGGTTTTAAGGTTAGGGTTTAGGTTTAGGGTTTCTGGTTTAGGGTTTAGGGTGAAGGGTTTCGAGTTAGGGGTTTAGGGGTTGGGTGTATGGTTTAGGGTTTAGGGTTTGGGGTTTGGGTTTAGGGTTAGGGGTGTTAAGGTTTGGGGTTTGGGTTAGGGTTTAGGTGTTAGCATTTAGTGGTTTGGGGTTCAGGGTTCAGCGTTTGGGGTTTGGGGTTTGGGGTTTGGGTTTTAGGGTTTAGGGTTTATGGTTTAGGAGTTAGGTTTAAGAGTTAGGGTTTAGGGTTTTGGGTTTATTGTTTAGGGTTTAGGGTTTATGGTGTGGGGTTTAGGGTTTGGGGTTTGGGGTTTAAGGTTTAGGGTGTAGGATTTAGGGTTTAGGGTTTAGGGTTTAGGGTATAGGGTATAGGGTTTAGGGTTTCGGGTTTTGGGTTTAGGATTTAGCGTTTTGGGTTTAGGGTTTAGGGTTTAGGGTTTTGAGTTTAGGTTTTAGGGTTTAGGGTTTTTGGTTTAGTGTTTTGTGTTAGGGTTTAGGGGTTTAGGTTTAGGGTTTAGGTTTTAGGGTTTAGGGGTTAAGGTTTAGGGTTTTTGGGCATTAAGGTTTGGGTTTGGGGTTTGGGGTTTGGGTTGTAGTGTTTAGGGTTAAGGGTTATGGGTTTAGCGGTTAGGATTTAGGGTTTAGGGTTTAGGGTTTGGGGGTTAGGGTTTAGGGTGTAGGGTGTAGGGTTTTAGGGGTTAGGGTTTAGAGTTTATGGTTTAGTGTTTAGGGTTTAGGGGTTAAGGTTTAGGGGTTTTCGTTTAGGGTTTAGGGTTAAATGGTTTGGGGTTTGGGGTTTGGGTTTTAGGGTTTAGGGTTTAGGGTTTAGGGTTTTTGCTTTAGTCTTTAGGGTTTAGGGTTTGGGGTTTGGGGTTTGGGGTTTAGGATTTAGGGTTTTGGGTGTTGGGTTTAAGGTTTACGGTTTAAGGGTTATGGTTTAGGGTTTAAGTTTTAGGGTTTTGGGTTTAGGGTTTAGGGGTTAGGGTTTTAGGTTTAGGGGTTAGGGGTTAGGGTTTAGGGTTTAGGGTTTAGGGTTCAGTGTTTAAGGTTGAGTGGTTAAGGTTTTGGGTTTAAGGTTTAGAGGTTTGGGGTTTATGGTTTGGGGTTTGGGTTTTAGGGTTTAGGGTTTAGGGTTTAGGGTTTAAGGTTTAGGGTCTATGGTTTAGGGTTTAGAGTTTGGGGTTTGGGGTTTAGGGTTTGGGGTTTAGGGTTTAGGGGTTAGGGTTTAGGGTTTTAAGGGTTAGTGGTTTAAGTTTATGGTCTGGGCTTTTGGGGTTAGGGTTTGGGGTTTATGGTTTAGGAGTTAGGGTTTAGGGTTTAGGGTTTTTGGTTTAGTGTTTTGTGTTAAGGTTTAGGGGTTTAGGTTTAGGGTTTAGGGTTTAGGGTTTTTGGTTTAGTGTTTTGTGTTAAGGTTTAGGGGTTTAGGTTTAGGGTTTAGGGTCTAGGGTTTAGGGCTTAAGGTTTAGGGTTTTTGGGCATTAAGGTTTGGGTTTGGGGTTTGGGGTTTGGGTTGTAGTGTTTAGGGTTAAGGGTTAAGGGTTTAAGGGTTAGGATTTAGGGTTTAGGGTTTAGGGTTTGGGGGTTAGGGTTTAGGGTGTAGGGTGTAGGGTTTTAGGGGTTAGGGTTTAGAGTTTATGGTTTAGTGTTTAGGGTTTAGGGGTTAAGGTTTGGGTTTTTTGTTTAGGGTTTAGGGTTTAGGGTTAAATGGTTTGGGGTTTAGGGTTTGGGGTTTGGGTTTTAGGGTTTAGGGTTTAGGGTTTAGGGTTTAGGGTTTTTGCTTTAGTCTTTAGGGTTTAGAGTTTGGGGTTTGGGGTTTAGGATTTAGGGTTTTGGGTTTTGGGTTTAAGGTTTATGGTTTACGGTTTAAGGGTTATGGTTTAGGGTTTAAGTTTTAGGGTTTTGGGTTTAGGGTTTAGGGGTTAGGGTTTTTGGTTTTGGGCTTATGGTTTTGGGTTTAGGGTTCAGTGTTTAAGGGTGAGTGGTTAAGGTTTTGGGTTTTGGGTTTAGAGGTTTGGGGTTTGCGGTTTGGGGTTTGGGTTTTAGGGTTTAGGGTTTAGGGTTTAAGGTTTAGGGTCTATGGTTTAGGGTTTAGAGTTTGGGGTTTGGGGTTTAGGGTTTGTGGTTTAGGGTTTAGGGGTTAGGGTTTAGGGTTTTAAGGGTTAGCGGTTTAAGTTTATGGTTTGGGCCTTTGGGGTTAGGGTTTGGGGTTTATGGATTAGGAGTTAGGGTTTAGGGTTTAGGGTTTTTGGTTAAGAGTTTTGGGTTAAGGGATTGGGGTTTGGGGTTTTGGGTTTGGGGTTTAGGGTTTAAGGGTTAGGGTTTAGGGTTTTTGGTTTTTGGTTTAGAGTTTAGGGTTTAGGGTTTGGGGTTTAGGGTTTGGTTTTAAGGTTTAGGGTTTAGGGTTTAGGGTTTAGGGTTTAGGTTTAGGGGTGGGGTTTAGAGTTTGGCGGTTAGGGTTTGGGGTTTGGGGGTTAGGGTTTAGGGTTTGGGGGGTTTGTTTAGGGTTTAGGGTTTGGGGTTTAAGGTTTGGGGTTTAAGGTTTGGGGATTAGGGTTTGAGGGTTAGGCTTTAGGGTTTAGGGTTTAGGGTTTTATGGGTTTGGGTTTAGGGTTTAGGGTTTATGGTTTGGGGTATAGGGTTTAGGGTGTAGGGTTTAGGGTTTAGGGTTTGGGTGTAGGGTGTAGGGTTTATGGTTTATGATTTAGGGTTAAGGGTTTAGGGTTTGGGGTTTAGCGTTAAGGGTTTTTGAGGTTAGGGTTTAGGGTTTAGGGTTTTTGGTTTAGTGTTTAGGGTTAAGGTTTATGGTTTAGGGTTTAGGGTTTTGGGTTTAGGGTTTAGGGGTTAGGGTTGAGGATTTAAGGTTTAGGGCTTTATGGGTTAGGGTTTAGGGTTTAGGATTTCTCGTATAGGGTTTTGGTTTTAGGGTTTGGGGTTTGGGGTTTAGGTTTTAGGGGTTAGGGGTTAGGGTTTTTGGTTTAGGGTTTAGGGTTTAGGGTATAGGGTGTATGTTTTTTGGTTTAGGGTTTGGGGTTTAAAGTTTAGAGTTTAGGGTTTAGGGTTTAGGGTTTAGGGTTTAGGATTTCTTGTATAGGGTTTCGGTTTTTGGGTTTTGGGTTTAGGGTTTAGGTTTTAGGGGTTAGGGTTTAGGGTTTTGTGTTTAGGGTTTTTGGTTTAAGGTTTATGGTTTAGGGTTTAGGGTGTATGTTTTTTGGTTTAGGGTTTAGGGTTTAGGGTTTAGAGTTTAGGGTTTAGGGGTTAAAGGTTAGGGTTTATGGTTTAGGGTGTTGGGTTTGCAGGTTTAGGGTTTAAGGTTTAGGGTTTAGGATTTAGGGTTTATGTTTAGGGTTTATGGTTTAGGGTTTGTGGTTTGGCGTTTAGGATTTAGGGTTTTGGGTTTTGGGTTTTGGGCTTAGGGTGTAGGGTTTATGGTGTAGGGATTAGGGTTTAGGGTTTTTTAGGGTTAATGATTAGGGTTTGGGGTTTGGGGGTTAGGGTATAGGTGTTAGGGTTTAGGGTTTAGGGGTCGGGGGTTAGGGTTTATGGTGTAGGGTTTAGGGTTTTAGGGATTAGGGTTTAGAGTTTAGAGTTTATGGTTTAGGGTTTAGGGTTTAGAAGTTAGGGTTTAGGGCTTAGGGTTTTTGGTTTAGGGTTTAGGGTTTAGCATTTAGTGGTTTGGGGTTTAGGGTTTTGGGTGTGGGGTTTGGGTTTTAGTTTTTAGGGTTTATGGTTAAGGAGTTACGGTTTAAGATTTCGGGTTTAGGGTTTTTGGTTTAGTGTTTAAGGGTCATGGTTAATAGTGTGGTGTTTAGGGTTTAGGGTTTAGGGTTTAGTGTTTAGGATTTAGGTTTTTAGGTTTGGGGTTTGGGGTTTTGGGTTTTGGGTTTAGGGTTTAGGGTTTAGGGTTTTGTGTTTGGGGTTTAGGGTTTTAGGTTTAGGATTTGGGGTTTTGGGTTTAGGGTTTATGGTTTTGGGGTTTAGAGGTTAGGGTTTAGGGTTTAGGGTTTTTGGTTTAGGGTTTAGGGTTTAGTTTGTATTTTTTTGGTTTAGGGATTACTGTTTGGGGTTTAGGGGTTAGGGTTTATGGGTTAGGGATTAGGGTTTATGGTTTAGGGTGTTGGGTTTGTGGTTTGGGTTTAGGGTTTGAGGTTTAGGGTTTGGGGTTTAGGGTTTAGAGTTTGGGGTGAAGGGGTTGGGGTTTAGGGTTTAGGGTTTATGGTTTAGGGTTTGGGGTTTGGGTTTAAGGGTTAGGGGTTAAGGGTTTATTGTTTAGGGTTTAGGGTTTAGGGTTTAGGGTTTATGGTTTGGGCTTTAGGGTTTAAGGTTTAGGGTCTATGGTTTAGGGGTTAAGGTTTAAGGTTGAGGGTTTTTGGTTTACAGTTTAGGGTTTGGGGTTTAGGGTTTGGGGTTTAGGGTTTATGGTTTCTGGTTTAGAGTTTAGGGTTTAGGGTTTGGGGTTTGGGTTTAGGGTTTAGGGTTTAGGGTTTAGGGGTTAGGGTTTAGGGTTTAGGGTTTTTGGGTATTAAGGTTTAGGGTTTGGGGTTTGGGGTTTGGGGTTAGGGTTTTAGGGTTTAGGGTTTAGGGTTTAGGGGTTAGGGGTGAAGGTTTGGGGTTTGGGTGTGGGGTTTAGGGTTTGAGGGTGAGGGTTAGTGTTTAGGGTTTTAGGGGTTAGGGTTAGGGTTTCGGGTGTAGGGTTTTGGGTTTAGGGTTTAGGATCTACGGTTTAGGGTCTAGGGTTTATGGGTTAAGGTTTAGGGTTTTGGGGCATTATGGTTTGGGTTTGGGGTTTGGGGTTTGGGTTGTAGTGTTTAGGGCTAAGGGTTTAGGGGTTAGGATTTAGGGTTTAGGGTTTGGGGGTTAGGGTTTAGTGTTTGAGGTTAGGGTTTCGGGTGTAGGGTGTAAGGTTTTAGGGGTTAGGGTTTAGAGTTTATGGTTTAGGGTTTAGGGGTTAAGGTTTAGGGTTTTTTGTTTAGGGTTAGGGTTTAGGGTTGAATGGTTTGGGTTTGGGGTTTGGGTTTTAGGGTTTAGGGTATAGGGTTTAAGGTTTAGGGTTTAGGGTTTTTGCTTTAGTCTTTAGGGTTTAGGGTTTAGGGTTTAGGGTTTACGATTTAGGGTTTTGGGTTTTGGGTTTTGGGTTTTGGGTTTAAGGTTTAGGGTTTAC
Organism: Clitoria ternatea; assembly: GCA_037962975.1. Classification (NCBI taxonomy): domain Eukaryota; kingdom Viridiplantae; phylum Streptophyta; class Magnoliopsida; order Fabales; family Fabaceae; genus Clitoria; species Clitoria ternatea. The sequence continues at coordinate 68,412,913 of CM075674.1, read as the reverse complement.
GGTTTAAGGTTTATGATTTAGGGTTTAGGTTTAGGGTTTTGGGTTTAGGGTTTACGGTTTAGGGTTTAGGGGTTAGGGTTTTTTGGTTTAGGGTTTTTGGCTTAGGGTTTAGGGTTTACGGTTTAGGGTTTAGGGTTTAGGGTTTAATGTTTAAGGTTTAGGGGTTAAGGTTTAGGGTTTAGGGTTTTTCGTTTAGGGTTTGGAGGTTTGGGGTTTGGGGTTTGGGGTTTAGGGTTTAGGGTTTAGGGGTTAGGGTTTAAGGTTTAGGGTCTATGGTTTTTGTTTTGGTGTTTAGGGATTACGTTTTGGGGTTTGGGGTTTAGAATTTAGGGTTTAGGGTTTAGGGTTTAGGGTTTAGTGTTTAAGGTTTAGGGGTTATGGTTTATGGTTTATGGTTTAGGTTTTTTCATTTAGGGTTTAGGGTTTAAGGTGTATGTTTTTTGGTTTAGGGTTTGGGGTTTAAAGTATAGAGTTTAGGGTTTAGGGGTTAAACGTTAGGGTTTATGGTTTAGGGTGTTGGGTTTATAGGTTTAGGGTTTAAGGTTTAGGGTTTAGGATTTAGGGTTTATGTTTAGGGTTTATGGTTTAGGGTTTGTGGTTTGGCGTTTAGGATTTAGGGTTTTGGGTTTTGGGTTTTGGGCTTAGGGTGTAGGGTTTATGGTGTAGGGATTAGGGTTTAACGTTTAGGGTTTTTAGGGTTAATGATTAGGGTTTGGGGTTTGGGGGTTAGGGTGTAGGTGTTAGGGTTTAGGGGTTGGGGGTTAGGGTTTATGGTGTAGGGTTTAGGGTTTTAGGGATTAGGGTTTAGAGTTTAGAGTTTATGGTTTAGGGTTTAAGGTTTAGAAGTTAGGGTTTAGGGCTTAGGGTTTTTGGTTTAGGGTGTAGGGTTTAACATTTAGTGGTTTAGGGTTTTGGGTTTTGGGTTTGGGGTTTGGGTTTTAGTTTTTAGGGTTTATGGTTTAGGAGTTACGGTTTAAGATTTAGGGTTTAGGGTTTTTGGTTTAGTGTTTAGGGTTCATGGTTAATAGTGTGGTGTTTAGGGTTTAGGGTTTAGGGTTTAGTGTTTAGGATTTAGGTTTTTGGGTTTGGGGTTTTGGGTTTTGGGTTTGGGGTTTAGGGTTTTGTGTTTGGGGTTTAGGGTTTTAGGTTTAGGATTTGGGGGTTTCAGGTTTAGGGTTTATGATTTTAGGGTATTGAGGTTAGGGTTTTGGGTTTAGGGTTTAGGGTTTAGGGTTTAGGGTTTAGGGTTTAGGGTGTATGTTTTTTGGTTTAGGGATTAGGGTTTGGGGTTTAGGGGTTAGGGTTTATGGGTTAGGGATTAGGGTTTGTGGTTTAGGGTTTAGGGTGTTGGGTTTATGGTTTGGGTTTGTGGTTTAGGTTTAGGGTTTGGGGTTTAGGGTTTAGAGTTTGGGGTGAAGGGGTTGGGGTTTAGGGTTTACGGTTTAGGGTTTAGGATTTGGGGGTTAGGGTTTGGGGGTTACGGGTTATGGGTTAAGGGTTTATTGTTTAGGGTTTAGGGTTTATGGTTTGGGCTTTAGGGTTTAAGGTTTAGGGTCTATGGTTTAGGGGTTAAGGTTTACGGTTGAGGGTTTTTGGTTTATAGTTTAGGGTTGAGGGTTTAGGGTTTGGGGTTTAGGATTTATGGTTTTTGGTTTAGAGTTTAGGGTTTAGGGTTTAGGGTTTGGGTTTAGGGTTTAGGGTTTAGGGTTTGGGGGTTAGGGTTTGGGGGTTAGGGGTTAGGGGTTAGGGGTTAAGGGTTTAGGGTTTAGGGTTTACGGTTTGGGTTTAGGGTTTAGGGTCTATGGTTTAGGGTCTATGGTTTAGGGGTTAGGGTTTAGGGTTTGGGGTTTGGGTTTAGGGTTTAGGGTTTAGGGGTTAGGGTTTAGGGTTAGGGTTTAGGGTTTCGGGCTTATGGTTTTGGGTTTTGGGTTTTGGGTTTAGGGTTTAGGTTTTAAGGGTTAGGGTTTAGGGTTTAGGGTTTTTGGGTATTAAGGTTTGGGTTTGGGGTTTGGGGTTAGGGTTTTAGGGTTTAGGGTTTAGGGTTTTGGGTGTAGGGTTTTGGGTTTAGGGTTTAGGGTCTAGGGGTTTAGGGCCTAGGATTTAAGGGTTAAGGTTTAGGGTTTTTGGGCATTAAGGTTTGGATTTGGGGTTTGGGGTTTGGGTTGTAGTGTTTAGGGTTAAGGGTTTAGGGGTTAGGATTTAGGGTGTAGGGTGTAGGGTTTGGGGGTTAGAGTTTAGTGTTTGAGGTTTAGGGTTTAGGGTTTAGGGTTTAGGGGTTAAGGTTTAGGGTTTTTTGTTTAGGGTTAGGGTTTAGGGTTTAATAGTTTGGGGTTTGGGGTTTGGGTTTTAGGGTATAGGGTATAGGGTTTAAGGTTTAGGGTTTTTGCTTTAGTCTTTAGGGTTTGGGGTTTGAGGTTTATGATTTAGGGTTTTGGGTTTTGGGTTTAAGGTTTAGGGTTTACGGTTTAAGGTTTATCATTTAGGGTTTAGGTTTTGGGTTTAGGGTTTAGGGTTTAGGGTTTAGGGGTTAGGGTTTCGGGTTTAGGGTTTCTGGTTTAGGGTTTGGGGGTTAGGGTGTTGGGTTTATGGTTTGGGTTTAGGTTTTGAGGTTTAGGGTTTGGGGTTTAGGGTTTAGAGTTTGGGGTGAAGGGGTTGGGGTTTAGGGTTTAGGGTTTATGGTTTAGGTTTTGGGGTTAGGGTTTAGGGGTTAGGGGTTAAGGGTTTATTGTTTAGGCTTTAGGGTTTAGGGTTTAGGGTTTATGGTTTGGGCTTTAGGGTTTAAGGTTTAGGGTCTATGGTTTAGGGGTTAAGGTTTAAGGTTGAGGGTTTTTGGTTTACAGCTTAGGGTTTGGGGTTTAGGGTTTGGGGTTTAGGGTTTATGGTTTTTGGTTTAGAGTTTAGGGTTTAGGGTTTAGGGTTTGGGTTTAGGGTTTAGGGTTTAGGGTTTAGGGGTTAGGGTTTATGGTTTCGGGCTTATGGTTTTAGGTTTTGGGTTTAGGGTTTAGGGTTTAGGGTTTAGGGGTTAGGGTTTAGGGTTTAGGGTTTTTGGGTATTAAGGTTTGGGGTTTGGGGTTTGGGGTTTGGGGTTAGGGTTTTAGGGTTTAGGGTTTAGGGTTTAGGGGTTAGGGGTGAAGGTTTGGGGTTTGGGTGTGGGGTTTAGGGTTTGGGGGTGAGGGTTAGTGTTTAGGGTTTTAGGGGTTAGGGTTTAGGGTTTCGGGTGTAGGGTTTTGGGTTTAGGGTTTAGGATTTAGGGTTTAGGGTTTAGGGTTTAGGGTTTAGTGTTTGAGGTTAGGGTTTAGGGTGTAGGGTGTAAGGTTTTAGGGGTTAGGGTTTAGAGTTTATGGTTTAGGGTTTAGGGGTTAAGGTTTAGGGTTTTTTTGTTTAGGGTTAGGGTTTAGGGTTGAATGGTTTGGGGTTTGGGGTTTGGGTTTTAGGGTTTAGGGTATAGGGTTTAAGGTTTAGGGTTTAGGGTTTTTGCTTTAGTCTTTAGGGTTTAGGGTTTGGGGTTTGGGGTTTACGATTTAGGGTTTTGGGTTTTGGGTTTTGGGTTTAAGGTTTAGGGTTTACGGTTTAAGGTTTATGAGTTAGGGTTTAGGTTTAGGGTTTTGGGTTTAGGGGTTAGGGTTTAGGGTTTAGGGGTTAGGGTTTTTGGGTTTAGGGTTTCTGGCTTAGGGTTTAGGGTTTACGGTTTAGGGTTTAGGGTTTAATGTTTAAGGTTTAGGGGTTAAGGTTTAGGGTTTAGGGTTTTTCGTTTAGGGTTTAGAGGTTTGGGGTTTGTGGTTTAGGGTTTGGGTTTTAGGGTTTAGGGGTTAGGGTTTAAGGTTTAGGTTCTATGGTTTTTGCTTTGGTGTTTAGGGATTACGTTTTGGGGTTTGGGGTTTAGGATTTAGGGTTTAGGGTTTAGGGTTTAGTGTTTAAGGTTTAGGGGTTATGGTTTATGGTTTATGGTTTAGGTTTTTTCATTTAGGGTTTAGGGTTTAAGGTGTATGATTTTTGGTTTAGGGTTTGGGGTTTAAAGTTTAGAGTTTAGGGTTTAGGGGTTAAACGTTAGGGTTTATGGTTTAGGGTGTTGGGTTTACAGGTTTAGGGTTTAAGGTTTAGGGTTTAGGATTTAGGGTTTATGTTTAGGGTTTATGGTTTAGGGTTTGTGGTTTGGCGTTTAGGATTTAGGGTTTTGGGTTTTGGGTTTTGGGCTTAGGGTGTATGGTTTATGGTGTAGGGATTAGGGCTTAGGGTTTAGGGTTTTTAGGGTTAATGATTAGGGTTTGGGGTTTGGGGGTTAGGGTGTAGGTGTTAGGGTTTAGGGTTTAGGGGTTGGGGGTTAGGGTTTATGGTGTAGGGTTTAGGGTTTTAGGGATTAGGGTTTAGAGTTTAGAGTTTATGGTTTAGGGTTTAGGGTTTAGAAGTTAGGGTTTAGGGCTTAGGGTTTTTGGTTTAGGGTGTAGGGTTTAACATTTAGTGGTTTTGGGTTTTGGGTTTTGGGTTTGGGGTTTGGGTTTTAGTTTTCAGGGTTTATGGTTTAGGAGTTACGGTTTAAGATTTAGGGTTTAGGGTTTTTGGTTTAGTGTTTAGGGTTCACGAATAATAGTGTATGTTTAGGGTTTAGGGTTTAGGGTTTAGTGTTTAGGATTTAGGTTTTTGGGTTTGGGGTTTTGGGTTTTGGGTTTGGGGTTTAGGGTTTTGTGTTTGGGGTTTAGGGTTTTAGGTTTAGGATTTGGGGGTTTCAGGTTTAGGGTTTATGGTTTTGGGGTATTGAGGTTAGGGTTTTGGGTTTAGGGGTTAGGGTTTAGGGTGTATGTTTTTTGGTTTAGGGATTAGGGTTTGGGGTTTAGGGGTTAGGGTTTATGGGTTAGGGATTAGGGTTTATGGTTTAGGGTTTAGGGTTTAGGGTGTTGGGTTTATGGTTTGGGTTTGTGGTTTGGGTTTAGGGTTTAGGGTTTAGGGTTTAGAGTTTGGGGTGAAGGGGTTGGGGTTTAGGGTTTATGGTTTAGGGTTTAGGGTTTGGTGGTTAGGGTTTGGTGGTTAGGGGTTACGGGTTAAGGGTTTATTGTTTAGGGTTTAGGGTTTATGGTTTGGGCTTTAGGGTTTAAGGTTTAGGGTCTATGGTTTAGGGGTTAAGGTGTAAGGTTGAGGGTTTTTGGTTTATAGTTTAGGGTTTGGGGTTTAGGGTTTGGGGTTTAGGGTTTATGGTTTTTGGTTTAGAGTTTAGGGTTTAGGGTTTGGGGTTTGGGTTTAGGGTTTAGGTTTTGGGTTTTGGGCTTAGGGTTAGGGTTTAGGGTTTCGGGCTTATGGTTTTGGGTTTTGGGTTTATTGTTTAGGGTTTAGGGTTTTTGGGTATTAAGGTTTGGGGTTTGGGGTTTGGGGTTAGGGTTTAGGGTTTAGGGTTTAGGGTTTAGGGGTTAGGGGTTAAGGTTTGGGGTTTGGGTGTGGAGTTTAGGGTTTAGGGGTGAGGGTTAGTGTTTAGGGTTTTAGGGGTTAGGGTTTTGGGTTTTGGGTGTAGGGTTTTCGGTCTAGGGTTTAGGGTCTAGGGTTTAGGATCTAGGGTTTAGGGGTTAAGGTTTAGGGTTTTGGGGCATTAAGGTTTGAGTTTGGGGTTTGGGTTGTAGTGTTTAGGGTTAAGGGTTTAGGGGTTAGGATTTAGGGTGTAAGTTGTAGGGTTTGGGGGTTAGAGTTTAGTGTTTGAGGTTTAGGGTTTAGGGTTTAGGGTTTAGGGGTTAAGGTTTATGGTTTTTTGTTTAGGGTTAGGGTTTAGGGTTTAATAGTTTAGGGTTTGGGTTTTGGGTTTTAGGGTTTAGGGTTTAGGGTTTAGGGTTTAAGGTTTAGGGTTTAGGGTTTTTGCTTTAGTCTTTAGGGTTTGGGGTTTGGGTTTGAGGTTTACGATTTAGGGTTTTAGGTTTTGGGTTTAAGGTTTAGGGTTTACGGTTTAAGGTTTATCATTTAGGGTTTAGGTTTTGGGTTTTGGGTTTAGGGTTTAGGGTTTAGGGGTTAAGGTTTCGGGTTTAGGGTTTTTGGCTTAGGGTTTAGGGTTTACGGTTTAGGGTTTAGGGTTTAGGGTTTAATGTTTAAGGTTTAGGGGTTAAGGTTTAGGGTTTAGGGTTTTTTGTTTGGGGTTTAGGGTTTTAGGTTTAGGATTTGGGGTTTTGGGTTTAGGGTTTATGGTTTTGGGGTTTGGGTTTTGGGTTTAGGGTTTTGGGTTTTGGGTTTTGGGTTTAGGGTTTAGGGTGTATGTTTTTTAGTTTATGGATTAGGGTTTGGGGTTTAGGGGTTAGGGTTTATGGGTTAGGGATTAGGGTTTGTGGTTTAGCGTTTAGGGTTTAGGGTGTTGGGTTTGTGGTTTGGGTTTAGGGTTTGGGGTTTGGGGTTTGGAGTTTAGGGTTTAGAGTTTGGGGTGAAGGGGTTGGGGTTTAGGGTTTAGGGGTAAGGGTTTGGGGGTTAGGGGTTAGAGGTTAAGGGTTTATTGTTTAGGGTTTAGGGTTTAGGGTTTATGGTTTGGGCTTTAGCGTTTAAGGTTTAGGGTCTATGGTTTAGGGGTTAAGGTTTAAGGTTGAGGGTTTTTGGTTTACAGTTTAGGGTTTGGGGTTTAGGGTTTGGGGTTTAGGGTTTAGGGTTTATGTTTTTTGGTTTAGAGTTTAGGGTTTAGGGTTTGGGGTTTGGGTTTAGGGTTTAGGGGTTAGGGTTTAAGGTTAGGGTTTAGGGTTTCGGGCTTATGGTTTTGGGTTTTGGGTTTAGGGTTTAGGGTTTAGGTTTTAAGGGTTAGGGTTTAGGGTTTAGGGTTTTTGGGTATTAAGGTTTGGGTTTGGGGTTTGGGGTTTGGGGTTTGGGGTTTGGGTTTTAGGGTTTAGGGTTTAGGGTTTAGGGTTTAGGGGTTAGGGGTTAAGGTTTGGGGTTTGGGTGTGGGGTCTAGGGTTTAAGGGTGAGGGTTAGTGTTTAGGGTTTTAGGGCTTAGGGTTTAGGGTTTTGGGTGTAGGGTTTTGAGTTTAGGGTTTAGGGTTTAGGGTTTAGGGTCTAGGGTTTAAGGGTTAAGGTTTAGGGTTTTGGGGTATTAAGGTTTGGGTTTGGGGTTTGGGGTTTGGGTTGTAGTGTTTAGCGTTAAGGGTTTAGGGGTTAGGATTTAGGGTGTAGGGTGTAGGGTTTGGGGGTTAGAGTTTAGTGTTTGAGGTTTAGGGTTTAGGGTTTAGGGGTTAAGGTTTAGGGTTTTTTGTTTAGGGTTAGGGTTTAGGGTTTAATAGCTTGGGGTTTGGGGTTTGGGTTTAGGGTTTAGGGTATAGGGTTTAAGGTTTAGGGTTTTTGCTTTAGTCTTTAGGGTTTAGGGTTTGGGGTTTCAAGTTTATGATTTAGGATTTTGGGTTTAGGGTTTAGGGTTTAGGGTTTAGGGGTTAGGGTTTCGGGTTTAGGGTTTCTGGCTTAGGGTTTAGGGTTTACGGTTTAGGGTTTAGGGTTTAATGTTTAAGGTTTAGGGGTTAAGGTTTAGGGTTTAGGGTTTTTCGTTTGGGGTTTAGGGTTTTAGGTTTAGGATTTGGGATTTGGGTTTAGGGTTTATGGTTTTGGGGTTTTGAGGTTAGGGTTTTGGGTTTAGGGTTTTGGGTTTTGGGTTTAGGCTGTATGTTTTTTGGTTTAGGGATTAGGGTTTGGGGTTTAGGGGTTAGGGTTTATGGGTTAGGGATTAGGGTTTGTGGTTTAGGGTTTAGGGTTTAGGGTGTTGGGTTTGTGGTTTGGGTTTAGGGTTTGGGGTTTAGGGTTTAGAGTTTGGGGTGAAGGGGTTGGGGTTTAGGGTTTAGGGTTTAGGGTTTAGGGTTTGGGGGTTAGGGTTTGGGGATTAGGGGTTAAGGGTTTATTGTTTATGGTTTAGGGTTTAGGGTTTAGGGTTTATGGTTTGGGCTTTAGGGTTTAAGGTTTAGGGTCTATGGTTTAGGGGATAAGGTTTAAGGTTGAGGTTTTTTGGTTTACAGTTTAGGGTTTGGGGTTTAGGGTTTGGGGTTTAGGGTTTATGGTTTTTGGTTTAGAGTTTAGGGTTTAGGGTTTGGGGTTTGGGTTTAGGGTTTTGGGTTTAGGGGTTAGGCTTTAGGGTTAGGGTTTAGGGTTTCAGGCTTATGGTTTTGGGTTTTGGGTTTTGGGTTTAGGGTTTAGGGTTTAGGGGTTAGGGTTTAGGGTGTAGGGTTTTGGGTATTAAGGTTTGGGGTTTGGAGTTTGGGGTTTGGGGTTAGGGTTTTAGGGTTTAGGGTTTAGGGTTTAAGGGTTATGGGTTAAGGTTTGGGGTTTGGGTGTGGGGTTTAGGGTTTAGGGTTTGGGGGTGAGGGTTAGTGTTTAGGGTTTTAGGGGTTAGGGTTTAGGGTTTTGGGTATAGGGTTTTGGGTTTAGGGTTTAGGGTCTAGGGTTTAGGCTTTAGGGGTTGGGGTTTAGGGGTTAGGGTTTATGGTTTAGGGTTTGGGGGTTAGGGTTTGGGGGTTAGGGGTTAGGGGTTAAGGGTTTATTGTTTAGGTTGTTGGGTTTAGGGTTTATGGTTTGGGCTTTAGGGTTTAAGGTTTAGGGTCTATGGTTTAGGGGTTAAGGTTTAAGTTGAGGGTTTTTGGTTTACAGTTTAGGGTTTGGGGTTTAGGGTTTGGGGTTTAGGGTTTTTGGTTTTTGGTTTAGAGCTTAGGGTTTAAGGTTTGGGGTTTGGGTTTAGGGTTTAGGGTTTAGGGGTTAGGGTTTAGGGTCAGGGTTTAGTGTTTCAGGCTTATGGTTTTGGGTTTTGGGTTTAGGGTTTAGGGTTTAGGTTTTAGGGGTTAGGGTTTAGGGTTTAGGGTTTTTGGGTATTAAGGTTTGGGGTTTGGGGTTAGGGTTTTAGGGTTTAGGGTTTAGGGGTTAGGGGTTAAGGTTTGGGGTTTGGGTGTAGGGTCTAGGGTTTAGGGGTGAGGTTAGTGTTTAGGGTTTTAGGGGTTAGGGTTTTGGGTTTTGGGTGTAGGGTTTTGGGTTTAGGGTTTAGGGTCTAGGGTTTAGTGCCTAGAGTTTAGGGGTTAAGGTTTAGGATTTTGGGGCATTAAGGTTTGGGTTTGGGGTTGTAGTGTTTAGGGTTAAGGGTTTAGGGGTTAGGATTTAGGGTGTAGGGTGTAGGGTTTGGGTGTTAGAGTTTAGTGTTTGAGGTTTAGGGATTAGGGTTTAGTGTTTAGGGGTTAAGGTTTAGGGTTTTTTATTTAGGGTTAGGGTTTAGGGTTTAATAGTTTGGGGTTTGGGGTTTGGGTTTTAGGGTTTAGGGTATAGGGTTTAAGGTTTATGGTTTAGGGTTTTTGCTTTAGTCTTTAGGGTTTAGGGTTTGGGGTTTGGGGTTTACGATTTAGGGTTTTGGGTTTTGGGTTTAAGGTTTATGGTTTACGGTTTAAGGTTTATCGTTTAGGGTTTAGGTTTTGGGTTTTGGGTTTAAGGTTTAGGGTTTAGGGGTTAGTGTTTTAAGTTTAGGGTTTCTGGCTTAGGGTTTAGGGTTTACGGTTTAGGGTTTAGGGTTTAGGGTTTAATGTTTAAGGTTTAGGGGTTAAGGTTTAGGGTTTAGGGTTTTTCGTTTGGGGTTTAGGGTTTTAGGTTTAGGATTTGGGGTTTTGGGTTTAGGGTTTAGGCCTTGGGGTTTTGAGGTTAGGGTTTTGGGTTTAGGGTTTTGGGTTTTGGGTTTAGGGTGTATGTTTTTTGGTTTTGGGATTAGGGTTTGGGGTTTAGGGGTTAGGGTTTATGGGTTAGGGATTAGGGTTTGTGGTTTAGGGTTTAGGGTTTAGGGTTTAGGGCTTATGGGTTAAGGTTTGGGGTTTAGGGTTTGGGGGTGAGGGGTAGTGTTTAGGGTTTTAGGGGTTAGGGTTTAGGGTTTTGAGTGTAGGGTTTTGGGTTTAGGGTTTAGGGTCTAGGGTTTAGGCTCTAGGGTTTAGGGGTTAAGGTTTATGGTTTTGGGGCATTAAGGTTTGGGTTTGGGGTTTGGGGTTTGGGTTGTAGTGTTTAGGGTTAAGGGTTTAGGGTTAGGATTTAGGGTTTAGGGTTTAGGGTTTAGGGGTTAGGGTTTAGTGTTTGAGGTTAGGGTTTAGGGTGTAGGGTGTAAGGTTTTAGGGGTTAGGGTTTAGAGTTTATGGTTTAGGGTTTAGGGTTTAGGGGCTAAGGTTTAGGGTTTTTTGTTTAGGGTTAGGGTTAGGGTTTAATGGTTTTGGGTTTGGGTTTTAGGGTTTAGGGTATAGGGTTTAAGGTTTAGGGTTTAGGGTTTTTGCTTTAGTGTTTAGAGTTTAGGGTTTGGGGTTTGAGGTTTACGATTTAGGGTTTTGGGTTTTGGGTTTAAGGTTTAGGGTTTACGGTTTAAGGTTTATGGTTTAGGGTTTAGGTTTTATGGTTTAGGGGTTAGGGTTTCGGGTTTAGGGTTTCTGGTTTAGGGTTTATGGTTTACGGTTTAGGGTTTAGGGTTTAGGGTTTAATGTTTAAGGTTTAGGGGTTAAGGTTTAGGGTTTAGGGTTTTTCGTTTAGGGTTTGGGGTTTGGGGTTTGGCGTTTGGGGTTTAGGGTTTATGGTTTAGGGGTTAGGGTTTAAGGCTTAGGGACTATGGTTTTTGCTTTGGTGTTTAGGGATTACGTTTTGGGGTTTGGGTTTAGGATTTAGGGTTTATGGTTTAGGGTTTAGTGTTTAAGGTTTAGGGGTTAAGGTTTATGGTTTAGGTTTGTTCATTTAGGGTTTACGGTTTAGGGTTTAATGGTTTGGGGTTTTAGGTTTGGCGTTTGGGCTTTGGGTTTTAGGGTTTGGGGTTTAGGGGTTAGGGGTTAGGGTTTAAGGTTTAGAGTCTATGATTTTTGCTTTAGTGTTTAGGGTTTAGGGTTTGGGGTTTGGGGTTTAGGATTTAGGGTTTTAGGTGTAGGGTGTAGGGTTTATGGTTTAGGGATTAGGGTTTAGGGTTTTTTGGCGTTAATGATTAGGGTTTGGGGTTTGGGGTTTAGGGTTTAGGTGTTAGGGTTTAGGGCTTAGCGTTTAGGGTTTATGGTGTAGGGCTTAGGGTTTTAGGGCATAGGGTTTAAGGTTTATGGTTTAGGGTTTAGGGTTTAGGGATTAGAAGTTAGGGTTTAGGGGTTAGCAGTTCAGGTTTATGGTTTGGGCTTTTGGGGTTAGGGTTTGGGGTTTATGGTTTAGGAGTTAGGGTTTAGGGTTTAGGGTTTCTGGTTAAGAGTTTAGGGTTAAGGGATTGGGGTTTGGGGTTTTGGGTTTGGGGTTTAGGGGTTATGGGTTTTTGGTTTTGGGTTTAGAGTTTAGGGTTTAGGGTTTGGGGTTTGGGGTTGGGTTTTAAGGTTTAGGGTTTAGGGTTTAGGGTTTAGGGTTTAGGGTTTGGGGGTTAGGGGTTAGGGTTTGGGAGTTAGGGTTTGGGGTTTGGGGGTTTGGGTTTAGGGTTTAGGGTTTGAGGTTTAACATTCTGGGTTTAGGGTTTGGGGGTTAGGCTTTAGGGTCTATGGTTCAGGGTTTTAGGGGTTTGGGTTTAGGGTTTAGGGTTTATGGTTTGGGGTGTAGGGTTTAGGGTTTAGGGTTGAGGGTTTAGGGTTTGGGGTGTAGGGTTTAGGGTTTGTGGTTTATGGTTTAGGGTTAGGGGTTTGGGGTTTAGGGTTCAGGGTTAAGGGTTTTTTAGGTAGGGTTTAGGGTTTAGGGATTTTGGTTTAGTGTTTAGGGTTAAGGTTTATGGTTTGGGGTTTAGGGTTTAGGGTTTAGGGTTTATGGTGTAGGGCTTAGGGTTTTAGGGCATAGGGTTTAAGGTTTATGGTTTAGGGTTTAGGGTTTAGGGATCAGAAGTTAGGGTTTAGGGGTTAGTAGTTCAGGTTTATGGTTTGGGCTTTTGGGGTTAGGGTTTGGGGTTTATGGTTTAGGAGTTAGGGTTTAGGGTTTAGGGTTTCTGGTTAAGAGTTTAGGGTTAAGGGATTGGGGTTTGGGGTTTTGGGTTTGGGGTTTAGGGGTTAGGGGTTTTTGGTTTTGGGTTTAGAGTTTAGGGTTTAGGGTTTGGGGTTTGGGGTTGGGTTTTAAGGTTTAGGGTTTAGGGTTTAGGGTTTAGGGTTAGGGGGTAGGGGTTAGGGTTTGGGAGTTAGGGTTTGGGGTTTGGGGGTTCGGGTTTAGGGTTTAGGGTTTGAGGTTTAACGTTCCGGGTTTAGGGTTTGGGGGTTAGGCTTTAGGGTCTAGGGTTCAGGGTTTTAGGGGTTTGGGTTTAGGGTTTAGGGTTTATGGTTTGGGGTGTAGGGTTTAGGGTTAAGGGTTGAGGGTTTAGGGTTTGGGGTGTAGGGTGTAGGGTTTATGGTTTATGGTTTAGGGTTAGGGGTTTGGGGTTTAGGGTTTAGGGTTAATGGTTTTTGTGGTAGGGTTTAGGGTTTAGGGATTTTGGTTTAGTGTTTAGGGTTAAGGTTTATGGTTTGGGGTTTGGGGTTTAGGTTTTAGGGTTAGGGTTGAGGATGTAAGGTTTAGGGCTTTATGGGTTAGGGTTTAGGGTTTAGGATTTCTCGTCTAGGGTTTCGGTTTTAGGGTTTGGGGTTTGGGGTTTAGGTTTTAGGGTTTAGGATTTCTCGTATAGGGTTTTGGTTTTAGGGGTTGGGGTTTGGGGTTTAGGTTTTAGGGGTTAGGGGTTAGGGTTTTGTGTTTAGGGTTTTTGGTTTAGGGTTTAAGGTTTAGGGTTTAGGGTGTATGTTTTTTGGTTTAGGGTTTGGGGTTTAGGGTTTAGAGTTTAGGGTTTAGGGGTTAAAGGTTAGGGTTTATGGTTTAGGGTGTTGGGTTTGTAGGTTTAGGGTTTAGGGTTTAAGGTTTAGGATTTAGGATTTAGGGTTTATGTTTAGGGTTTATGATTTGGCGTTTAGGATTTACGGTTTTGGGTTTTGGGTTTTGGGCTTAGGGTGTAGGGTTTATGGTGTAGGGATTAGGGTTTAGGGTTTAGGGTTTTTTAGGGTTAATGATTAGGGTTTGGGGTTTAGGGGTTAGGGTGTAGGTGTTAGGGTTTAGGGTTTAGGGGTTGGGGGTTAGGGTTTAGGGTTTTAGGGATTAGGGTTTAGAGTTTAGAGTTTATGGTTTAGGGTTTAGGGTTTAGAAGTTAGGGTTTAGGGCTTAGGGTTTTTGGTTTAGGGTTTAAGGTTTAGCATTTAGTGGTTTGGGGTTTAGGGTTTTGGGTTTGGGGTTTGGGTTTTAGTTTTTAGGGTTTATGGTTTAGGAGTTACGATTTAAGATTTAGGGTTTAGGGTTTTTGGTTTAGTGTTTAGGGTTCATGGTTAATTGTGTGGCGTTTAGGGTTTAGGGTTTAGTGCTTAGGATTTAGGTTTTTGGGTTTGGGGTTTAGGGTTTTGGGTTAGGGGTTTAGGGGTTTTTGGTTTTGGGTTATGGTTTAAGATTTAGGGTTTATGGGTTGGGGTTTAGAGGTTAGGGTTTATGGGTTAGGGATTAGGGTTTGTGGTTTAGGGTTTAGGGTTTTAGGTGTTGGGTTTGTAGTTTGTGGTTTGGGTTTAGGGTTTGGGGTTTAGGGTTTAGAGTTTGGGGTGTAGGGGTTGGGGTTTAGGGTTTAGGGTTTAGGGTTTAGGGTTTGGGGGTTAGTGTTTGGGGGTTAGGGGTTACGGGTTAAGGGTTTATTGTTTAGGGTTTAGGGTTTATGGTTTGGGCTTTAGGGTTTAAGGTTTAGGATCTATGGTTTAGGGGTTAAGGTTTAAGGTTGAGGGTTTTTGGTTTATAGTTTAGGGTTTGGGGTTTAGGGTTTGGGGTTTAGGGTTTATGGTTTTTGGTTTAGAGTTTAGGGTTTGGGGTTTGGGGTTTGGGTTTAGGGTTTAGGTTTAGGGGTTAAGGGTTAGGGTTAGGGTTTAGGGTTTTAGGCTTATGGTTTTGGGTTTAGGGTTTAGGGTTTAGGGGTTAGGGTTTATGGTTTAGGGTTTTTTGGTATTAAGGTTTGGGGTTTAGGGCTTGGGGTTAGGGTTTTAGGGTTTAGGGTTTAGGGTTCAGGGGTTAGGGTTTGGGGTTTGGGTGTGGGGTTTAGGGTTTGGGGGTGAGGGTTAGTGTTTAGGGTCTAGGGTTTAGGTTTAGGGTTTAGGGTTTAGGGTCTAGGGTTTAGGGTTTAGGGTTTTGGGTTTAGGGTTTAGGGTCTAGGGTTTAGGGTCTAGGGTTTAGGGGTTAAGGTTTAGGGTTTTGGGGCATTAAGGTTTGGGTTTGGGGTTTGGGGTTTGGGTTGTAGTGTTTAGGGTTAAGGGTTTAGGGGTTAGGATTTAGGGTTTAGGGTTTGGGGGTTAGGGTTTAGTGTTTGGGGTTAGGGTTTAGGGTGTAGGGTGTAGGGTTTAGAGTTTAGGGGTTAGGGTTTAGAGTTTTTGGTTTAGGGTTTAGGGGTTAGAGGTTAAGGTTTAGGGTTTTTTGTTTAGGGTTAGGGTTTAGGGTTTAATGGTTTTGGGTTTGGGGTTTGGGGTTTGGGTTTTAGGGTTTAGGGTATAGGGTTTAAGGTTTAGGGTTTAGGGTTTTTACTTTAGTCTTTAGGGTTTAGGGTTTGGGGTTTGAGGTTTACGATTTTGGGTTTTGGGTTTTGGGTTTAAGGTTTAGGGTTTACGGTTTAAGGTTTATGGTTTAGGGTTTTGGGTTTAGGGTTTAGGGTTTAGGGGTTAGGGTTTTGGGTTTAGGGTTTCTGGCTTAGGGTTTAGGGTTTAGGGTTTAGGGTTTAATGTTTAAGGTTTAGGGGTTAAGGTTTAGGGTTTACGGTTTTTCATTTAGGGTTTAGAGGTTTGGGGTTTGGGGTTTGGGGTTTGGGGTTTAGGGTTTGGGTTTTAGGGTTTAGGGTTTAGGGGTTAGGGTTTAGGGTTTAGGGTCTATGGTTTTTGCTTTGGTGTTTAGGGATTACGTTTTGGGGTTTGCGGTTTAGGATTTAGGGTTTAGGGTTTAGGGTTTAGGGTTTAGTGTTTAATGTTTAGGGGTTAAGGTTTATGGTTTAGGTTTTTTCATTTAGGGTTTAGGGTTCAGGGTTTAGTGGTTTGGGGTTTTAGGTTTGGCGTTTGGGCTTTTTGGGTTTTAGGGTTTGGGGTTTAGGGGTTAGGGGTTAGGGTTTAAGGTTTAGAGTCTATGGTTTTTGCTTTAGTGTTTAGGGTTTAGGGTTTGTGGTTTGGGGTTTAGGATTTAAGGTTTTGGGTTTAGGGTTTAGGGTTTAGGGTTTTTCGGTGTTAATGATTAGGGTTTGGGGTTGGGGGTTTATGGTTTAGGTGTTAGGGTTTGGGGCTTAGTGTTTAGGGTTTATGGTGTAGGGCTTAGGGTTTTAGGGTATAGGGTTTAAGGTTTATGGTTTAGGGTTTAGGGTTTGGGGATTAGAAGTGAGGGTTTAGGGCTTATGGTTTTAGTTTAGGGTTTAGGGTTTAGCATTTAGTGGTTTGGGGGTTCAGGGTTTGGGGTTTGGGGTTTGGGGTTTGGGTTTTAGTGTTTAGGGTTTAGGGTTTAGGGTTTAGGGCTTAGGGTTGAGGGTTTATGGTTTGGGCTTTAGGGTTTAAGGATTAGGGTCTATGGTTTAGTGGTTAGGGTTTAAGGTTGAGGGTTTTTGGTTTACAGTTTAGGGTTTGGGGTTTAGGGTTCGGGGTTTAGGGTTTATGGTTTTTGGTTTAGAGTTTAGGGTTTATGGTATGGGGTTTGGGTTTAGGGTTTACGGTTTAGGGGTTAGGGTTTAGGGTTAGGGTTTAGGGTTTTGGGCTTATGGTTTTGGTTTTAGGGTTTAGGGTTTAGGGTTTATGGGTTAGGGTTTAGGGTTTAGGGTTTTTGGGTATTAAGGTTTGGTGTTTGGGGTTTGGGGTTAGGGTTTTAGGGTTTAGGGTTTAGGGTTTAGGGGTTTGGGGTTTGGGTGTGGGGTTTAGGGTTTGGGGGTGAGGGTTAGTGTTTAGGGTTTAGGGTTTATGGTTTTGGGTTTAGGGTTTAGGGTCTAGGGTTTAGGGTTTAGGGTTTAGGGTCTAGGGTTTAGGGTTTAGGGGTTAAGGTTTAGGGTTTTGGGGCATTAAGGTTTGGGTTTGGGGTTTGGGGTTTGGGTTGTAGTGTTTAGGGTTAAGGGTTTAGGGGTTAGGGTTTAGGGTTTAGGGTTTGTGGGTTAGGGTTTTTATGTTTGGGGTTAGGGTTTAGGGTGTATGTGTAGGGTTTTAGGGGTTAGGGTTTAGAGTTTATGGTTTAGGGTTTAGGGTTTAGGGTTTAGGGTTTAGGGGTTAAGGTTTAGGGTTTTTGTTTAGGGTTAGGGTTTAGGGTTTAATGGTTTTGGGTTTGGGGTTTGGGGTTTGGGTTTTAGGGTTTAGTGTATAGGGTTTTAGGGTGAGGGTTTAGGGTTTTTGCTTTAGTCTTTAGGGTTTAGGGTTTGGGGTTTGAGGTTTACGATTTTGGGTTTTGGGTTTTGGGTTTAAGGTTTAGGGTTTATGGTTTAAGGTTTATGGTTTAGGGTTTTGGGTTGAGGGTTTTGGGTTTAGGGTTTAGGGTTTTAGGTTTAGGTTTCTGGCTTAGGGTTTAGGGTTTATGGTTTAGGGTTTAGGGTTTAGGGTTTAATGTTTAAGGTTTAGGGGTTAAGGTTTAGGGTTTAGTGTTTTTTTTACGGTTTAGAGGTTTGGGGTTTGGGGTTTGGGGTTTGGGGTTTGGGTTTTAGGGTTTAGGGTTTAGGGTTTAGGGGTTAGGGTTTAAGGTTTAGGGTCTATGGTTTTTGCTTTGGTGTTTAGGGATTACGTTTTGGGGTTTGGGGTTTAGGATTTAGGGTTTAGGGTTTAGTGTTTAATGTTTAGGGGTTAAGGTTTATGGTTTAGGTTTTTTCATTTAGGGTTTAGGGTTTAGGGTTTAGTGGTTTGGGGTTTTAGGTTTGGCGTTTAGGCTTTTTGGGTTTTAGGGTTTGGGGTTTAGGGGTTAGGGGTTAGGGTTTAAGGTTTAGAGTCTATGGATTTTGCTTTAGTGTTTAGGGTTTAGGGTTTGTGGTTTGGGGTTTAGGATTTAAGGTTTTGGGTTTAGGGTGTAGGGTTTATGGTTTAGGGATTAGGGTTTAGGGTTTTTCGGCATTAATGATTAGGGTTTGGGGTTTGGGGTTTAGGGTTTAGGTGTTAGGGTTTGGGGCTTAGCGTTTAGGGTTTATGGTGTAGGGCTTAGGGTTTTAGGGCATAGGGTTTAAGGTTTAGGGTTTAGGGTTTAGGGATTAGAAGTTAGGGTTTAGGGGTTAGCGGTTCAGGTTTATGGTTTGGGCTTTTGGGGTTAGGGGTTGGGGTTTATGGTTTAGGAGTTAGGGTTTAGGGTTTAGGGTTTTTGGTTAAGAGTTTAGGGTTAAGGGATTGGGGTTTGGGGTTTTGGGTTTGTGGTTTGGGGTTTAGGTTTAGGGTTGAGGGTTTTTAGTTTTTGGTTTAGAATTTAGGGTTTAGGGTTTGGGGGTTGGGGTTGGGTTTTAAGGTTTAGGGTTTAGGGTTTAGGGTTTAGGGTTTAGGTTTAGGGGTTAAGGTTTAGGGTTTGGGGGTTAGGGTTTGGGGTTTGGGGGTTAGGGTTTAGGGTTTGGGGGTTATGGTTTAGGGTTTGGGGGTTAGGCTTTAGGGTTTAGGGTTTAGGGTTTTAGGGGTTTGTGTTTAGGGTTTAGGGTTTATGGTTTGGGGTGTATGGTTTAGGGTTTAGGGTTTAGGGTTTGGGGTGTAGGGTTTAGGGTTTATGGTTTATGGTTTAGGGTTAGGGGTTTAGGGTTTGGGGTTTCGGGTTAAGGGTTTTTGAGGTTAGGGTTTAAGGTTTAGGTTTTTGATTTAGTGTTTAGGGTTAAGGTTTATGGTTTGGGGTTTGGGGTTTAGGTTTTAGGGTTTAGGGTTGAGGATTTAAGGTTTAGGGCTTTATGGGTTAGGGTTTAGGGTTTAGGATTTCTCGTATAGGGTTTTGGTTTTAGGGTTTGGGGTTTGGGGTTTAGGTTTTAGTGTTTAGGATTTCTCGTATAGGGTTTTGGCTTTAAGGTTTGGGGTTTGGGGTTTAGGTTTTAGGGGTTAGGGGTTAGGGTTTAGGAGTTAGGGTTTAAGGGTTAGCGGTTAGGGTTTATGGTTTAGGAGTTAGGGTTTAGGGTTTAGGGTTTTTGGTTAAGAGTTTAGGGTTAAGGGATTGGGGTTTGGGTTTTGGGTTTGGGGTTTATGGTTTAGGGGTTAGGGTTTAGGGTTTTTGGTTTTTGGTTTAGAGTTTAGGGTTTAGGGTTTGGGGTTTGGGGTTGGGTTTTAAGGTTTAGGGTTTAGGGTTTAGGTTTAGGGGTTAAGGTTTAGGGTTTGGGGGTTAGGGTTTGAGGTTTGGGGTTTAGGGTTTAGGGTTTAGGGTTTAGGGTTTAGGGTTTAGTGTTTAGGGTTTAGTGTTTAGGGTTTGGGGTTTAAGGTTTAGGGTTTAGGGTTAGGGGTTTGTGTTTAGGGTTTAGGGTTTATGGTTTGGGGTGTAGGGTTTAGGGTTTAGGGTTTAGGGTTTGGGGTGTAGGGTTTAGGGTTTATGGTTTATTGTTTAGGGTTAGGGGTTTAGGGTTTGGGGTTTAGGGTTAAGGGTTTTTGAGGTTAGGGTTTAAGGTTTAGGTTTTTGGTTTAGTGTTTAGGGTTAAGGTTTATGGTTTGGGGTTTGGGGTTTAGGTTTTAGGGTTTAGGGTTGAGGATTTAAGGTTTAGGGCTTTATGGGTTAGGGTTTAGGGTTTAGGATTTCTCGTATAGGGTTTCGGTTTTAGGGTTTAGGGTTTGGGGTGTAGGTTTTAGGGCTTAGGATTTCTTGTATAGGGTTTCGGTTTTAAGGTTTAGGGGTTAGGGGTTAGGGTTTGGGGTTTAGGATTTAGGTGTTAGGGTTTGGGGCTTAGCGTTTAGGGTTTATGGTGTAGGGCTTAGGGTTTTTGGGCATAGGGTTAAGGTTTATGGTTTAGGGTTTAGGGTTTAGGGTTTAGGGATTAGAAGTTAGGGTTTAGGGCTTTGGGTTTTGGTTTAGGGTTTAGGGTTTAGCATTTAGTGGTTTTGGGGTTCAGGGTTTAGGGTTTGGGGTTTGGGTTTTAGTGTTTGGGTTTAGGGTTTAGGAGTTAGGGTTTAAGATTTAGGGTTTAGAGTTTTTGGTTTAGTGTTTAAGGTTTAGGGTTTAAGGTTTAGGGTTTAGGGTGTATGTTTTTGGGTTTAAGGTTTGGGAATTAGGGTTTAGGGGTCAAAGGTTAGGGTTTGTGGTTTAGGGTTTAGGGTATTGGGTTTGCGGTTTGGGTTTAGGGTTTGGGTTTTAGGGTTTGGGGTTTAGTGTTTAGGGTTTAGGGTTTGGGGTGTAGGGGTTGGGGTTTAAGGTTTAGGGTTTGGGGTTTATGGTTCATGGTTTAGGGTTTGGGGATTAGGGTTTAGGGTTTAGAGGTTTAATGGTTAGCGGTTAATGTTTATGGTTTGGGCTTTTGGGTTTAGGGTTCGGGGTTTATGGTTTAGGGGTTAGGGGTTAGGGTTTAGGGTTTTTGGTTAAGAGTTTAGGGTTTGGGGATTGGGGTTTGGGGTTTAGGGTTTAGGGGTTAGGGTTTAGGGTTTTAAGGGTTAGCGGTTAAGGTTTATGGTTTGGGCTTTTGGGTTTAGGGTTTGGGGTTTATGGTTTAGGGGTTAGGGGTTAGGGTTTAAGGTTTTTGGTTAAGAGTTTATGGTTTGGGGTTTGGGGTTTGGGGTTTAGGGTTTAGGGTTTAGGGTTTAGGGTCTAGGGTTTAAGGGTTAAGGTTTAGGGTTTTGGGGCATTAAGGTTTGGGTTTGGGGTTTGGGGTTTGGGTTGTATTGTTTAAGGTTAAGGGTTTAGGGGTTAGGATTTAGGGTTTAGGGTTTAGGGTTTGGGGGTTAGGGGTTAGTGTTTGGGGTTAGGGGTTAGGGTGTAGGGTTTTAGGGTTTAGGGTTTAGAGTTTTTGGTTTAGGGTTTAGGGTTTAGGGTTTAGGGGTTAAGGTTTAGGGTTTTTTGTTTAGGGTTAGGGTTTAGGGTTTAATGGTTTGGGGTTTGGGGTTTGGGGTTTGGGGTTTGGGTTTAGGGTTTAGGGTATAGGGTTTAAGGTTTAGGGTTTAGGGGTTTTGCTTTAGTCTTTAGGATTTAGGGTTTGGGGTTTGAGGTTTACGATTTAGGGTTTTGGGTTTTGGGTTTACGATTTAGGGTTTACGGTTTAAGGTTTATGGTTTAGGGTTTAGGTTTAGGGTTTTGGGTTTAGGGTTTAGGGGTTAGGGTTTAGGGGTTAGGTTTTATGGTTTAGGGTTTTTGGCTTAGGGTTTAGGGTTTACAGTTTAGGGTTTAGGGTTTAGGGTTTAATGTTTAAGGTTTAGGGGTTAAGGTTTAGGGTTTAGGGTTTTTCGTTTAGGGTTTAGAGGTTTGGGGTTTGGGGTTTGGGGTTTGGGTTTTAGGGTTTAGGGTTTAGGGTTTAGGGGTTAGGGTTTAAGGTTTAGGGTCTATGGTTTTTGCTTTGGTGTTTAGGGATTATGTTTTGGGGTTTAGGGTTTAGGATTTAGGGTTTAGGGTTTAGGGTTTAGTGTTTAAGGTTTAGGGTTTAGGTTTATGGTTTAGGTTTTTTCATTTAGGGTTTAGGGGTTTGGGGTTTTAGGTTTGGCGATTGGGCTTTGGGTTTTAGGGTTTGGGGTTTAGGGTTTAGGGGTTAGGGTTTAAGGTTTAGAGTCTATGGTTTTTGCTTTAGTGTTTAGGGTTTAGGGTTTGTGGTTTGGGGTTTAGGATTTAGGGTTTTGGGTTTAGGGTGTAGGGTTTTCGGTTTAGGGCTTAAGGGTTAGGGTTTTTCGGTGTTAATGATTAGGGTTTGGGGTTTGGGGTTTAGGGTTTAGGTGTTAGGGTTTAGGGCTTAGTGTTTAGGGTTTATGGTGTAGGGCTGAGGGTTTTAGGGTATAAGGTTTAAGGTTTATGGTTTAGGGTTTAGGGCTTACGGATTAGAAGTTAGGGTTTAGGGCTTAGGGTTTTGGTTTAGGGTTTAGGGTTTAGCATTTAGTGGTTTTGGGGTTTAGGGTTTGGGGTTTGGGGTTTGGGTTTTAGTGTTTAGGGTTTTGGGTTTAGGAGTTAGGGTTTAAGATTTAGGGTTTAGAGTTTTTGGTTTAATGTTTAAGGTTTAGGGTTTAAGGTTTAGGGTTTAAGGTTTAGGGTTTAGGGTGTATGTTTTTTGGTTTAAGGTTTGAGAATTAGGGTTTAGGGGTCAAAGGTTAGGGTTTGTGGTTTAGGGTTTAGGTTATTGGGTTTGTGGATTGGGTTTAGGGTTTGGGTTTTAGGGTTTGGGGTTTAGGGTTTAGGGTTTAGGGTTTAGGGTTAAGGGTTTGGGGTGTAGAGGTTGGGGTTTAAGGTTTAGGGTTTGGGGTTTAGGGTTTATGGTTTAGGGTTTGGGGTTAGGGTTTAGGGTTTAGGGTTTTAAGGGTTAGCGGTTAAGGTTTATGGTTTGGGCTTTTGGGTTTAGGGTTCGGGGTTTATGGTTTAGGGGTTAGGGTTTAGGGTTTAGGGTTTTGGTTAAGAGTTTAGGGTTTGGGGATTGGGGTTTAGGGTTTAGGGGTTAGGGTTTAGGGTTTTAAGGGTTAACGGTTAAGGTTTATGGTTTGGGCTTTTGGGTTTAGGGTTTGGGGTTTATGGTTTAGGGGTTAGGGGTTAGGGTTTAGGGTTTTGGTTAAGAGTTTAGGGTTTGGGGATTGGGGTTTGGGGTTTATGGTTTGGGGTTTAGGGTTAGGGGTTAGGGGTTAGGGTTTTTAGTTTTTGGTTTAGAGTTTAGGGTTTAGGGTTTAGGGTTTGGGGTTAGGTTTTAAGGTTTAGGATTTAGGGTTTAGGGTTTAGGGTTTAGCATTTAGTGGTTTTGGGGTTTAGGGTTTGGGGTTTGGGGTTTGGATTTTAGTGTTTAGGGTTTAGGGTTTAGGAGTTAGGGTTTAAGATTTAGGGTTTAGAGTTTTTGGTTTAGTGTTTAAGGTTTAGGGTTTAAGGTTTAGGGTTTAGGGTGTATGTTTTTTGGTTTAAGGTTTGGGAATTAGGGTTTAGGGGTTAGGGTTTAGGGGTCAAAGGTTAGGGTTTGTGGTTTAGGGTTTAGGTTATTGGGTTTGTGGTTTGGGTTAAGGGTTTGGGTTTTAGGGTTTGGGGTTTAGGGTTTAGGGTTTAGGGTTAAGGGTTTGGGGGGTAGGGGTTGGGGTTTAAGGTTTAGGGTTTGGGGTTTAGGGTTTATGGTTTAGGGTTTGGGGTTTAGGGTTTAGGGTTTAGGTTTTAGGGTTTGTGGTTTGGGTTTAGGGTTTGGGTTTTAGGGTTTTGGGTTTAGGGTTTAGGGTTAAGGGTTTGGGGTGTAGGGGTTGGGGTTTAAGGTTTAGGGTTTGGGGTTTAGGCTTTAGGGTTTAGGGTTTGGGGTTTAGGCTTTAGGGTTTAGGGTTTTAAGGGTTAACGGTTAACGTTTATGGTTTGGGCTTTTGGGTTTAGGGTTCGGGGTTTATGGTTTATGGGTTAGGGTTTAGGGTTTAGGGTTTTGGTTAAGAGTTTAGGGTTTGGGGATTGGGGTTTGGGGTTTAGGGTTTGGGGTTTAGGGTTTAGGGGTTAGGGTTTAGGGTTTTAAGGGTTAGCGGTTAAGGTTTATGGTGTGGGCTTTTGGGTTTAGGGTTTGGGGTTTATTGTTTAGGAGTCAGGGGTTAGGGTTTAGGGTTTTTGGTTAAGAGTTTAGGGTTTGGGGATTGGGGTTTGGTGTTAAGGTTTGGGGTTTAGGGGTTAGGGGTTAGGGTTTTTGGTTTTTGGTTTTTGGTTTAGAGTTTAGGGTTTAGGGTTTAGGGTTTGGGGTTTGGTTTTAAGGTTTAGGATTTAGGGTTTAGGGTTTAGGTTTGGGGGTTAAGGTTTAGGGTTTGGGGGTTAGGGTTTGGGGTTTGGGGGTTAAGGTTTAGGATTTGGGGGTTATGGTTTAGGGTTTAGGGTTTGGGATTTAAGGTTTGGGGTTTAGGGTTTGGGGGTCAGGCTTTAGGGTTTAGGGTTTAGTGTTTTAGGGGTTTGGGTTTAGGGTTTAGGGTTTATGGTTTGGGGTGTAGGGTGTAGGGTGTAGGGTTTAGGGTTTGGGGTTTGGGGTTTAGGGTTTAGGGTTTAGGGTTAGGGGTTTAGGGTTGGGGGCTTAGGGTTAAGTGTTTTGAGGTTAGGGTTTAGGGTTTAGGGTTTTTGGTTTAGTGTTTAGGGTTAAGGTTTGTGGTTTGGGGTTTGGGGTTTAGGTTTTAGGGTTTAGGGTTGAGGATTTAAGGTTTAGGGCTTTATGGGTTAGGGTTTAGGGTTTAGGATTTCTTGTATAGGGTTTTGGTTTTAGGGTTTGGGGTTTGGGGTTTAGGATTTCTCGTATAGGGTTTTGGTTTTAGGGTTTGGGATTTGGGGTTTAGGTTTTATGGTTTAGGGGTTAGGGTTTTGTTTTAGGGTTTTTGGTTTAGGGTTTAAGGTTTAGGGTTTAAGGTGTATATTTTTTGGTTTAGGGTTTGTGCTTTAGGGTTTAGAGGTTAGGGTTTAGGGTTTAAAGGTTAGGGTTTATAGTTTAGGGTTTAATGTGTTGGGTTTGCAGGTTTAGGGTTTAAGGTTTAGGGTTTATGATTTAGGGTTTATGTTTAGGGTTTATGGTTTAGGGTTTGTGGTTTGGTGTTTAGGATTTAGGGTTTAGGGTTTTGGGTTTTGGGTTTTGGGTTTTGGGCTTAGGGTGTAGGGTTTATGGTTTTGGGATTAGGGTTTAGGGTTTAGGGTTTAGGGTTTTTTGGGGTTAATGATTAGGGTTTGGGGTTTGGGGTTTAGGGTTTAGGTGTTAGGGTTTAGGGTTTAGGGTTGATGGTGTAGGGTTTAGGGTTTTAAGGATTAGGGTTTAGGGTTTAGAGTTTATGGTTTAGGGTTTATGGTTTAGGGTTTAGAAGTTAGGGTTTAGGGCTTAGGGTTTTTGGTTTTGGGTTTAGGGTTTAGCATTTAGTGGTTTGGGGTTCAGGGTTTGAGGTTTGGGGTTTGGGTTTTAGTTTTTAGGGTTTATGGTTTAGGAGTTACGGTTTAAGATTTAGGGTTTAGGGTTCATGGTTAATAGTGTGGTGTTTAGGGTTTAGGGTTTAGGGTTTAGTGTTTAGGATTTAGCTTTTTGGGTTTGGGGTTTAGGGTTTGGGGTTTGGGGTATTGGGTTTTGGGTTTTATGTTTGGGGTTTAGGGTTTTGGGTTTAGGATTTGGGGTTTCGGGTTTAGGTTTTATGGTTTGGGGTTTTGAGGTTAGGGTTTTGGGTTTAGGGTTTTTGGTTTAGGGTTTAAGGTTTAGGGTTTAGGGTGTATGTTTTTTGGTTTAGGGATTAGGGTTTGGGGTTTAGGGTTTAGGGGTTAGGGTTTATGGGTTAGGGATTAGGGTTTGTGGTTTAGGGTTTAGGGAGTTGGGTTTGTGGTTTGGGTTTAGGGTTTAGGGTTTAGGGTTTACGATTTGGGGTTTAGGATTTGGGGTTTAGGGTTTAGGGTTTAAGGTTTAGGGTTTGGGGCTTAGGTGTTAGGGTTTAAGGTTTTAAGGGTTAGAGGTTAAGGGTTTATGGTTTAGGGTTTAGGGTTTAGGGTTTAGGGTTTAGGGTTTAGGGTTTAAGGTTTATGGTTTGGGCTTGGGGGTTTAAGGTTTGGGGTCTATGGTTTAGGGTTTGTCGCAACCTAAATCGCGACGGCGCGGCGAGAAAGAGAGAAAAAGTGGAATGAAACAGGGAGTCGCCACCAACGTTTTTATCCATAGGAAAAACATTGGAAAAAACTAGGTTCAGTAAAGCACTGGTTAAAAATTGAGATTCAAGTTCGGGAATCGGTTACGAGTAGGGAAGGTATTAGCACCCTACATCGCCTGTCAAAAACAGTACCAAGATTGAAAACGCGCAACATAAATAGCCTTACAAAAGATATTTTATTTCTTCCCTTACAAAAGATATTTTATTTCTTCCCTTTTATTGGTGGAAATGGACTCGGTAATTGGCTTCAGGAAGGATGAGAAGAATTGGTTTGAAGAGGGCTGACTGACTAAGTTGCCACTCGGTTCCGACTGAAGTTGGCTCGGGTTTGGTAAAAACTGAGTCAGAAATGATTGAAGATTGACCAAGAACTGACTGGAGAGAATGATGAATCGGAAATCCGTAAAAATGACTCGGAAATGGGTAAAGGAGGACTCGGAATCTGGGTGAAAAAAAGAAAGGGATTCGGATGAGTGAAGATTGGCTCGGAAATCCTTCCACTCGGTTGTCGTCACTCGGAAACCGATTGAAGATTGATCATTCGGCACAGATTCACTCCTTCCTAAAAATGTTTCAGTCGGAACGTGGCATTTTCACTCGGAAAGAGTTTGCTTCCCACTCAGGACTTATAAACGGGGTACTTTCACTCGGAAATGACTCATTCTGAGTAATTTCACTCGGTTTTTATCATTTCTGAGTCATCCCACTCTGATTCACTCACACTGGAGCACATTCCACTCGGAAATGACTCATCCTGATTACTGCTACTCGGATTTGATCTGTTCCGAGTCCTTTCACTCGGCTTTGATCATTTCTGAGTGATTTTATTCAGACTTCTCTTCAATATGGGCATAATCCACTCGGAATGGCTTGGCAGGGAGCTTTCAACTCGGATTTTGTCCCAAACTAAGTCATTTCACTCGGATTGCCCTTTACTGGGTCTTTTCTTCAAGCCTTTCCTTTATTTTTGCTTGCCACACTCGGCCAAATACCACTCGGGTGTCTTTTACTCGGAATTGATCATTTATGCGTCATTCCGCTCGGAAATGCTTCATTTTGACTCGGATTTAACCCTTTTCGAATCATTCCACTCGGATTCTCCCAACAGGAGCCTATTCCACTCGGAAATGCTTCATTTTGACTCGGATTTAACCCTTTTCAAATCATTCCACTCGGATTCTCCCAACAGGAGCCTATTCCACTCGGAAATGCTTTATTTTGACTCGGATTTAACCCTTTTGAGTTTTTTCACTCGGATTTATCTCCACCAGGGCTGTATTTCACTCGGAAATGCTTTAATCTGAGTCATTCTACTCGGATTTGATCATTTTTGAGTCATTCCATTCGGATTTGCATCCAACAGGGCAATATTCCACTTGGAAAAGCTTCATTCTGAGTTATTTCGCTCGGTTCTGATTATTCTGGAGCCATTCTACTCGAATTTGACCACTCTGAATTGGAATTCAGTATAAAAATATTCATTCCACTTGGACCGGACCAAAAGAGGTGTTCATAGATGCCCCTCTTTACTTCTTTTTCACAAAAGAAACACGAAGCTTCTGTGTTTTTGAAGTGAAAAGGAAGTAAAGATATGAACACTGATGTAGGGGGCCAAGTGGGATCTCTTGATCGGTATGGCAACTGATGGTATGAGCAATCACGAGTCTGTGTGACCTCTTTTTCTTAAAACGAGCATTCTCCACTTCTGTTTCTCTTCTTCTCTTTTTTTTTTTGAATGGACAGGAAAAAATTGTCTTTTAGTTAACGGGAGGTAATGAGGTCAGGATTGACCCCCAGTAGACTGGAAAGTAAAGGTTGCCCTCGTGGGCGATTGAAAAGTAAAGGGTACCTCGATAGGTGGCTGGAAAATAAAGGATGCCTCGGTAGGCGGCTGGAAGATAAAGGATGCCTTGATAGGTGAACGGGTAGGAAAGGATGCCTGGATAGGTGAACTGGTAGGAAAGGATGCCTGGATAGGCGAACGGAAGATGAAGGATGCCTTGATAGGAGGCTGGAAAATAAAGGATGCCTTGATAGGCGACTGGAAGATAAAGGATGCCTTGATAGGCGGCTGGAAAATAAAGGATGCCTTGATAGGCGACTGGAAGATAAAGGATGCCTTGATAGGCGGCTGGAAAATAAAGGATGCCTTGATAGGCGACTGGAAGATAAAGGGTGCCTTGATAGGCGACTGGAAGATAAAGGATGCCTTGATAGGCGGCTGGAAAATAAAGGATGCCTTGATAGGCGACTGGAAGATAAAGGATGCCTTGATAGGCGGCTGGAAAATAAAGGATGCCTTGATAGGCGACTGGAAGATAAAGGATGCCTTGATAGGCGGCTGGAAAATAAAGGATGCCTTGATAGGCGACTGGAAGATAAAGGATGCCTTGATAGGCGGCTGGAAAGATAAAGGATGCCTTGATAGGCGGCT
The DNA here is from genome assembly GCA_037962975.1 of Clitoria ternatea. Classification (NCBI taxonomy): domain Eukaryota; kingdom Viridiplantae; phylum Streptophyta; class Magnoliopsida; order Fabales; family Fabaceae; genus Clitoria; species Clitoria ternatea. Next base: position 68,385,874 of record CM075674.1, on the reverse strand, counting down.
GGAAAATAAAGGATGCCTTGATAGGCGACTGGAAAGGTAAAGGATGCCTTGATAGGCGGCTGGAAAATAAAGGATGCCTTGATAGGCGGCTAGAAGATAAAAGGGGTGCCTGAATAGGCGAATGGAAAGGAAAAGTTGCCTTAGGGTTTAGGGTTAAATGGTTTAGGGTTAAATGGTTTGGGGTTTGGGGTTGGGGTTTTAGGGTTTAGGGTTTAGGGTTTAGGGTTTTTGCTTTAGTCTTTAGGGTTTAGGGTTTGGGGTTTGGGGTTTAGGATTTAGGGTTTTGGGTGTTGGGTTTAAGGTTTACGGTTTAAGGGTTATGGTTTAGGGTTTAAGTTTTAGGGTTTTGGGTTTAGGGTTTAGGGGTTAGGGTTTTGGGTTTAGGGGTTAGGGGTTAGGGTTTAGGGTTTAGGGTTTAGGGTTTAGGGTTCAGTGTTTAAGGTTGAGTGGTTAAGGTTTTGGGTTTAGGGTTTAGAGGTTTGGGGTTTGTGGTTTGGGGTTTGGGTTTTAGGGTTTAGGGTTTAGGGTTTAGGGTTTAAGGTTTAGGGTCTATGGTTTAGGGTTTAGAGTTTGGGGTTTGGGGTTTAGGGTTTGTGGTTTAGGGTTTAGGGGTTAGGGTTTAGGGTTTTAAGGGTTAGCGGTTTAAGTTTATGGTCTGGGCTTTTAGGGTTGGGGTTTGGGGTTTATGGTTTAGGAGTTAGGGTTTAGGGTTTAGGGTTTAGGGTTTTTGGTTAGTGTTTTGTGTTAAGGTTTAGGGGTTTAGGTTTAGGGTTTAGGGTTTAGGGTTTTTGGTTTAGTGTTTTGTGTTAAGGTTTAGGGGTTTAGGTTTAGGGTTTAGGGTCTAGGGTTTAGGGGTTAAGGTTTAGGGTTTTTGGGCATTAAGGTTTGGGTTTGGGGTTTGGGGTTTGGGTTGTAGTGTTTAGGGTTAAGGGTTAAGGGTTTAGGGGTTAGGATTTAGGGTTTAGGGTTTAGGGTTTGGGGGTTAGGGGTTAGGGTGTAGGGTGTAGGGTTTTAGGGGTTAGGGTTTAGAGTTTATGGTTTAGTGTTTAGGGTTTAGGTGTTAAGGTTTAGGGTTTAGGGTTTAGGGTTTAGGGTTTAGGGTTAAATGGTTTGGGGTTTGGGGTTTGGGGTTTGGGTTTTAGGGTTTAGGGTTTAGGGTTTAGGGTTTAGGGTTTAAGGTTTAGGGTTTAGGGTTTTTGGTTTAGTCTTTAGGGTTTAGAGTTTAGGGTTTGGGGTTTAGGATTTAGGGTTTTGGGTTTTGGGTTTAAGGTTTACGGTTTACGGTTTAAGGGTTATGGTTTAGGGTTTAAGTTTTAGGGTTTTGGGTTTAGGGTTTAGGGGTTAGGGTTTTGGGTTTAGGGTTTAGGGTTTTGGGCTTATGGTTTAGGGTTTAGGGTTCAGTGTTTAAGGTTGAGTGTTTAAGGTTTTGGGTTTTGGGTTTAGAGGTTTAGGGTTTGCGGTTTGGGGTTTGGGTTTTAGGGTTTAGGCTTTAGGGTTTAAGGTTTAGGGTCTATGGTTTAGGGTTTAGAGTTTGGGGTTTGGGGTTTAGGGTTTGTGGTTTAGGGTTTAGGGTTTAGGGTTTAGGGTTTTAAGGGTTAGCGGTTTAAGTTTATGGTTTGGGCCTTTGGGGTTAGGGTTTGGGGTTTATGGATTAGGAGTTAGGGTTTAGGGTTTAGGGTTTTTGGTTAAGAGTTTTGGGTTAAGGGATTGGGGTTTGGGGTTTGGGGTTTGGGGTTTAGGGTTTAAGGGTTAGGGTTTAGGGTTTTTGGTTTTTGGTTTAGAGTTTAGGGTTTAGGGTTTGGGGTTTAAGGTTTAGGGTTTAGGGTTTAGGGTTTAGGGTTTAGGTTTAGGGGTGGGGTTTAGAGTTTGGGGGTTAGGGTTTGGGGTTTGGGGGTTTTGTTTAGGGTTTAGGGTTTGGGGTTTAAGGTTTAGGGTTTAGGGTTTAGGGTTTGAGGGTTAGGCTTTAGGGTTTAGGGTTTAGGGTTTTAGAGGTTTGGGTTTAGGGTTTAGGGTTTAGGGTTTGCGTTTAGGATTTCTCGTATAGGGTTTTGGTTTTAGGGTTTGGGGTTTAGGTTTGAGGGGTTAGGGGTTAGGGTTTTTGGTTTAGGGTTTAGGGTTTAGGGTATAGGGTGTATGTTTTTTGGTTTAGGGTTTGGGGTTTGTGAACACCTATTTCAGCCCATCCGTAAATGAAAAGAATATTTTTTTTAAAAAAAAAAAATTTTAAAAAAAATTTTTTTAAAAAAAAGGGTTGACTCGGAAATGATCATTTCCGAGTGGAAGGACTCGGAACAGATCAAATCCGAGTGGAATATGCCACTGTTGAAGGGAAATCCGAGTAGAACTACTCAGAAATGATCAAAACCGAGTGGAACTACTCAGAATGGAGAAAATCCGAGTAGAACTACTCAGAAATGATCAAAACCGAGTAGAACTACTCAGAAATGATCAAAACCGAGTAGAACTACTCAGAAATGATCAAAACCGAGTAGAACTACTCAGAAATGCTCAAAACCGAGTAGAACTACTCAGAAATGATCGAAAACCGAGTAGCAATGAAGCATTTCCGAATGGAATAGGCTCCTGTTGGAGAATCCGAGCGGAATGCCACATACATGCTCAAATCCGAGTAGAATTACTCAGAATGAATCAATTCCGAGTGGAAAGCTTCCCTGTCAGAGCCATTCCGAGTGAAGAAATTCAAATTTCTAATTCTGAGTGTGAAGAAGTTTATTTCCGAGCGAAAAATGGCCAAAATTCCAATTTCCGAGCCAATCCTCACTCATCCGAGTCCTCCTTTACCCACTTCAATCGGTTCCCAACCAATCCTCACTCATCCGAGTCCTCCTTTACCCACTTCAATCGGTTCCCAACCAATCCTCACTCATCCGAGTCCTCCTTTACCCACTTCCGAGCCATTTCAATCGGTTCCGAGTAATTTTATACTCGAATTGTGGAGAGGAAGTGAAGGCTGACCCCTTTTCCACTCGGATTTGACTTCTAATGTGGAGGAAGGCTGACTGAGAGGGTGATCCGAGTGAGAATCACTCGGATTACTCTATTTTCACTCGGATTTACACATCCTCACTCGGATTTGACTGCTAGTGTGGATGAATACTGATTGGAAGGTGGATCTGAGCCATTCTCACTCAGATTCCCCATTTTTTTACTCGGATTCCATCATTTTCACTCGGATTCACACCATCCTCACTCGGATTCCATCATTTTTGCTCGGATTACACCATTTTTCTCTCAGATTTACACATCCTCACTCGGATTTGACTGCCAGTGTTAATGAATACTGATTGGAAGGTGGATCCGAGCCATTCTCACTCGGATTACACCATTTTCACTCGGATTACACCATTTTTCTCTCGGATTTCCACTCTCTTCACTCGGATTCACATGCTGACCTGGATTCCACCCCCAAAGTGGATCCAGGAATCCCGGAGGTGGCTGGCAGACAGGGGCGGAGGTGGAGGAATTAAAAATTCCCACCAGCCGTTGTCCCCCACTACCCAAACCGAGTGGAGGCCTGAGCTGGCATTCCACTCGGAAGTGGAAGCCTGAGCTGGCATTCCACTCGGGCCAGCCTATAAATAGGCAAGGGGAGGGCAGCTGAAGGGGAGGCATTCAGAGGAAGGGAAAACTCTGCCCAAACATACCTCTGTTCTCTCTCTCTCTCACGCCAAGTCTTCTCTCCCTCTCACTTCACTCACTCCTCACCTTTCAAACTCTCTTTACCCCAACATCCTCTACACTTTCACTCAACAGCACTACTTCCAGCTCCCTTTTCCCTCTCGGACTTGCAATTCTTGTCCCAATCGTTCTTCTCTGCTCAAATTTCACCCGGTAAGCCTCTTTCCACTCGGATTCTCACTGTTTCACTCGGTTTCCTTTATTTCCACTCGGATTTTTACTATTCCACTCAGATTCTCACTGTTTCACTAGGATTTACTATTTTTGCACTCGGTTTCTCTTATTTTCACTCAGATCCTTACTGTTTCACTCGGATTTTCACTATTTCACTTAGATTCTCACTATTTCACTCAGATTCTCACTGTTTCACTCAGATTTTCACTGTTTCACTCGGATTTTTACTGTTTCACTCGGTTTTCCCTGTTTTCACTCGGATTTTTCATAGTTTCACTCAGTTTCCTTATTTTTTCGTTCGGTTTTCTTATTTTTTCACTCGGTTTTCTTATTCTTCATTCGTTTTTTTAATTTTTGCACTCGGTTTTCCTCTCCCGCTCAGTTTTTTTTTATATATATTCATTTTTTTAATCAGTGTCGTACGGAAAATACTTCCGTCTACACAGTCTCTATAAGATCCTTGCACGTGCGAAGCACTTCGCCTTGTATGGATTCTTCACTAAAATGATGCCTATCAATATCTTCCTAATCTTTTCCTAAAAAAAAAACATTTTAAAGAACTACGTGACCCTGATTTCTCGAAAGCTCGATAATACGTAGGAGCGGGAAACAGTTCCTGTCGGGCCCACCTTTCTTTATTTAATTTTTAGAGTTTCCTTTTTGTCTTGCTATCAAAAGAAGGAGCGAGATTAATTTGGACGAGACGTCCTGTTAATCTCATATTTTTAAATATCTCTTTAAAGAAAAAAGGAGGAGCGAGATTAATTTGGACGAGACGTCCTGTTAATCTCATTTTTTTAAATATCTCTTTAAAGAAAAAGAAGGAGCGAGATTAATTTGGACGAGACGTCCTGTTAATCTCATGTAAATATTTTGCGTTGATTTTTATTTATTTTGTTTATTTTGTCATTCCGTACGTTTTTCTTTTTATGAAGAAGTTAAAATAATTATCGGGTTAACTATAACGCGCGCTATCAAATTGAGGTAACCGTTTTTTATAACGGACAGTTGTGAGGTGCTAATACCTTCCTCACCTGTAATCAGACTCCTGAATCATGGAATCTCATTTTTATAACCAGTGCTTTAACAAAAGGTTTTTCCACTATTTTATCCTAAAAAAATATTGGTGACGACTCCCTGTTTATTATTTAAAACCGTTTTGAGGGTCGGCCGCGCCGCCGCGATCCCGGTCGCGACAGATGGCGACTCCGCTGGGGAGGATAAGAGAGTCAAGCCAGTCAATTTGATAGCGCATGTTTTAATTAGCACATTAATTATTTAACTTCTTCTTTTATTTTATTTCCTTGTCAATGTTTAGTTCCTGTTTTGTTTATATTCTATCATTTATGTTCTGTAAATATCTGTATGATCATTGAACCCTAGGGTAGTCGACTTTATTTTGTTGCTCTGTGTTTGTTCTATGTGCAGGATGAGTAAGGTACAGGTATTGAATGCCTCTTTCACACACTACACTCACAATTTACACACACTTTTGAGTGGGACCCTATACCCGGGCCTAAATAAGCTTAAGATTAGGAGAGGTTGATAGCGGAGCCATTTGGGATGTACTTCCTGTCTGGTTACTGTGAGAACCTCAGCTAGAGTTCGACTTATTCATGGTGCTCACACTTAGTATACTTCTTACTATTTGTGATCAACATCATGAATAGGATCTTGGCTCTAGTGACCTTTAGAAGTTTTAGAACAAGCCACCTAATGCGAGGTATCATTGATAGATGAACTTTAGAACCATTAGGAGACCTCCAGAAAAACCTGAATTAAGACACAAAGGGGCAAACTTTACTTATACCTTTCCTCATTCTCGCTTTCTTTTATGATCCAAATTAGAGAGGACCGCTTACCCATTTAGTGGATTACTTCTTCCAAAAATAACATATTTTTAACCCGTGATCCTTTAATGGGCAAGTAGTCCTTTCCTTTTATGCACAAGTCTTTGGGATTTGAGTTACGGATGTTTTGAATAAAAAAAGGGTATAAAAAAAATAAAAAAAAATCAAATTTTTTATTGACAATGATCAGAAAATCCGTAGCTCACATGACCTTTGATTTGTCATAAGTTTTGTCAAATCGAAACTTCCCTGAATACAAAAATATTTTCAAAGTTACTAGGGGAGTATCGATTTGCAAAACACGTCAGTTCTAGTGACTGATTTTCTCATTTCTCATGTTCTCGCAGGAAGCTATCAAGAGCTTAGCCAGCACCTCTGAGTGAAAGTATGGAAATTAACATGAGATCGGATAGTTGTGGTACAAATATACCTGAGTTAAAAAAATTACTGCATGTTAAGGCTAGGAAGGTCGATACAACCAGTCTGCAAGCATTAGGCAAGAAATTGGATATGAATCAGAAAATGTTTTTTTCAAGGAAATATGGGAGGATCCTAAAGTTGCTAGAAGTGGAAGTACAAGTCGAAGCAATTACTGCTTTGATTCAGTTTTATGACCCACCTCTCCGTTGTTTCACTTTCCAAGACTTTCAATTAGCTCCGTCTGTTGAGGAGTTCGAACAGATTCTGGGTATGCCACTAGAGGGACAAATGCCTTACCGCCACCATGGACGCCATGCGAATGTTCTTACCATCGCTGATATCCTAAGGATTAATCCAGAAGTCTTAAGAAGTAAGTGTGTTTGAATATGTATACAGGTTCAAGGATGTTCAAAAATTTTGATAATGACAAGCACTCTTGAAGAAATCTGTGCAAAAACAAAGATATGGAATCAGGATCCAAGTAAAAGCGAAGCTAATCGATTAGAGCACTTATGCTAATCGATTAGGAGCTTTCTGTTTTGGAAGACTCTGCATCAGGATTAAGATAATCGATTATGGACTTGAAGCTAATCGATTACAACCATCAAAAATGGGATTAAATGTATCAGGTATAATGTCTAATCGATTAAGGAAGCCATTCAATCGATTAGGAAGCCACTGGAATTAAGGTAATCGATTACAAGATATGCTAATCGATTAGGAAGCTGTGAAATCAAATTAAATGCATCAGGTATTGGTTCTAATCGATTACAGGAATTGAAATAATCGATTAGTGACTCTCTGACTTGAAGCTAATCGATTACAACGCGAGGGTGTAATCGATTACGCTAGTGGAAAAACACATTTAAGTGGGAAACCAGCTCATGTCTCCACTATACTTCAAATTTCCACTGAGTACAACGGCTATGAAGAACGAAGGGCACACCTCAACAGCTATTTTGGCTCTATAAATTGAAGAGGAACACAAGCACAAAGTAATAACAAGAAGCTACAAATCCTTTACTCTATTTTGTGCCTTGTAAGCCCTATTTCTTGTATCTTGAAATACATTTGTATATCCTCTCATCTTGAGAGTTAGAATTGGTTAGAGCTTTCATTTGTGTATCTACTCTATTAAGAGAGTGTATTGATTGTAAACACAACACCAAACACAAGGGATTCACTCTAGGTTGAGTGGTTGTTCACTCTAGGTTGAGTGGTCACAAAGGTTGGGGTTCAACCTTTGGGTATTGAGAGATTGTGAGATTGGGTGGGTTGCCCTTTGCTTGTGAGGATTGAGTTCTTGAGTGTGGGACACTAGGAAGCTGCAATTGCTCAAAGCTTGTATCTCAAATCTTCAATAGTGAAATCCTCTAAGTGGGTTGCTTAGAGGCGAGATGTACACCGGATTGGGTGGAACTCGTTATATCGGTTTGTAAGCTTCTCTTCCTTACTCTTTTACTATCATATACTACATATTAATTGATTGGTGTTGATTGTTTGAGAAGAGCACACTTAAACTTGCTTAATTTGTTATACTTCAAATACTGCACACCAAGTGTTTGCTAAATTGCCCCAGCAATATTTTCTTTTGTAGTGCATTGCATATCATCCTTTACTTGCTTTCACTTGCATACTCTCATAAACTTGGTTATAGAAATCAATTTCAAAGGTATTCCAAGCAAAAGTCTTATAACTCAATTCACCCCCCCTCTTGAGTATTGAGGCCACTTGAACAACAAGTGGTATCAGAGCTTGACTCTTGGTAGATCAAGCTTAACAGCTTCAAGAGACTAAATGGCCTCAAGTTCTCAAAATGTTTTTCCCGAGGGTGGTGCGATAAACAGACCTCCCGCTTTCAATGGGGAAGGGTATGCCTTTTGGAAAGAGAGAATGAAAATCTTCATTCAATCAATTGACTTGAAAATTTGGAATGCCATTGAAAATGGTCCTTATATACCAATGCATACAGTAGATAGTAAAAATGTCGAAAAACCTATAGATGAATGGACAAGCGAGGAAGAAAAGAAAGTCCAATATGGCTACAAGGCCAAAAATCTAATTACTATGGCTTTAGGTCAAGATGAATTTTTTAGAATAATGACTTGCCAAACTGCTAAAGAGATGTGGGATACTCTACAAGTAACTCACGAAGGTACTAATGATGTAAAGGACTCTAAGATTAGTACACTAACTAGTCAATATGAGTGCTTTAGATTAAACTCTCATGAATCAATTGTTGATATGCAAAAAAGATTCACTCTCATCATTAATCAACTCATTACACTTGGAAAGACTTACACTAACAAAGAGCTCATTCATAAAGTGTTGAAAAGTCTTAACAGAGAATGGCAACCGCTAGTTACCGCCATCAAACAGTCTCCTAGCATAAACGAAATGTCTCTTGCCACTTTATTTGGTAAGTTGCAGGAACAAGAACAAGAGCTGAAAGAATTAAAGATGGCGGAAGAGGAAGAAAAATCTTCCAAGAAAAAGGGTCTTGCTCTCAAGGCTACTTCCATAAATGAAGAAGAAGAATCCGGAAGCGAACTTGATGAAGAAGAAGAATTTGGACTATTTGTGAAACGCTTCGGGAAATTCATGAAAGGCAAACGCTTCCAAAGAAGCTTCAAAAACCCAAGTAAGAAACCTATCACTAAAGAAAATGCTTCCTCACCCAATTGTTTTGAATGTGGCAAGGAAGGGCACTTTAAGGCCGATTGTCCAAATCTTAAAAAGAAGGGCAAGGACAAACAAAGAAGAAGAAGAGCCTACATTGCTTGGGATGAGAACGATGTGAGTAGCTTCGATGATTCGGAAAATGAGGAAGCAAATCTTTACTTAATGGCAAATCATCAAGAAGAGGATAATGAGGTAAATCTTCTTGACTTAGACAAAAATGAACTGTTAGATGCTTTTGAGGAATTATATGATAAATTTGTAAAAGTCTCTAATAGACTTAAATCATCTAGGAAAACTAGTGATACCCTTGAAATGCATCTCATGGAAGTATGTAAAGAAAATGATAGCTTAAAAGAAGCACTAGAAAATATTCAAACATGCTCCAAGAATAAACCATGTGATTTTGCAAAAAGGTGCATTATGTTAGAAACCAAGGTTGAAGACCTAAATAGGACACTAGAAAAATTCACTAATGGAAGAGATAATTTGAATATCCTACTTGGGCAACAAAAATGCATGTTTAGCAAAACCGGTTTAGGATATGACCAAGAACATGGCAATCACAAAATGGAGAAACAGTATAAAAATTTCTTTGCACCACCAAGCAAATCCTCCTCACCTTTTATGAAATGCAATCATTGTGGTTCCAAAGGACATAGTGCTTATAAGTGTAGTGTTAGGAAACTAGGACCAAAGGTCTTAAGAAAGGTGTGGGTTCCCAAAGGAACATCCCCACAAGCTAACCTAAAAGGACCCAACATAAAATGGGTACCTAGTTCTCTAAACTGATTTTGTCTTGTAGGTATGCTTCAAGGCAAGCAACACCCATTGGTACTTGGATAGCGGGTGTTCAAAGCATATGACGGGAGACATAAGTAAATTTACATCATTCACTCCCAAACGAAAAGGAAGTGTCACCTATGGAGACAACACTAAAGGAAGAATCCTAGGCATTGGAAATATTGGTAAGAATTCTTCCACCTCCATAAGTGACGTATTGTATGTTGAAGGCCTCAAACATAATCTACTTAGCATAAGTCAATTATGTGACAAAGGATATAGAGCTTTATTTGAATCCAATTGTTGTATAATTGAAAATAAGCTAAACAAAGAGGTCAAATTTGTTGGAAAAAGAATTGATAACATTTACATGATTGATGTGGATAGTTTGTCCAAAAATGATGAACAATGCTTTATTTCAAAAGAGGATGAAACTTGGCTATGGCATAGAAGAATAGCTCATATACATGTAGACCACTTGAACAAACTTGTTTCTAAAGATTTAGTAATTGGTTTACCAAAGCTTAAGTTTGAAAATAGATTTTGTGATGCATGTCAAAAGGGAAAACAAGTAAAGGCATCTTTTCAATCCAAAAACATTGTTTCTACTCAAAGGCCTTTACAACTTTTGCACATGGATTTATTTGGACCATCCAAAATCAAAAGCTTTGGAGGAAATTACTATGGTCTAGTTATAGTAGATGACTATTCTAGATATACATGGACATTGTTTCTTGCTCATAAAAATGAAGCATATCATGCATTCAAGAAACTTGCAAAGATTATCCAAAATGAGCGAAACTCAAAAATTGCATCCATTAGAACCGATCATGGGGGAGAGTTTGAAAATCAATCTTTCGAAAAGTTTTGCGAAAAACATGGTATCAATCACAATTTTTCAGCTCCTAGAACTCCACAACAAAATGGAGTGGTTGAAAGGAAAAATAGATCTTTAGTGGAGCTTGCTAGAACCATGCTAAATGAAAACAATATTGCAAAACACTTTTGGGCCGACGCGGTAAACACCGCATGTTATGTTATGAATAGATGTTTAATAAGGCCTTTTTTAAAGAAAACTCCCTATGAGCTTTACAAGGGTAGAAAACCCAACATTGCATACTTTCATATTTTTGGATGTAAGTGTTTTGTGCTCAACAATGGAAAGGATAATCTAGGAAAGTTTGATGCAAAATCTGATGAGGCAATATTCCTAGGATATTCACAATCAAGTAAATCTTATAGAATTTTCAACAAACAAACAAATACTATTGAAGAATCTATTCATGTTAAGTTTGATGAAAATAGCCATAACCCTCCGAGAAAGGAAGATGTTGATGATCTTGTAGGTACTTTCCAAGAAATGAACTTGGAAGACAAAGAAGAAGTCAAAAATGATGGAGGTACAACACAAATTGAGAGACAACAAGATTGGGTAACCTTGAAGGATCATCCCTTGGACAAAACCATTGGAGAAATAACCAAAGGGGTAAGTACTCGAAACGCCATTAGAAATGCATGTAATCACTTGGCTTTTGTATCCCAAATTGAACCCAAAAATATTGATGAAGCCATTATTGATGAGCATTGGATGATGGCCATGCAAGAAGAGTTAAACCAATTTGAAAGAAACGAAGTTTGGGAACTTGTGCCAAGACCCAATGACCATCTAATAATAGGCACCAAGTGGGTTTTTAGGAATAAGTTAGATGAAAATGGCATAATAACAAGAAACAAAGCTAGACTAGTTGCTAAGGGATACAATCAAGAAGAGGGAATAGATTATGAAGAAACGTATGCTCCCGTAGCTAGGTTAGAAGCCATTAGGTTATTGCTAGCTTTTGCATGTTGTATGGATTTCAAACTTTATCAAATGGATGTCAAAAGTGCATTTTTAAACGGCTTCATTCAAGAAGAAGTTTATGTAGATCAACCTCCCGGCTTTGAAAATCACAAATTTCCAAACCATGTCTTCAAATTGAGAAAAGCTTTATATGGTTTGAAACAAGCTCCAAGAGCTTGGTATGAAAGACTAAGCAAATTTCTTTTAGAACACAACTTTGAAAGAGGAAAGGTTGATACTACATTGTTTATAAAACGCAAAAATAATGACATTCTTTTGGTACAAATTTATGTTGATGACATAATATTTGGTGCTACTAATGAAAATCTTTGTCAAGAGTTTGCCAAGATTATGCAAAATGAGTTTGAAATGTCCTTGATGGGAGAACTCACCTTCTTCCTTGGACTACAAATAAAACAAGCCATTGATGGAACGTTCATTAGCCAAACTAAGTACTGTAAGGAACTACTTAAAAGGTTTGGAATGGACAAGGCAAACGAGATAGCTACACCCATGAGCACATCCTGCTATCTAGACAAAGACGAAAAGGGTAAGGACATTGAAATAACCAAATATCGAGGTATGATTGGATCCTTACTATATTTAACCGCTAGTAGGCCCGATATTATGTTTGCGGTATGCATGTGTGCTAGGTATCAAGCTTGTCCTAAAGAATCACATTTAACTGCCGTAAAAAGAATTTTGAAATATCTTGTGGGTACTCAAAATGTTGGTTTGTGGTATCCCAAAGGTGTTGAATGTAATCTTTTAGGATATTCTGACTCTGACTTTGCTGGCTGTAAACTTGATAGAAAGAGCACTAGCGGCACATGTCATTTACTTGGTAGCTCCCTTGTTTCTTGGCATAGCAAGAAGCAAGCAAGTGTTGCATTATCGACGGCTGAGGCAGAATATGTAGCCGCCGGTAGTTATTGTGCTCAAATTCTTTGGATGAGACAACAACTTCTTGATTTTGGCATTGTTTTAAACAAAGTACCCATCAAATGTGATAATACTAGTGCCATTAACATCTCAAAGAATCCAGTAATGCACTCTAGAACCAAGCACATTGAGATTAGGCATCACTTTATTAGAGATCATGTGTTAAAAGGGGATTGTGTACTTGAACATGTTGAAACTTCTAGGCAACTAGCTGATATCTTCACAAAACCCTTGGCTAGAGAACAATTTATTCACATTAGAAGAGAATTAGGCATTCTTGATATGTCAAATGTGTTTGAATGATGGAATATTTTGATAAGAACTATGTTGTATAGCATGATGAATGGTATATGTTACATTTCATGTTTGGAACTTTGCTGTACGAAAAACTTGAAGTTTTTGAATCAATAATCGATTACATTCCTCCTCACAATCGATTACTATGCTTCTGTTTCCTTCATAATTGATTAGTCCCATCCCCTAATCGATTACAATGATTCTGTTTCAGGTTCAAAACGTTTCCTCTTCTCCATAATCGATTACCACCTTGCTCCAATCGATTAGGACGGTTCTGTTTCTTAAATAATCGATTAGTCAAAGGCCCTAATCGATTATGTTCTGCACAAAACGTTTGGAATTCCCCAGAAACAGTGAGCTAATCGATTACCACCTGCCTAGTAATCGATTAGCCTCGGTTCTGAAGAGTCAAAATTGCAGTTTCCAAGGCATACTCGAACCACTCCCTCTATTAACTCACTTCACTCCTTTCCAAACCCACTTTCCTCCTCCCTAAACCTAACTCTCACCTATAAATACCCCTTCCTTCACCTTCTCATCTCACACTATCTCCTTCCTCTCAAACCTCTCCAAAAGCACTCTTCTCTCTTCATCATCCTCTTTGTCTTCTCCACCATGTCTACATCTAGAAATGTCAAGAGAGCAAGGTCCTCTGTAGCTCAAGCCCACAACCCCCTTGATTTTTCAAGGTTCTTTTCTTCTCCTAGAGATCTCCAAAATTTCATGAAAAACTTTTCTGAAAAGGAGATAATGACTCCTCACTTCACAATTGCCGACACCTTCAATAACCCCAGCCTAACCTTCACCCAAAGCCTTCACCACTACAACCTCTTTCCATTCCTCTCCCTCAAAGAAGAAGAGTACTATCCTGAACTCATGAGGGTATTCTACTGCAACCTCCGACTTGTCAATGGGATGGTTGAATCCAAAGTGAAGAACGCAACCATCAAACTCACCAATGCTCAAATTGCGGAAATCTCCCAGCTACCTCTCAATAATGCTGATTTTGATGGAGGAGAACCGGAAGACGAATGGGGCTTCAATGCTCTAACTGCTCGTCAATCCTTGTGGAAAGCTGACCGCCCTAGGAGCAACCACAAACTGGTAGGACATTTGACCATGAACAACCGTCTGCTTCACTTCTTCTTGGTCAAAATGATAGTTCCTCGCGGTGGGAACTATGCTTTGGTTGAAGAGGATGATGTCCTCTTGATGTGGGCCATGCTGAACTCTAAGGAGATCAACTGGGTTCAGTTGGTCAAATTCCATATGCGCCATGCGAAGGACCAGCAAAAACTCCCCTATGGCATCCTCCTCACTAAAATTTTTAAATATTGTGAAGTTGATTTGGCCGGAGAACTCTCTGAAAAAGTGCCTCCTAGAGCTTGCATTGGAACCCATCACCTCACCAAAATGGGTCTCGTTTTCACGAATGGAGCATGGTACTCACGAATGGAGGGCATTGATGCCAACATTCCCTTCGAAGCTCCTGCCGAAGAAGAACCCGCTCCTCCTCCTCCTCAACCACAAGCTGCACCATCAGCCTCTTCATCTGCACCCCAAGCTGACCCATTTGCATCTCTTTACGCCCATCTTGACCGCCGCTTCGATCGCCTTGAAAACTCCCTTCAAGAGTTTTCAATGACCGAGCAACAACACTTTGAGATGATGCAACAGCGCTATGAAGAGCTGTCTCACCAAATTGCTGAAATTCACTTTTTCAATCCGGATAATTAGATCCTTAGTCATACTTTTGTTTAGGGTGCTTATGTTATTATCTTTTCAATTCTGAATATTGTCTCTTAATGCAATTCCCATCCGTTTTCAATTCAATAAAATTATCTCGTTTTAGTTCATATTCTATCTCTTTAAATTGCACGAATTATTTTTGATGATTACAAAGGGGGAGAAGAATATCTGTTCATATCTTGGTTAATCTGTTCATATCTTGTTTAAACTCTTGTTTAAAATATGGAGAAGAATATCTGTTCTTCTTGTTTAAAATCTGAAAAAGATAGGATTAATAAATTCTTTTTGATAGGGGGAGATTTAGCAAGAGATAACAGATAAGAGATAAAAAGAGATAAGATATTTGCTGCTGAATGTGATAATGATTCTGACTTTTTGAACTTGGTAAATAGATAATATATTTTTGAAAAACTGATAATGCAGCAGAGATGTTTTTGCAAAGAGATAAAATAAGAGATAAGTTTAAATTGTTCAAACTAACAACCCTCAAGAGATGAACATAGTTGTCATCATCAAAAAGGGGGAGAATGTGTTTGAATATGTATACAGGTTCAAGGATGTTCAAAAATTTTGATAATGACAAGCACTCTTGAAGAAATCTGTGTAAAAACAAAGATATGGAATCAGGATCAAAGTAAAAGCGAAGCTAATCGATTAGAGCACTTATGCTAATCGATTAGGAGCTTTCTGTTTTGGAAGACTCTGCATCAGGATTAAGATAATCGATTATGGACTTGAAGCTAATCGATTACAACCATCAAAAATGGGATTAAATGTATCAGGTATAATGTCTAATCGATTAAGGAAGCCATTCAATCGATTAGGAAGCCACTGGAATTAAGGTAATCGATTACAAGATATGCTAATCGATTAGGAAGCTGTGAAATCAAATTAAATGCATCAGGTATTGGTTCTAATCGATTACAGGAATTGAAATAATCGATTAGTGACTCTCTGACTTGAAGCTAATCGATTACAACGCGAGGGTGTAATCGATTACGCTAGTGGAAAAACACATTTAAGTGGGAAACCAGCTCATGTCTCCACTATACTTCAAATTTCCACTGAGTACAACGGCTATGAAGAACGAAGGGCACACCTCAACAGCTATTTTGGCTCTATAAATTGAAGAGGAACACAAGCACAAAGTAATAACAAGAAGCTACAAATCCTTTACTCTATTTTGTGCCTTGTAAGCCCTATTTCTTGTATCTTGAAATACATTTGTATATCCTCTCATCTTGAGAGTTAGAATTGGTTAGAGCTTTCATTTGTGTATCTACTCTATTAAGAGAGTGTATTGATTGTAAACACAACACCAAACACAAGGGATTCACTCTAGGTTGAGTGGTTGTTCACTCTAGGTTGAGTGGTCACAAAGGTTGGGGTTCAACCTTTGGGTATTGAGAGATTGTGAGATTGGGTGGGTTGCCCTTTGCTTGTGAGGATTGAGTTCTTGAGTGTGGGACACTAGGAAGCTGCAATTGCTCAAAGCTTGTATCTCAAATCTTCAATAGTGAAATCCTCTAAGTGGGTTGCTTAGAGGCGAGACGTACACCGGATTGGGTGGAACTCGTTATATCGGTTTGCAAGCTTCTCTTCCTTACTCTTTTACTATCATATACTACATATTAATTGATTGGTGTTGATTGTTTGAGAAGAGCACACTTAAACTTGCTTAATTTGTTATACTTCAAATACTGCACACCAAGTGTTTGCTAAATTGCCCCAGCAATATTTTCTTTTGTAGTGCATTGCATATCATCCTTTACTTGCTTTCACTTGCATACTCTCATAAACTTGGTTATAGAAATCAATTTCAAAGGTATTCCAAGCAAAAGTCTTATAACTCAATTCACCCCCCCTCTTGAGTATTGAGGCCACTTGAACAACAGTAAGCAGCTAAATAGAAATCAAGTCCTGGGGTTTGATCGGGAATATTTTGAGAGGCACATGCACTTGCTGGCTGAGAAGGGAGATTGGGAAGCCTTCATGGATACTTTGGCTTTAACCATTTATGGTGTTATCTTGTTCCCCAACATTGACAATTACATAGACTATGATGCCATTGGCATTTTCCTTGCCCGTAAATTCAAGTCTGAAAATCCTGTCACTGCTATCTTGGCAAATATATATTGCACCATGGACTTCTGCTGTACACAAGGTGGAAAAAGAATCATTTGTTGTCTACCTGCTCTGTATGTATGACTCACGTCACATGCTTTCCACCAAGTCGGCAAAGTTGAATGTCCTATTTCTGATCTAAAATTATGCCAGTTAGTAACAAAAAACGGGCGTGAATGGGCCAATCACCTGATGGGGCTCACAGCTGACAAAGTAAGGTGGTATCCACAATGGTTGAAGGTTGACGCCATTATTCATCATTGTGGAAGCTACCCGAATGTTCCTCTTATGGGCACACAAGGATGCATTAACTACAACCCTGTCATAGCCAAACGGCAGTTAGCTTATCCATTGCTTGGGCCACCTGATGAAGAATCACTTATTCCTTTTGTCCTTCGCTACTCAAAAGAAGATTGTACCTCTGCTATTCGGGATATAGCAAATGCGTGGAAGATGGTCCACAGGCAAGGAAAAGAACTAGGAGCTCGAAGCCATGTCGTGAAGGACGAATACTATGACATCCCGGCGCTGTTGAGGGCGGGGAGTGATCGCCAGTGCATGGGCACGGACAAGGAGCGGCTCCTGGCAGGCTTTCAGCGGGGAATGTGACATCCCGGGCACTGTTGAGGGCGGGGAGTGATCGCCGGTGCATAGGCACGGACAAGGAGCGGCTCCTGGCAGGCTTCCAGTGGGAGGGACACATGAACGAACCGAATACATACTAGAATGAGAGGGATCCAAAGACTGTATAGGTATGGGACAATACAGTTGAGGATAGCTTAAAGGAATGAATTCGTACTACCTATACCAACAAATGCATTAGCCTTTTCGGTGGCCTATCACTTAAGAACTCCAAAGTTAAGCGTGCTTAACTTGGAGTAATTCTGGGATGGGTGACCTCCTAGGAAGTTCTCGGGAAGTGTGTGAGTGAGGACAAAAGCACATTGGAAAGGTCTCGTGTTGGTCTGTGGGGTGAGTCGTTCATTCCTGAAAAGCGGCCGGGGCGTTACAGTGGTATCAGAGCCTAGCCTCTCCTAGTACGGTATGGTTCGGGGACGAACCAGGCGGAAGCTGGTGGGCATGTGACATCCCGGCGCTGTTGAGGGCGGGGAGTGATCGCCGGTGTATGGGCACGGACAAGGAGCGGCTCCTGGTAGGCTTTCAGCGGGGAATGTGACATCCCGGGCACTGTTGAGGGCGGGGAGTGATCGCCGGTGCATAGGCACGGACAAGGAGCGGCTCCTGGCAGGCTTCCAGTGGGAGGGACACATGAACGAACCGAATACATACCAGAATGAGAGGGATCCAAAGACTGTATAGGTATGGGACAATACAGTTGAGGATAGCTTAAAGGAATGAATTCGTACTACCTATACAAACAAATGCATTAGCCTTTTCGGTGGCCTATCACTTAAGAACTCCAAAGTTAAGCGTGCTTAACTTGGAGTAATTCTGGGATGGGTGACCTCCTGGGAAGTTCTCGGGAAGTGTGTGAGTGAGGACAAAAGCACATTGGAAAGGTCTCGTGTTGGTCTGTGGGGCGAGTCGTTCATTCCTGAAAAGCGGCCGGGGCGTTACAAATACTACCGATGGATCCTGAATAGAGTTTCCATTGTCAAGCTGCCTTTCAAAAGTCCCTCCCATCTCCTGACAAGAATACCTCTTCCCTCACCTACTCTTGAAGAGGAAGCCTTGAAAGCCAAGATAGAGGAGTTAATTGTAAAAAATAAGAAGCTGGAGGAAGACCTGCTGAAATCTCAACAAGAATGTGCCCTTCAAAAAAGGGAGAACTCAGAAAGTAAGCGAACCATCAAGGAGATTGGAAAAAAGCGGAAAGTTGAAAGAGATTACTTGAGGAAGCAAAGTCAATGCCTCCGAACAGCTAATACTCAACTGAGGATGAAGAGCAAGCAAAGGGATACTATGTTGGCTGACAAGCAACTCTTGAGAGATATGTTGGAAAAAGCCAAAGAGAATGAGCAAATTGCCTTGGTACAAAAAGAGCTCCTATAATTGCAAGTTGGTCAATTAGAGCATCGGCTTAATGAGGTGGTAGAAGCTTGCCAGCAAGAGATAAACGGCGAGCGACAGCGCGCGATGGATACTGAGCAAGAATGTCGTGAGGCTATTCGTATTTTGAAAGCTGAAATGACACAACAAGATGAAGTTATTCATTCATGGATGAATCGCTTCGCCCACTTGGCGCATTTGGCTAATGGAGTTCTGGAAGACCTCCCGCTCCTGCTTAAGCAAGCTGAGGGGATGGTTAACCCTCTTAGTACCCCAAAAGAAATTGTAAACTTCCTTGATTACTGTAGAGAAAGGATTTGTAAAATGAGGGCCATGATCGCCCGAGCTAGGAATGGCTGATTTACTTTTCTTGCATAAAAAAATTGGCAGCAGTAATGTACTTTGAAATTCAGAAAGAAGGATTCTTTTGTTTCCACAACCGTCTCATGTTAATTTCCATTTATCACATACTTATTACTCTTGAATGTGACGTTCTGAGGAATGGTTGGAGGGTACTGGCCGAGTTCCGCGATAACTTTGTGCACCATACTGTTTATTTTTCGTTTACCATTTTTATTTAATGCTTTCTTTTTTTAACAATTTCGTGTTTTCACTTACAATAGACACTACGGGTAAACATCCTTATCCGACCCGACTCCAAACGAGACTCATGGCCGAAGCAGAAATCAGGGATGAAGATTTCAGAAATGAGTTCAATCAGCTGAAAGAACAAGTAGCCGAGTTGACCAAGCTTCTGGAAAAGAGAATCACAGAAGGGGATTCCTCTGCGGGTATTGAGAACAACCAACAGCAGCCTGCCCCTGTACCACTCCCCCTTGGTTCCGACCCAGCAAGAACCCAAGTACCAAACACAATGACACCCCCTGTCACCATTCATGTTGGAAGACCTAACCCTGTCATTGAGACCCAGTTACCTTACGGCCAGTCTTATGCACAGCATACATTTGTCGGCCCTGACGGCAACCCAGTACCTTTTCCACTTTATGGCCTTCCACCAGGATACTATCCCCCGCTCGCTAACCAAGACGCCCATGACCAGCAAGCGATGAATCCTCACACTTCATACCCTACCCAGCCAAATATACCATCACTCCACCAAACCCAAAACACGCAAGCTCATGACCCACAAATTTACCAAACCCAGAACACGTAAGCCCATGACCCACAAACTCACCAAACTCAAAATATACAAGCCCCGATAACCCATCCGACCTACAACACACAAGCCCAAAATACACGAGCCCAGGTGACTCAACCGAATTATGTTGTACAGACTATGGCCCAACCCCAAGGTCCTTCACCAAATACAGGCCTAACAAACCAGTCCCATGCTTTGCCTCCGTTCAACCAGCCACTCGGTTATCCGTATGGATACGGAACCCCCTATGGGACCAATCTCCAAGATGTAACCCGCATGGTCGCAGCTCCTCAAAAGGAAAAGATAGAAATCTTAGAAGAGCGTTTGAGGATGATGGAAGGCTCTGGAGGTTTTGGACTAATAGATGCTTCGGAGCTATGTTTAGTCACAGATGTTGTCCTCCCACCCAAATTCAAGATGCCAGACTTTGATAAGTATCGGGGAATGACTTGTCCAAAGAACCATCTCACGATGTACTGTCGAAAGATGGCATCTTACTCTTCTAATGACCAACTCTTGATCCACTGCTTCCAAGATAGTCTAGCAGGGGCCGCTCTTACATCGTATGCTCACCTTGATCGGAACCATATCCGTTGTTGGAAGGACCTGGCAGATGCCTTCCTTAGACAATACAAGTATAACATGGATATGGCACCCAACAGGGTTCATTTACAAAACATGATGAAAAAGGACAGTGAAACATTCAAGGAATATGCCCAACGATGGAGAGAGACAG
The DNA here is from genome assembly GCA_037962975.1 of Clitoria ternatea. Classification (NCBI taxonomy): domain Eukaryota; kingdom Viridiplantae; phylum Streptophyta; class Magnoliopsida; order Fabales; family Fabaceae; genus Clitoria; species Clitoria ternatea. Next base: position 68,365,412 of record CM075674.1, on the reverse strand, counting down.
CGGCACAAGTGGATCCCCCATTGTCGGAAAAAGAAATAGTCGCGATGTTTATTGATATGCTCCCATCACCTTTCTACGGTAAGATGATTGGTAGTGTTTCATCCAACTTCTCCGACATTGTGACTATCGGGGAAAGAGTGGAAAGTGGAATACGAACAGGAAAGATCATTCAGGGCTCATCTGGGGCAAGCATGACAAGAAGGCCGGCGCCTGGGAAAAGGGATGGAGAAACTAATTCCATCTCTTCTAATCAAAAGACGTCTTCACCAAGACCATTCTTTCCTACTATGATTCAAGCTCCCAATCCTTATGTGGCCGCTACCACTCAGAGCCCAACAGCTTATACTCCCCACTTCCGTCCACCCATGGTAAGAGCGCCAGTACCGCAACCCGTGCCATACCATCACCCGCAACAAGTGACTCGACCACCCAATCATAATCAAAACACAAGAAATTCCAGCAATGAACGCTCCCCTGTGCAGTTCGATCCAATTCCTATAACATATACCGAACTTTTTCCAATCCTCGTTCAGAAAGGTCTGGTAGCTCCATCCCCTATGAGGCCATTGCAACCTCCTTACCCAAGGGGATATGACCCAAACGCTCATTGTGATTACCATGCTGGGGCACCAGGGCATTCCACAGAAAATTGCCTGGCTTTGAAGTATAAAGTAAGGGATTTGATCAAAGCCGACTGGATTAACTTTAAGGAAGGTAGCCCAAATGTTGCCACAAATCCCCTGCCCAACCATGGAAATTCAGAGGTCAACGCCTTGGAAAATGATGAGGAGTGCGTTAAGAATGTTGCTGACATAAGAATGCCATTAAGGGTAGTTCATTCCTTTTTGCTTGAAAGGGGATTAATTGAAGGAACCTGGAGTGTGAAACATGATTGCGAACAGACTGCCGAACATCAAAGTTTCTGTAAGGTCCTTCAAAGCCTTATGGACAGCTATATTGTGCAGGTCTGTAAACGCCGTGGAGATGAGGTCGACATGATCGAGGAACAAACAGGGGCACGGATCCCTAAGCCCTTGACAATTTTTTACACCAGGAACCCCCAAGCAGCTCCTGTTTCTGTACAACCAACCATCACTATTCAAGCACCCACCCCGTTTGCGTTCAAAGATTCTCAGGCTGTCCCTTGGAAGTACAACACAGATGTGATCGTTGCAAGCCCGGCAACAGGTGACCCGTCTCCTTCGTCCGTCACAAATATTGTTGGGGTAGGAGGTATAACCCGAAGTGGAAGAGTATACACCCCTCCAGAGCCGAAGAGGGATCTGGTTACCGGAAATGCCAAGGTGGACAAAGAAGGGGCCAATGGCGAAATCAAAAGGGCCGTGACTGATGAAGAAGCCCATGAATTCTTAAGGTTTATTCGCCAGAGCAAATATCAAGTGCTTGACCAACTGACCCATACTCCTGCAAAAATCTCCTTGTTATCATTGCTGGTGAACTCTGAGCCACATCGGAAGATGTTGATGAAGGTCCTGAATGAGGCTCATGTCAGTCATGACATTCCCGTTGATAAGTTTCAAGGAATAGTAGGGCACATTGTTGCAGATAACTATCTGACCTTCACTGACGATGAAATACCAACAGAGGGGATTGGGCACAACAAGGCTCTCCATATCTCCGTAAAATGCCGAGATTACATCTTAGCAAAAGTACTTATTGATAATGGGTCGTCCCTCAATGTCATGCCAAAGTCTACATTGGCCAAATTACCATTTGATGGGACTTTTATGAAGCCAAGTGCCACGATAGTACGAGCTTTTGATGGAACTCGGAGGGAGGTTATGGGTGAGATTGAGCTGCCCATACAGGTTGGGCCGTGCACGTTCCAGGTCCTTTTTCAAGTCATGGATATCTCGCCTGCCTATAGTTGTTTATTAGGCAGGCCGTTGATCCATTCTGCTGGAGTGGTGCCCTCTACGCTGCACCAAAAATTAAAATTCATAATTGACAACAAGCTGATAATTATTTCTGGTGAGGAAGACCTTCTGGTCAGCAAACCTCTGTCAACCCCTTACATCGAGGCAGCAGAAGAGGCCCTTGAAACTTCTTTCCAAGCATTAGAGATAGCAAACGCTACCTATGTGGGGGAAGGAGCCACAGTGGCAAAAGCTTGTATGCCAACTGCATCTTTAATGATGGCAAAGATTATGCTGCGTGGAGGGTATAAACCTGGAAGAGGGCTAGGACGTGCTTTGAATGGAGAAATAGAACCAATACGCCTGCTTGATAACAGAAATGGTTTTGGATTAGGATACCGGCCCACGGCTGCCGACAGAAAAAGGGTAGAGGAAGTGAAGAGAGAAAAAAAGGGCTGCTCGTCTTACCGGCAGAGATCCTCATACTGCAAGAGTCCCCATCTGTGATCTCTACCAGAGCTTTCGGAGCGCCGGACTGATGCCTCCAGACCAAGTCGCTGTCATTGAAGAAAACCCTTGTGATAGTGTTGATTTTGTAATTGCTTGTCCACCAGGCCAAGAACTTCATAACTGGGAGGCCATCGAGCTCCCCACGACTTTGAATATTTTGCCAAAGTAATTTGTTTATGCTTTAAGTACTTATTCGTCCCTCTGCTCTGCCTAAAGCTTTGGGACCCTTCCATGTAATAAAGGCGGAAAAAACTTATTTTTATCATTTTCATCAATAAACGCGTATCGTAATTCAAAAAAAAAACCCTTCGTGTATCCCTTATCCTTGTTTTAAACCCTTCTTTTTGCTCGCTTGTTCTTTCTTTTTATTTGCCATATTACACTAAATTGTAGATCCGAAAGTGACTCCCTTGAGGAGAGTGAGGTCGCAATCCCGTTTCCCGACTTCGATCACCCAGTTGACTACGCTGATGAGGAAGGTGGGGAAGATTGTGAACCACCGCCTGAAATGACAAGGTTGTTAGAGCAAGAGGATGAAGGGATTCAACCCTACCTAGACATAGTTGAGGTCATTAATTTGGGGAATGAAGAAAATAAGAAGGAAGTCAAGATCGGCACTACCCTAAGCAGAGAACAAAGAGAAGATTTAATCAAGTTGTTAATGGAATTTTGTGATGTCTTTGCCTGGTCTTATCAAGATATACCTGGGCTCGATGCTAGCATTGTCGAGCATAGACTACCCTTGAAACCTGAATGCCCACCAATAAAGCAGAAATTACGCCGAATGAAGCCAGAAATGCTTTTAAAGATCAAAGAGGAGGTTAAGAAGCAATTTGATGCTGGGTTCCTAGCTGTGGCAAAATACCCTCAGTGGGTAGCCAACATTGTCCCTGTCCCTAAAAAGGATGGAAAGGTACGGATGTGTGTGGATTACCGAGATTTGAATAGGGCTAGTCCCAAGGATGATTTTCCCCTACCACAGATCGATGTTTTGGTTGATAATACAGCTCAGCATTCCATTTTCTCCTTCATGGATGGTTTCTCAGGGTATAATCAAATTAAGATGGCACCTGAAGACATGGAGAAGACCACGTTTATTACTCTATGGGGTACATTTTGTTATAAGGTGATGTCCTTTGGGTTGAAAAATGCTGGGGCAACTTATCAGAGAGCAATGGTGACTCTTTTCCATGATATGATGCACAAGGAAATAGAAGTCTACGTGGATGACATCATTGCCAAGTCTAGAACAGATGAAGACCACATTAGCGATCTAAGGAAGCTTTTTGAACGATTGAGAAAGTTCAAGCTAAGATTGAACCCCGCCAAGTGCACTTTCGGTGCAAGGTCGGGCAAGCTGCTAGGATTTATAGTAAGTGAAAGGGGGATAGAGGTTGATCCCGACAAAGTTAAAGTGATTCTTGAGATGCCTCCTCCCCGTATAGAAAGAGAGGTCCGAGGATTTTTGGGAAGGCTCAATTATATCGCCAGATTTATTTCACAATTGACGGCAACTTGTGAACCCATCTTCAAGTTACTCCGTAAGAATCAACCAGGGCGATGGGATGAGAATTGTCAAGCAGCTTTCGAAAAGATTAAGCAGTACCTACAAGAACCACCAATTTTGGTGCCCCCAACCCCAGGAAGGCCACTTATATTGTATCTGATTGTATTGAACGAATCCATGGGCTGCGTGTTGGGACAACACGATGAAACTGGAAAGAAGGAACATGCTATTTACTACTTAAGCAAGAAGTTCACTGATTGTGAAATGAGGTACTCCGCTTTAGAGCGGACTTGTTGTGCATTAGCATGGGCCGCTAAGCACCTAAGGCAGTACATGTTGAGTCACACCACTTGGCTAATTTCTAAAATGGACCCCGTCAAGTACATTTTTGAAAAACCTGCTCTGACTGGAAGGATCGCTCGCTGGCAAGTGCTGTTAACTGAGTACGACATAATATATGTCACTCAAAAAGCTATAAGAGGAAGTGCCCTGGCTGATTACTTGGCACACCAGCCCATCAATGATTATCAGCCGATGCAATTTAACTTTCCGGATGAAGATATCATGACATTATTCAATGAAGAAGGTGGTCAAAAGGAGAAATGGACCTTGAGATTTGACGAAGCTTCTAATGCATTGGGGCACAGAATTAGGGCTATCTTGATTTCACCCGATAAGGAATTTATCCCTATCTGCGCCAGATTGTGTTTTGACTGTACCAATAATATTGCTGAATATGAGGCGTGCTCATTAGGAATCCAAGCAGCGTTGGATGCAAAAGTAAAGTTGTTAGAAGTATATGGGGACTCAGCTTTGGTTATTCACCAATTGAAAGGCGAGTGGGAGACTAGGGACATTAAATTGATTCCTTATTATGATCACATCAAGGAAATGATCAAGGAGTTTGACGAGATCTCTTTTCATCACGTTCTCCGGGATGACAATCAAATGGCTGATGCTTTAGCTACCCTCGCCTCAATGTTCAAAGTAAGTAGTGACTACGATATGCCTCTCATCGAAATAAAGAAGCACTGTGAGCCTGCATACTGTCAAATGATGGAAAAGGAGTCTGATGGGAAACCTTGGTACCATGATGTTAAGAGATATATCCAGAGTCAAGAATACCCTGAGGGTGCTACAGAAAATGATAAGAAGACCCTAAGGCGACTCGCCATGGGTTTCTTCTTAAATAGGGATGTGCTTTACAAAAGAAACTATGACTCTGTCCTTCTTCGCTGTGTTGATGCTGATGAGGCAAACGAAATCATGAAGGATGTTCATGAAGGATCCTTTGGGACTCACGCTAATGGACATGCCATATCTAGAAAGATTTTGAGGGCTGGTTATTACTGGATGACCATGGAAGCGGATTGCTTCACGTATGTCCGAAAATGTCACAAATGTCAGATATACGCTAACCATATTCATGCACCCCCGTTATCCCTAAATGTCTTGACGGCACCATGGCCCTTCTCAATGTGGGGCATGGATGTCATTGGACCCATCGAGCCAAAAGCTTCAAATGGTCATCGTTTCATCTTGGTCGCCATCGACTATTTCACCAAATGGGTAGAAGTAGCTTCATATACCAGTGTAACAAGGAGTATTGTGGTCAAATTCATCAAGCGAGAACTGATATGCCGATATGGCCTACCAAGTCAGATCATTACTGACAATGGTACGAATTTGAACAACAAAATGATGAAGGAACTCTGCGAAAGCTTCAAGATTCACCATTACAATTCCTCTCCTTATCGACCTAAAATGAACGGGGCGGTTGAGGCGGCCAATAAGAACATCAAGAAGATAGTGCAGAAAATGGTAGTCACCTACAGAGATTGGAGCGAGATGCTCCCTTTCGCTCTACATGGGTATCGCACCTCGGTTCGAACCTCGACAGGGGCAACCCCGTTCTCCCTCGTATATGGAATGGAAGCAGTTTTGCCTTTTGAAGTAGAAATCCCGTCCCTTCGGGTAATGATGGAAGCAAAATTAGAAGAGGCTGAGTGGGTTCAAGCTCGACATGACCAATTAAACTTGATTGATGGAAAAAGATTGACTGCCCTCTGTCATGGTCAGTTGTATCAGAGGCGTATGAAACGAGCATTCAAGAAGAAAGTACGGCCTCGACAGTTTCAAGAAGGAGACCTGGTACTCAAGAAAATTTTACCAATTCAAAAGGACAATCGAGGCAAATGGACTCCTAATTATGAAGGACCATATGTTGTGAAGAAGGCTTTTTCTGGAGGAGCCTTAATACTCACTAATATGGATGGCCAGGATTTGTCAATGCCTATAAACACAGATGCAGTGAAAAAATACTATGCTTAGGGAAGAGATGTCGGAGCAAATCAAAACAAAAAACAAAACAAAACAAAAAACAAAAAAAAACAAAAAAAAACAAAAAAAAATAAAATAAAAAAACAAAAAAAAAGAGAGAGGAAGAAAAGAAAATTAATGCTCGCTAAGCTAAAAACCTGAAAAGGCGGCTTAGGCAAAAGTTAGAGTGACCCGGTGAGTCGAAAACCCAAAAAGGGCGGCTCAGGCAAAAGTTAGGGTCAAATTTCTGGCAATGCGAATGATCCTCTGGCTCAAAGAAGTACGAGTCCAAGCTCGTGTACGTGAATCATTGTCGAACTTACCTTTCCAAAAGCAAGGTCGAAGGGTGAACATGAAGTCGTGTTGGGGGTTAAGGCTCTCATCAGTCTCAGAGATTCACTGGAGGATCCATGAATCTTCCCAGTTTTCATTTGTTCTGGACCTATGTGACCTCATTCATTTCATTTACCTTCTTTATTTTTCTTTCTCTGTACTTGTTTAATGTGCATGAATAAAGTTCACCCTCTTCGATACGTGTTATGAATTTGGTTGATCTGATAAAAACATGTATTTTAACAAAGTAAAATGGAAGATTGGTAAACATTTAAAGTCGCAAGGGACAAGATGCTCCTGCTACTCGACCTCATCATAGGTGATCATCGCAGGGACTTGCCCAGACACGCTCTCCGAAGCTATAGTTGCCTTATTCGTTCTACTTCGTCCATGAGTTCTCGTAAGAGTCGCGGTTTCACAGGACTTACCCGATTTTGAAACTTATCCTTGCGTTACTTACCATTTTTCTGCAGGTTATCTCACAGATAGTCATGCCAGGCACTAACACCCCAATCAAGCCCTTCAAATCCCTTCCTTGAATCACCCGAGTTGGCACTTCTCAAAATTCCCTCCTTAAAACGCCAAGGTTGGCACCTTTCAATGTTTTACTCTTTCATCGCCTAAGCAGGCACCTTCAAACTCTCATCCTCAATTACTAAAGTCCGTGCCTCTTGAAATATCCTCCCTAGTGGAATCATTCGCCAAAGATGGCACTCCTCAGGATCTCTCTCCCCAATGAATCCTAAACTTTCCATCAAGAGGAAGTACCTGAACCACCAAATTCTTCCCTAGTGATACTACGCTTCCCAAATAAACTCAACTGGGACATCTCCTCGAATTCCTTTTGTTATAACCATTCTCCAAGAATCTTTCAATCATGTCAAACTGGGGCATCTCCCCAGATTTCTTCCTTTCCAGTCATGAGGCGTTTCTCCAAACTTTTTCCAACTTGTCAAACTGAGGCATCTCCCTAGATTCCCCCAAAGCTCTTTAGATCATGTCAAACTGGGGCATCTTCCCCAGGTTGTTATCTTTTGTTAACCCAAGGGCGGTACCCCATGCTCCTGGGAAGTTTGAACTGGGACATCACCTCGGGTCTCACTCCGTCAAAAGGAAATGTACCCCCAAGCCTCTTCAACCGCCCTAACTGGGACATCACCCCAGATTCTTCTCCCGGCCTTGAGGTAGTACCCCTAAATCTTCTAATCTTTCCAAAAATTGGAGTATTCGTCCCAGACCTTTCCCCCATTTCTTCTCTCTCCCAATCAAAAAGCAGTTCCCTGAATCATCCAAGATAGCTTGAACTGAATCATCCCCAGATTTCTTTCCTTTAGTAAGCCTATCATGCATCCCCAGTTGACCCCATCCTTTACTTTCTGTCCTCCTATTCAGGCGCACTTTACTTTCTATTTGCCTATTCAGGCACCTTTTACTTTCTGTCCTCCTATCAAGGCATCCTTTACTTTTTCATTCGCCTATCAAGGCATCCTTTACTTTTCCAGCCGCCTATCAAGGCATCCTTTATCTTTCTAGTCGCCTATCAAGGCATCCTTTATCTTCTATCCGCCTATCAAGGCATCCTTTATCTTTCCAGTCGCCTATCAAGGCATCTTTTATTTTCCAGTCGCCTATCAAGGTATCCTTTATTTTTCCAGCCGCCTATCAAGGCATCCTTTATCTTCTAGCCGCCTATCAAGGCATCCTTTATTTTCCAGCCGCCTATCAAGGCATCCTTTATCTTTCCAGTCGCCTATCAAGGCATCCTTTATTTTTCCAGCCACCTATCAAGGCATCCTTTATCTTCCAGCCGCCTATCAAGGCATCCTTTATTTTCCAGCCGCCTATTCAGGCACCATTTATTTCCTATCTGCCTATTAAGGCATCCTTTATTTTCCAGCCGCCTATCAAGGCATCCTTTATCTTCCAGCCACCCATTCATGCACCACTTACTTTCTTGCCCGCCTATTCAAGCATCCTTCACTTTCCTTCCGTCTATTCAGACATCCTTTACTTCCTGTCCCCCTATTCAGGCACATCCTTTACTTTCTGTTTGCCTATTCAGGCACCCTTTACTTTCCTTTCTACCGGGAGTCAACCCTGGTCTTCTCACCTCCTGCTAACTGAAAGGTTCAAGTGTCAATTCCTGGTTTTTTTTCCCTTCATCTAATACTTTGACAAAGGTGTTCACGTCTTTACTCCCTTTCCATTTCAAAAGCAAGAAGAAACTTCATGCTTTTCTCAAGGAAAGGAAGTAAAGAGGGGCATCTGTGAACACCTATTTCAGCCCATCCGCAAATGAAAAGAATATTTTTTTTAAAAAAAAAATTTTAAAAAAAAAATAAAAAAAAGGGTTGACTCGGAAATGATCATTTCCGAGTGGAAGGACTCGGAACAGATCAAATCCGAGTGGAATATGCCACTGTTGAAGGGAAATCCGAGTAGAACTACTCAGAAATGATCAAAACCGAGTGGAACTACTCAGAATGGAGAAAATCCGAGTAGAACTACTCAGAAATGATCAAAACCGAGTAGAACTACTTAGAAATGATCAAAACCGAGTAGAACTACTCAGAAATGATCAAAACCGAGTAGAACTACTCAGAAATGCTCAAAACCGAGTAGAACTACTCAGAAATGATCGAAAACCGAGTAGCAATGAAGCATTTCCGAATGGAATAGGCTCCTGTTGGAGAATCCGAGCGGAATGCCACATACATGCTCAAATCCGAGTAGAATTACTCAGAATGAATCAATTCCGAGTGGAAAGCTTCCCTGTCAGAGCCATTCCGAGTGAAGAAATTCAAATTTCTAATTCTGAGTGTGAAGAAGTTTATTTCCGAGCGAAAAATGGCCAAAATTCCAATTTCCGAGCCAATCCTCACTCATCCGAGTCCTCCTTTACCCACTTCAATCGGTTCCCAACCAATCCTCACTCATCCGAGTCCTCCTTTACCCACTTCAATCGGTTCCCAACCAATCCTCACTCATCCGAGTCCTCCTTTACCCACTTCCAAGCCATTTCAATCGGTTCCGAGTCATTTTATACTCGGATTGTGGAGAGGAAGTGAAGGCCGACCCCTTTTCCACTCGGATTTGACTTCTAATGTGGAGGAAGGCTGACTGAGAGGGTGATCCGAGTGAGAATCACTCGGATTACTCCATTTTCACTCGGATTTACACATCCTCACTCGGATTTGACTGCCAGTGTGGATGAATACAGATTGGAAGGTGGATCTGAGCCATTCTCACTCGGATTCCCTATTTTTTTACTCGGATTCCATCATTTTCACTCAGATTCACACCATCCTCACTCGGATTCCATCATTTTTGCTCGGATTACACCATTTTTCTCTCGGATTTACACATCCTCACTCGGATTTGACTGCCAGTGTTAGTGAATACTGATTGGAAGGTGGATCCGAGCCATTCTCACTCGGATTACACCATTTTCACTCAGATTACACCATTTTTCTCTCGGATTTCCACTCTCTTCACTCAGATTCACATGCTGACCTGGATTCCACCCCCAAAGTGGATCCAGGAATCCCGGAGGTGGCTGGCAGACAGGGGCGAAGGTGGAGGAATTAAAAATTCCCACCAGCCGTTGTCCCCCACTACCCAAACCGAGTGGAGGCCTGAGCTGGCATTCCACTCGGAAGTGGAAGCCTGAGCTGGCATTCCACTCGGGCCAGCCTATAAATAGGCAAGGGGGAGGGCAGCTGAAGGGGAGGCATTCAGAGGAAGGGAAAACTCTGCCCAAACATACCTCTGTTCTCTCTCTCTCACGCCAAGTCTTCTCTCCCTCTCACTTCACTCACCCCTCACCTTTCGAACTCTCTTTACCCCAACATCCTCTACACTTTCACTCAACAACACTCCTTCCAGCACCCTTTTCCCTCTCGGACTTGCAATTCTTGTCCCAATCGTTCTTCTCTGCTCAAATTTCACCTGGTAAGCCTCTTTCCACTCGGATTCTCACTGTTTCACTCGGTTTCCTTTATTTCCACTTGGATTTTTACTATTCCACTCAGATTCTCACTGTTTCACTAGGATTTACTATTTTTGCACTCGGTTTCTCTTATTTTCACTCAGATCCTTACTGTTTCACTCGGATTTTCACTATTTCACTTAGATTCTCACTATTTCACTCAGATTCTCACTGTTTCACTCAGATTTTCACTGTTTCACTCGGATTTTTACTGTTTCACTCGGTTTTCCCTGTTTTCACTCGGATTTTTCATAGTTTCACTCGGTTTCCTTATTTTTTCGCTCGGTTTTCTTATTTTTTCACTCGGTTTTCTTATTCTTCATTCGTTTTTTTCATTTTTGCACTCGGTTTTCCTCTCCCGCTCAGTTTTTTTTTATATATATTCATTTTTTTAATCAGTGTCGTACGGAAAATACTTCCGTCTACACAGTCTCTATAAGATCCTTGCACGTGCGAAGCACTTCGCCTTGTATGGATTCTTCACTAAAATGATGCCTATCAATATCTTCCTAATCTTTTCCTAAAAAAAAAACATTTTAAAGAGCTACGTGACCCTGATTTCTCGAAAGCTCGAGAATACGTAGGAGCGGGAAACAGTTCCTGTCGGGCCCACCTTTCTTTATTTAATTTTTAGAGTTTCCTTTTTGTCTTGCTATCAAAAGAAGGAGCGAGATTAATTTGGACGAGACGTCCTGTTAATCTTATATTTTTAAATATCTCTTTAAAGAAAAAAGGAGGAGCGAGATTAATTTGGACGAGACGTCCTGTTAATCTCATATTTTTAAATATCTCTTTAAAGAAAAAAGGAGGAGCGAGATTAATTTGGACGAGACGTCCTGTTAATCTCATTTTTTAAATATCTCTTTAAAGAAAAAGAAGGAGCGAGATTAATTTGGACGAGACGTCCTGTTAATCTCATGTAAATATTTTGCGTTGATTTTTATTTACTTTGTTTATTTTGTCATTCCGTATGTTTTTCTTTTTATGAAGAAGTTAAAATAATTATCGGGTTAACTATAATGCGCGCTATCAAATTGAGGTAACCGTTTTTTATAACGGACAGTTGTGAGGTGCTAATACCTTCCTCACCTGTAATCAGACTCCCGAATCATGGAATCTCATTTTTATAACCAGTGCTTTAACAAAAGGTTTTTCCACTATTTTATCCTAAAAAAATATTGGTGGCGACTCCCTGTTTATTATTTAAAACCGTTTTGAGGGTCGGCCGCGCCGCCACGATCCCGGTCGCGACAGGGTTTAAAGTTTAGAGTTTAGGGTTTAGGGTTTAGGGTTTAGGGTTTAGGATTTCTTGTATAGGGTTTCGGTTTTAGGGTTTGGGGTTTAGGGTTTAGGTTTTAGGGGTTAGGGGTTAGGGTTTTGTGTTTAGGGTTTTTGGTTTAAGGTTTATGGTTTAGGGTTTAGGGTGTATGTTTTTTGGTTTAGGGTTTGGGGTTTAGGGTTTAGAGTTTAGGGTTTAGGGGTTAAAGGTTAGGGTTTATGGTTTAGGGTGTTGGGTTTGCATGTTTAGGGTTTAAGGTTTAGGGTTTAGGATTTAGGGTTTATGTTTAGGGTTTATGGTTTAGGGTTTGTGGTTTGGCGTTTAGGATTTAGGGTTTTGGGTTTTGGGTTTTGGGCTTAGGGTGTAGGGTTTATGGTGTAGGGATTAGGGTTTTTAGGGTTAATGATTAGGGTTTGGGGTTTGGGGGTTAGGGTGTAGGTGTTGGGGTTTAGGGTTTAGGGGTTGGGGGTTAGGGTTTATGGTGTAGGGTTTAGGGTTTTAGGGATTAGGGTTTAGAGTTTAGAGTTTATGGTTTAGGGTTTAGGGTTTAGAAGTTAGGGTTTAGGGCTTAGGGTTTTTGGTTTAGGGTTTAAGGTTTAGCATTTAGTGGTTTGGGGTTTAGGGTTTTGGGTTTGGGGTTTGGGTTTTAGTTTTTAGGGTTTATGGTTAAGGAGTTACGGTTTAAGATTTAGGGTTTAGGGTTTTTGGTTTAGTGTTTAGGGGTCATGGTTAATAGTGTGGTATTTAGGGTTTAGGGTTTAGGGTTTAGTGTTTAGGATTTAGGTTTTTGGGTTTGGGGTTTAGGGTTTTGGGTTTGGGGTTTAGGGTTTAGGGTTTAGGGTTTTGTGTTTGGGGTTTAGGGTTTTAGGTTTAGGATTTGGGGTTTTGGGTTTAGGGTTTATGGTTTTGGGGTTTAGAGGTTAGGGTTTAGGGTTTAGGGTTTTTGGTTTAGGGTTTAGGGTTTAGTTTATATGTTTTTTGGTTTAGGGATTACGGTTTGGGGTTTAGGGGTTAGGGTTTATGGGTTAGGGATTAGGGTTTGTGGTTTAGGGTGTTGGGTTTGTGGTTTGGGTTTAGGGTTTGAGGTTTAGGGTTTGGGGTTTAGGGTTTAGAGTTGGGGGTGAAGGGGTTGGGGTTTAGGGTTTAGGGTTTATGGTTTAGGGTTTGGGGTTTGGGTTTAGGGGTTAGGGTTTAAGGGTTTATTGTTTAGGGGTTAGGGTTAGGGTTAGGGTTTATGGTTTGGGCTTTAGGGTTTAAGGTTTAGGGTCTATGGTTTAGGGGTTAAGGTTTAAGGTTGAGGGTCTTTGGTTTACAGTTTAGGGTTTGGGGTTTAGGGTTTGGGGTTTAGGGTTTATGGTTTTTGGTTTAGAGTTTAGGGTTTAGGGTTTAGGGTTTGGGTTTAGGGTTTAGGGTTTAGGGTTTAGGGGTTAGGGGTTAGGGGTTAGGGTTAGGGTTTAGGGTTTCGGGCTTATGGTTTTAGGTTTTGGGTTTAGGGTTTATGGTTTAGGGTTTAGGGGTTAGGGTTTAAGGTTTAGGGTTTTGGGTATTAAGGTTTGGGGTTTGGGGTTTGGGGTTTGGGGGTAGGGTTTTAGGGTTTAGGGTTTAGGGTTTAGGGGTTAGGGGTGAAGGTTTGGGGTTTGGGTGTGGGGTTTAGGGTTTGGGGGTGAGAGTTAGTGTTTAGGGTTTTAGGGGTTAGGGTTTAGGGTTTAGGATATACGGTTTAGGGTCTAGGGTTTATGGGTTAAGGTTTAGGGTTTTGGGGCATTAAGGTTTGGGTTTGGGGTTTGGAGTTTGGGTTGTAGTGTTTAGGGCTAAGGGTTTAGGGGTTAGGATTTAGGGTTTAGGGTTTGGGGGTTAGGGTTTAGTGTTTGAGGTTAGGGTTTCGGGTGTAGGGTGTAAGGTTTTAGGGGTTAGGGTTTAGAGTTTATGGTTTAGGGTTTAGGGGTTAAGGTTTAGGGTTTTTTGTTTAGGGTTAGGGTTTAGGGTTGAATGGTTTGGGGTTTGGGGTTTGGGTTTTAGGGTTTAGGGTATAAGGTTTAAGGTTTAGTGTTTAGGGTTTTTGCTTTAGTCTTTAGGGTTTAGGGTTTGGGGTTTGGGGTTTATGATTTAGGGTTTTGGGTTTTGGGTTTTGGGTTTAAGGTTTAGGGTTTAGGGTTTAAGGTTTATGATTTAGGGTTTAGGTTTAGGGTTTTGGGTTTAGGGTTTAGGGTTTAGGGTTTAGGGGTTAGGGTTTTTGGGTTTAGGGTTTTTGGCTTAGGGTTTAGGGTTTACGGTTTAGGGTTTAGGGTTTAGGGTTTAATGTTTAAGGTTTAGGGGTTAAGGTTTAGGGTTTAGGGTTTTTTGTTTAGGGTTTAGAGGTTTGGGGTTTGGGGTTTGGGGTTTGGGTTTTAGGGTTTAGGGTTTAGGGTTTAGGGGTTAGGGTTTAAGGTTTAGGGTCTATGGTTTTTGCTTTGGTGTTTAGGGATTACGTTTTGGGGTTTGGGGTTTAGAATTTAGGGTTTAGGGTTTAGGGTTTAGTGTTTAAGGGTTAGGGGTTATGGTTTATGGTTTATGGTTTAGATTTTTTATTTAGGGTTTAGGGTTTAAGGTGTATGTTTTTTGGTTTAGGGTTTGGGGTTTAAAGTTTAGAGTTTAGGGTTTAGGGGTTAAACGTTAGGGTTTATGGTTGAGGGTGTTGGGTTTACAGGTTTAGGGTTTAAGGTTTAGGGTTTAGGATTTAGGGTTTATGTTTAGGGTTTATGGTTTAGGGTTTGTGGTTTGGCGTTTAGGATTTAGGGTTTTGGGTTTTGGGTTTTGGGCTTAGGGTGTAGGGTTTATGGTGTAGGGATTAGGGTTTAGGGTTTAGGGTTTTTAGGGTTAATGATTAGGGTGTGGGGTTTGGGGGTTAGGGTGTAGGTGTTAGGGTTTAGGGTTTAGGGGTTGGGGGTTAGGGTTTATGGTGTAGGGTTTAGGGTTTTAGGGATTAGGGTTTAAAGTTTAGAGTTTATGGTTTAGGGTTTAGGGTTTAGAAGTTAGGGTTTAGGGCTTAGGGTTTTTGGTTTAGGGTGTAGGGTTTAACATTTAGTGGTTTAGGGTTTTGGGTTTGGGGTTTGGGTTTTAGTTTTTAGGGTTTATGGTTTTGGAGTTACGGTTTAAGATTTAGGGTTTAGGGTTTTTGGTTTAGTGTTTAGGGTTCACGGTTAATAGTGTGGTGTTTAGGGTTTAGGGTTTAGGGTTTAGTGTTTAGGATTTACGTTTTTGGGTTTGGGGTTTTGGGTTTTGGGTTTGCGGTTTAGGGTTTTGTGTTTGGGGTTTAGGGTTTTAGGTTTAGGATTTGGGGGTTTCAGGTTTAGGGTTTATGGTTTGGGGTATTGAGGTTAGGGTTTTGGGTTTAGGGTTTTGGGTTTAGGGTTTAGGGTTTAGGGTTTAGGGTGTATGTTTTTGGTTTAGGGATTAGGGTTTGGGGTTTAGGGGTTAGGGTTTATGGGTTAGGGATTAGGGTTTGTGGTTTAGGGTTCAGGGTTTAGGGTGTTGGGTTTATGGTTTGGGTTTGTGGTTTGGGTTTAGGGTTTGGGGTTTAGGGTTTAGAGTTTAGGGTGAAGGGGTTGGGGTTTAGGGTTTACGGTTTAGGGTTTAGGGTTTGGGGGTTAGGGTTTGGGGTTAGGGGTTACGGGTTAAGGGTTTATTGTTTAGGGTTTAGGGTTTATGGTTTGGGCTTGTGGGTTTAAGGTTTAGGGTCTATGGTTTAGGGGTTAAGGTTTAAGGTTGAGGGTTTTTGGTTTATAGTTTAGGGTTTGGGGTTTAGGGTTTGGGGTGTAGGGTTTATGGTTTTTGGTTTAGAGTTTAGGGTTTAGGGTTTGGGGTTTGGGTTTAGGGTTTAGGTTTAGGGGTTAGGGGTTAGGGTTTGGGTTTAGGGTTTCGGGCTTATGGTTTTGGGTTTTGGGTTTAGGGTTTAGGGTTTAGGGTTTAGGGTTTTTGGGTATTAAGGTTTGGGGTTTGGGGTTTGGGGTTAGGGTTTAGGGTTTAGGGTTTAGGGGTTAGGGGTTAAGGTTTGGGGTTTGGGTGTGGGGTTTAGGGTTTAGGGGTGAGGGTTAGTGTTTAGGGTTTTAGGGTTAGGGTTTAGGGTTTTGGGTGTAGGGTTTAGGGTTTAGGGTTTAAGGTCTAGGGTTTAGGGTTTAGGGTTTAGGGGTTAAGGTTTAGGGTTTTGGGGCATTAAGGTTTGGGTTTGGGGTTTGGGGTTTGGGTTGTAGTGTTTAGGGTTAAGGGTTTAGGGGTTAGGATTTAGGGTCTAGGGTGTAGGGTTTGGGGGTTAGAGTTTAGTGTTTGAGGTTTAGGGTTTAGGGTTTAGGGTTTAGGGGTTAAGGTTTATGGTTTTTTGTTTAGGGTTAGGGTTTAGGGTTTAATAGTTTGGGGTTTGGGGTTTGGGTTTTAGGGTTTATGGTTTAGGGTTTAAGGTTTAGGGTTTAGGGTTTTTGCTTTAGTCTTTAGGGTTTAGGGTTTGGGGTTTAAGGTTTACGATTTAGGGTTTTGGGTTTAAGGTTTAGGATTTACGGTTTAAGGTTTATCGTTTAGGGTTTAAGTTTTGGGTTTTGGGTTTAGGGTATAGGGTTTAGGGGTTAGGGTTTAGGGTTTAGGGTTTTTGGCTTAGGGTTTAGGGTTTATGGTTTAGGGTTTATGGTTTAGGGTTTAGGGTTTAGGGTTTAGGGTTTAATGTTTAAGGTTTATGGGTTAAGGTTTAGGGTTTACGGTTTTTTGTTTGGGGTTTAGGGTTTTAGGTTTAGGATTTGGGGTTTTGGGTTTAGGGTTTATGGTTTTGGGGTTTTGAGGTTAGGGTTTTGGGTTTAGGGTTTAGGGTGTATGTTTTTTGGTTTATGGATTAGGGTTTGGGGTTTAGGGGTTAGGGTTTATGGGTTAGGGATTAGGGTTTGTGGTTTAGGGTTTAGGGTTTAGGGTGTTGGGTTTGTGGTTTGGGTTTAGGGTTTGGGGTTTAAGGTTTGGAGTTTAGGGTTTAGAGTTTGGGGTAAAGGGGTTAGGGTTTAGGGTTTAGGGTTTAGGGGTTAGGGTTTGGGGGTTAGGGGTTAGGGGTTAAGGGTTTATTGTTTAGGGTTTAGTGTTTAGGGTTTATGGTTTATGGTTTGTACTTTAGGGTTTAAGGTTTAGGGTATGTGGTTTAGGGGTTAGGGTTTAAGGTTGAGGGTTTTTGGTTTACAGTTTAGGGTTTGGGGTTTAGGGTTTGGGGTTTAGGGTTTATGGTTTATGGTTTAGAGTTTAGGGTTTAGGGTTTGGGGTTTGGGTTTAGGGTTTAGGGGTTAGGGGTTAGGGTTAGGGTTTAGGGTTTCAGGCTTATGGTTTTGGGTTTTGGGTTTTGGGTTTAGGGTTTAGGTTTTAAGGGTTAGGGTTTAGGGTTTAGGGTTTTTGGGTATTAAGGTGTGGGTTTGGGGTTTGGGGTTTGGGGTTTGGGGTTAGGGTTTTAGGGCTTAGGGTTTAGGGTTTAGGGGTTAGGGGTTAAGGTTTGGGGTTTGGGTGTGGGGTCTAGGGTTTATGGGTGAGGGTTAGTGTTTAGGGTTTTAGGGCTTAGGGTTTAGGGGTTTAGGTGTAGGGTTTTGGGTGTAGGGTTTAGGGTCTAGGGTTTAGGGTCTAGGGTTTGGGGTTTAGGGTTTGAGGTTAGGGTTTTAGGGTTTAGGGTTTAGGGTTTAGGGGTTAGGGGTTAAGGTTTGGGGTTTGGGTGTGGGGTCTAGGGTTTAAGGGTGAGGGTTAGTGTTTAGGGTTTTAGGGCTTAGGGTTTAGGGTTTTGGGTGTAGGGTTTAGGGTTTAGGGTTTAGGGTCTAGGGTTTAAGGGTTAAGGTTTAGGGTTTTGGGGCATTAAGGTTTGGGTTTGGGGTTTGGGGTTTGGGTTGTAGTGTTTAGGGTTAAGGGTTTAGGGGTTAGGATTTAGGATTTAGGGTGTAGGGTGTAGGGTTTGGGGGTTAGAGTTTAGTGTTTGAGGTTTAGGGTTTAGGGTTTAGGGTTTAGGGGTTAAGGTTTAGGGTTTTTTGTTTGGGTTAGGGTTTAGGGTTTAATAGTTTGGGGTTTAGGGTTTGGGTTTTAGGGTTTAGGGTATAGGGTTTAAGGTTTAGGGTTTTTGCTTTAGTCTTTAGGGTTTAGGGTTTGGGGTTTGAGGTTTATGATTTAGGGTTTTGGGTTTTGGGTTTAAGGTTTAGGGTTTACGGTTTAAGGTTTATCATTTATGGTTTAGGTTTTGGGTTTAGGGTTTAGGGTTTAGGGTTTAGGGTTTAGGGTTTAGGGTTTACAGTTTAGGGTTTAGGGTTTAATGTTTAAGGTTTAGGGGTTAAGGTTTAGGGTTTAGGGTTTTTCGTTTGGGGTTTAGGGTTTTAGGTTTAGGATTTGGGGTTTTGGGTTTAGGGTTTATGGTTTTGGGGTTTTGAGGTTAGGGTTTTAGGTTTAGGGTTTTGGGTTTTGGGTTTAGGCTGTATGTTTTTTGGTTTAGGGATTAGGGTTTGGGGTTTAGGGGTTAGGGTTTATGGGTTAGGGATTAGGGTTTGTGGTTTAGGGTTTAGGGTTTAGGGTGTTGGGTTTGTGGTTTGGGTTTAGGGTTTGGGGTTTAGGGTTTAGAGTTTGGGGTGAAGGGGTTGGGGTTTATGGTTTAGGGTTTAGGGTTTAGGGGTTAGGGTTTGGGGATTAGGGGTTAAGGGTTTATTGTTTATGGTTTAGGGTTTAGGGTTTAGGGTTTAGGGTTTATGGTTTGGGCTTTAGGGTTTAAGGTTTAGGGTCTATGGTTTAGGGGTTAAGGTTTAAGGTTGAGGTTTTTTGGTTTACAGTTTAGGGTTTGGGGTTTAGGGTTTGGGGTTTAGGGTTTGGGGTTTTTGGTTTAGAGTTTAGGGTTTAGGGTTTGGGGTTTGGGTTTAGGGTTTTGGGTTTAGGGGTTAGGCTTTAGGGTTAGGGTTTAGGGTTTCAGGCTTATGGTTTTGGGTTTTGGGTTTTGGGTTTAGGGTTTAGGGTTTAGGGGTTAGGGTTTAGGGTGTAGGGTTTTGGGTATTAAGGTTTGGGGTTTGCAGTTTGGGTTTTGGGGTTAGGGTTTTAGGGTTTAGGGTTTAGGGTTTAAGGGTTATGGGTTAAGGTTTGGGGTTGGGGTGTGGGGTTTAGGGTTTAGGGTTTGGGGGTGAGGGTTAGTGTTTAGGGTTTTAGGGGTTAGGGGTTAGGGTTTTGGGTATAGGGTTTTGGGTTTAGGGTTTAGGGTCTAGGGTTTAGGCTCTAGGGGTTGGGGTTTAGGGGTTAGGGTTTAGGGTTTAGGGTTTGGGGGTTAGGGTTTAGGGGTTAGGGGTTAGGGGTTAAGGGTTTATTGTTTAGGGTGTTGGGTTTAGGGTTTATGGTTTGGGCTTTAGGGTTTAAGGTTTAGGGTCTATGGTTTAGGGGTTAAGGTTTAAGTTAAGGGTTTTTGGTTTACAGTTTAGGGTTTGGGGTTTGGGGTTTAGGGTTTGGGGTTTAGGGTTTATGGTTTTTGGTTTAGTGTTTAGGGTTTAGGGTTTGGGGTTTGGGTTTAGGGTTTAGGGTTTAGGGGTTAGGGTTTAGGGTTAGGGTTTAGTGTTTCGGGCTTATGGTTTTGGGTTTAGAGTTTAGGGTTTAGGGTTTAGGTTTTAGGGGTTAGGGTTTAGGGTTTAGGGTTTTTGGGTATTAAGGTTTGGGGTTTGGGGTTAGGGTTTTAGGGTTTAGGGTTTAGGGGTTAGGGGTTAAGGTTTGGGGTTTGGGTTTGGGGTCTAGGGTTTAGGGGTGAGGGTTAGTGTTTAGGGTTTTAGGGGTTAGGGTTTTGGGTTTTGGGTGTAGGGTTTTGGGTTTAGGGTTTAGGGTCTAGGGTTTAGTGCCTAGGGTTTAGGGGTTAAGGTTTAGGGTTTTGGGGCATTAAGGTTTGGGTTTGGGGTTTGGGGTTTGGGTTGTAGTGTTTAGGGTTAAGGGTTTAGGGGTTAGGATTTAGGGTATAGGGTGTAGGGTTTGGGGGTTAGAGTTTAGTGTTTGAGGTTTAGGGATTAGGGTTTAGTGGTTAGGGGTTAAGGTTTAGGGTTTTTTATTTAGGGTTAGGGTTTAGGGTTTAATAGTCTAGGGTTTGGGGTTTGGGTTTTAGGGTTTAGGGTATAGGGTTTAAGGTTTAGGGTTTAGCGTTTTTGCTTTAGTCTTTAGGGTTTAGGGTTTGGGGTTTGAGGTTTACGATTTAGGGTTTTGGGTTTTGGGTTTAAGGTTTAGGGTTTACGGTTTAAGGTTTATCGTTTAGGGTTTAGGTTTTGGGTTTTGGGTTTAGGGTTTAGGGTTTAAGGGTTAGTGTTTTAAGTTTAGGGTTTAGGGTTTAGGGTTTAGGGTTTAATGTTTAAGGTTTAGGGGTTAAGGTTTAGGGTTTAGGGTTTTTCGTTTGGGGTTTAGGGTTTTAGGTTTAGGATTTGGGGTTTTGGGTTTAGGGTTTAGGGTTTTGGGGTTTTGAGGTTAGGGTTTAGGGTTTTGGGTTTTGGGTTTTGGGTTTAGGGTGTATGTTTTTTGGTTTTGGGATTAGGGTTTGGGGTTTAGGGGTTAGGGTTTATGGGTTAGGGATTAGGGTTTGTGGTTTAAGGTTTAGGGTTTAGGGTTTAGGGCTTAT